>JAQQZT010000023.1:20310771-20334478 GCA_030068275.1 Clarias platycephalus
ATGAAAACAAAGGCACTGCGCATGCGCGTTTTACCCATATTCTATCGCGATATTTCATTTTCTTATCATTGCCTAACGTTGTTACCGGTATTACCGTGAAAGGTATAATATGGCCCAGCCTTAATTACCACCCTGGAGTTAAAAAAAAAAAAAAAAAAAAAAAGCTTGGAGCAGTGTCCTGTAAAAGTTTTGTGCAGTTTTAAGTAAAATGTCAGGTATTAAACAGACCATGCTTTATTAAAGACAAATATCTGAATTTTTCCATTTAAGTTCCATAATATTTGTGTATGCAGTCAATTCTCTTTTTTCATTTTATCTTAATTTTTTTGTTAATTTTTGGTCAGACCCAATTAATGTAGTTTGTTTCCCAAATATTTTTATTTTTAGATAAAAAATAAAGTTCAGATTATAAATTTGAAGAAGGGGGGAAAAAAATCTAAATCCTGTTAACACCCTTATTTCCTGACCTCATTAAAAAAAAAATTTTCCCCCAGACTTTTTTTTTTTTTTTTACCCTTCCCGTCTAAAATTCTCAAATATTTACAACCAACCACGAGGTCCACTCTTAACGAGTCAGTCGGGTCGATCATCATTAAATCCTGATTTATTTATTAATCTGATTTAAAATGAGTAATTTTATATTTTGATTGTTTACTCGTACACTTTTTTTTTTCTTTTTTTTTTTTCTTTTCCCCTTCTTTCTTCTATGCAGCTAGTCTCATCTTTCCCCCTGTAGCACTCCTGAAACCTTGACGGTCGAAACGGTAGTACCCCTAAAAAAAAAACCCACCCAAGATTTTAAGAGGACTTTATATATCTTTTTTTAAAAGGTTAAAGGACTTCGGACGACTTTATGTAGTCACGAGGTGTTAAGCAGATGGCTTAGTCTTCGCTGCATCGTAGTAGGTCACTGACTTAATCAGAGGCTCACAAAAACCCCACAAAAAATCCTTGCTCTTTCCTGTTGCTTTGCCGCCTCTTTTTCCTGCTCCGTAAAACTTTTTTTTTTTGTTACTTTTTGACCTTTTTATTTTGTAAAAACCAACAAATCCCAAGCTATTTAGATGTAAAAACCCAGTAGCAACATTTTCTGTTCATGCTAGAGGGCTTTGCAGGTTCACAGGCTCCCAAATTTTTCACCCGAGGTTGTGTTCTCTCCATTTTGCCGAACTCGTAGCAGCCGCTTGATAGTCTTTATCTTGTGTACCAGCCAAGCGCCGGCGTCTAGACAGACTTTTGAGAAGGCTAATTGCTAAAACAGTACCACAGTTCTCTGTTGAAGAAGAAGAGGAGGCAGCGGTAGGTGTATTTTTGGATCACTGTACTTCACGTTCAAACCACGAGTCATTAGCAGGCAGCAACACAATTCCCTCGTTTCCTTTTTTTCTTCTTCACAGTTTGAAAGCTGTTATCTGGCCCGAGGCACCCGCAGCACTAAGGAATACGACGAGGCTCTTCACGCACCTCGTTTCGGGGGGGGGTTGGGAGGAGAATAAAAAAGGAACGGCTTTGGGCTCGTGCTGTCTGAGTGAACCTCCAGCAGGGGGCAGACTCGCTCCACTCACTGACTGGTTTGTTTTTGTCGAGGAGGTTTTCTTCAAGCCTGTCATTTTAAACACCAGTATTTGATTATTAGAGCATTATTATACACACAGCAACACGACGGTCCGATTCCACACAGCAATTCCGTCAAAAAAAGAAATGAATAAATAAAAACGTCAAACGGCACCGGGGGAAATTGGCGTGAAAGGGAAGGGCGTGGAAAACGTGTGGGCCGGGGTCGAGCTGGAGCGATTAGCCGTTCAGCAGAGAGCGCGGGTCGGGCTAACAGGTGTAAAACGATGACGTTTTAGCTCATTAGAGGGCCAGCTGTTTGTTTTTCCGCGGCCCTCCAGAGACGCCGTGTTAACTGCACCGGCGCCGCGAGCCGAAAGGGCCGGACGTCATCCACGTCCGGGTCGGACTCGCGCAATGCCATTGGCGGTCATTAATTTACAGGGCGATTAGCTTAGCCATTAATTTATGTCTCTTGTGTCTTTTAATGTGCTTCAGCGTGATGTACGTGACTATTAATGTCAACAAAGACTTTCAATTAGTTTATTATAAAGGAAAATGCTGAAAATTAATACACGCATTTTAATTTCTGATCAGACACCAGAACCATCGGTTTTATTCAGATTACCAAATCAACACTAGATCATGTTGAACAAAGTTTTGCTTCATGAAGTAAAACAAAATGTTTGTATAAAAAGAAAGTTAGTGGTGTGAATTGAATTGGTGTGACTCCAACATGAGTCTCCCTAAACAGTATAAAAGCGTGAATGTTCTAATAAATGGGGAAAAGTCTCACCTGGATTTCTCTCCGAGGCCCTCTAGTGGCTAGATGGAGTACACGTATTTGTCCCGCCCACTCCATTGTACATGAACGCACAACGAAAATATCTTTTTAAAAATTTTTTAGCGTGCAACCTTTAAGAATCAAGTTAGAGCTAGTGAGAATTTAAAATCCATCGACTCCGCCCTCCCTTTCTGCTATACTCTGCTAAGCTCCACCCAGACCTTCAACTATAGACTATATGACTATATATTGATGTACGGAGTCAATCAGAAGTTGTCATTCGTACTGACTTTGATAAAAACACTGCACTATAATTCAGTACGTAGCTGTTTTACTGTATACAAAAACCATGTTTCACTAAAAGTAGCCTATTTTTCTTTTCTTGCTGCCCAAAAAAAGGTGTCGGTCCACGATAACAGTCAATTTGAGTGGAAAATCAGAGAAAAATTAAGTTTAGACACCTCTTTTTTTTTTTTTAAGTTTGTTGACAAACTAGATTTATAGATGCATTTCCACCACCTGCTGGACTGGAGATGAAGAGAACCATGATCATGTATTCATTTAACAGCCCCGTGCTCCTCCCTTGAGTCTGGAGTTCTCTGATTGGTTGGAATGGTGAAGAATATCTCAGCACTTCTAACATCTGGATTGCAGAAGATAAGTTTTAATATTTAGAAGGGTAAATACTTTTGCATATGAGAGAGGGAGATGCAAAACCTGAAGCTTTCGACCGTTCTCATTCTAACCCAGCTTATACAAAAGTCTCCGCTCATTAAACTCTCGTCTTATGAAGTGAGCGCGACCTTAAACGTTCTCGAGTGTTTGTGAAGTTGGGAATAAGGATGCACGCTTGTCACTGAGTCAGCAGCTGTGCTCGGCGTCCTGAGCGAGACACCGAAGGACAGGCGATTTTCAGCTTTGATTAAATCACCCAGGGAAGCATCACCCAGGGAAGCACCACCCAGTCCTTTACTCACACAGATGTTTTACACGTGCTGGACGAGAGTACGAGCGGGTGAAAGATGGAGCGAGAGAACAGCAGCGTCTACACACACACGGTGTGTGTTTAGAGCCTGCAGGAGTAAAGAAGATTGATGGCTGTATAGCAGCGTGTGTGCCGAGAAGGAAACAGGCGAGCATATGGATAAAGAAAAGCAAGAGCCAGCTGCTGACCGTCCTTGAGCGATGGCTGTCTGCCCCGGCAACTCCGTGATACTTTCGCTTATCACATCCCGATTCGAAATTACGTTCCGTTTTTCCAATTCTTTTCCAATTTTTAGGTCTTAAACGTTTAAAAAAAAAAAAAAAAGATTTGACAGAATGTACTATCAGGTCATCCCCTACTTACGAACATTCGAGTTACAAATTTCCACAGATACGAACAGACCGCGTGTCTACAAACAAATCATAGATAGAGAAATGAGTCGGCCTCACCGGTTTCAATGAATTAGTCTGGGAACGCGATGATAAATTTCTGTCCTGATAGTGAATAATTCTAACTTCGGAAAATCCTCAACAAAACAGAATTCAGCCCAATACAGTGGAAAACAGTCTGAGACAAAATGGTGTCCTTTCATGCTTTACATTGTATATTCGTGTCAAAGGTGTATAAAACTCACTTTGCCTGACTTACGATCGTGGTCCAGGAAAGGAACTCGTTCGCAAGTTGAGGACTACCTGTACAGTACTTCGATATCAACTTGAAGTTTTTAACCTGCACCATAAGTAAAATCAAAATTGAGTAAAAGCGATGTTACGAACAGTTATGTGCTGGATTTAATAATCTATTTTAAAATAAGCTACTAATGCGCTACTTGCTCAATATAAACAGACACCTGCACCGATAGATATTAATTAGAAAAGCTAAACTGAATATTTTTACTGGGATTAGTTCATATCCCACATTAAGGTGTAGTAGCTCAGTCGGGCGGGCCGAAGACCATCACGTGTTTCCTCTGAACCACATGACGCCAGACAACCGCATCTTAATCCCAAAAACCAAAGTCTTAATCCCGTCTCCTCCTTATAGAATATCTGACTATTCAGGCTTTGACTTTGCAGAAACACTGGGCTTCAGTGGCTTCAGAAAGTGAATAGATTAACAATGCGAAGTTTCTTTGCCTGTGTGAAAGGCGATTCAGTATTAAGACAGCTCTCTCTCTCTTCCCCCTGAGGGATTGGAAGAAGGATTGAGCGTCTGACAGAGAAGGGGTTTCGGAGACTCGCGTTCAACCCTCCTCACTCGGTCTTCATTTGTCCTGTGGGCTCCTCATGACAGCAGCTTAGCCCCTTGTCGATCGCACCCTCGTTCAGGGTCGACCGTATTCACGTTTCTAAAAGATGATCACGGTATAAGTATACGGGACGTACCGTATCTGTGCTCCCCCACCGCCCCCCCCCCCCCCCCCCAGTTAGCTTTGGGCTTTAATAACAATCAGCGGTGGGCGAATCATTAGGTCATTAAATAGCTCAACTGGGGAAGAGTGCCTGGGTGCTCGCCAGGACCGTGGCTGGAAACTAACACGGGTTAAATGCTGAAATATTATAATAGCAATAAGGGCAGTCAGGCTGGTCTGCTACTTAAGTGGACTGGAAGAAACAGTCAAATTTGTGTAATAATAATAATAAATGATTAACATAATCGGTTTAACCACAGAGTACAATGCTTTCTTTGACTGTCTTGAGGGAACCTGGCGTATAAGTCAAAAAAAAAACAAAAACTTGAAGTTCACTGAAGTAAATATACAGGTAGTCCCCGACTTGCGAACATTCAAGTTACGAATTTTCACTCAATTCTTTTCGACAGTCCTCAACAAGAGTTCACAATCCAATACAGTGGAAAACTGCTTTGAGACAAAATGGCGTCCGGGATTCCCAACGTGATTTAAAGGCACAGAGACAACACTTTTACATTTCATTGTGAGGTTAATTTCCTTAGTTGCGATTACGGTTTTTGGCCACATGATGGCACGGTTGGGGTCATGGGACAGATTTAGTCAAGTGGATTGATTACTTGTATATTGGCTTTACATTGTACATTTGTGTCAAAGGCGAATAAAACTCACTTTGTCGGGCTTAAGAACAAACGGACTTACGAACGTTCGTAAGTCGAGGACTACCTGCATCACCATAGGTTTTGCTCGTCCCGATCTGCACACTGAGTTCGTTACCTGATTCTTGAGGACAATATAAGTAATCAGGGCCAAGTTCCACAACCCTAAATGGAGTTCGTATTCAGTTAAGGTGTTATTTGTTACAGATGTTATCTTTGGAAATGTGGTGAAATTGTTAATTCAACAACCAGAAAGGAAGAAATAAATAGACTTGACCGCCAGGTTTCAGTGCTACTGATTTTGTCCTCATTCGTTTGTTTCCAGTTAGCCACTATTATGATGACAGAAGGTTGCCGGACCTCTATAGCACTTTACTAGTTCCACTGCATACAGTGGAACTGTTTCTTATTTTTAACTTGACCGTTTTCCCTGGACGCACAGAATCGGGGCCTCCTGTTGTGTTCTCCGCTGTAATAAGTCTGACGTTCTGGTGTCATCTCCGTGCTAATTTCCCATGTAAACAGACCTCCTGCCACTGTAGACCTGTACGCTCTTGATGAAAGCTGTAAGCTTTTGATAAGTTCTCCCCCGCTGTGAAGTAGCCAATGAAACCAGCGTGATACCAGAAGGGTTGTGGGAACAGAGGGGTATTTATTGAAGATTCTATTTAATAAGTGCTGCTAAATTTGTGCTTTCTAATTTTAGTTTGTTGAAATATTTACTGTTTCTTTATTTGAGTCAGCCTGTAATTATTATAAACCAGCTCCAGACGTTAGCCGTAGCTTTACGCGATCGTTCTTTCTGTGACCATGTGTTTGTGGTTTAAAATTTTCCAGTGTTGATTTAATTCTCTCAATGGACAGCTGTTGGTTTTTGAATGTGGTTTTCATAAAAAGCCTGTCTGTGTGAACCGTGTGTCGAGGTGCTATCCGTGCACATTTAAGTCAAATGCAGCGCTCTGCTCAGAGTTTGCGGTCTCCTAAATTTCTTTCTTTCTCACTGACCAACAAAATGATGTATTTAAGTCCAGCCTTCACGCTCTGGCATCAGCTCCTATTTCAGAGCTCCGGTGATCTAACCAATCATAGACGAAGCTAAATTAACCAGGAACAAATCATAACACAGAAGGCAGCATGTCCTGCTCAATCCTTCAGTGAAAGTAAACTACCCCCATCGAGGTAAGGTTCTTTCTGAAACCAAATGATTGTAGACGATGCCTTTGTTAATGTTTTAGAGAGAAAAAAAAATGCACCAGTGACAATTTTCTTTTCTTTCAGTTTTCAATTTTCAAAGACTATTTTCCCTGACCTTTTTTTATTTTCCTGTTTTTGCTTGAATGTAAATTCAGTTGCATGTACATATTAACATACACTATTTTTTTTTCCCCTTCAGAATCTTTTAAATTAATTAAATAAAATTTCAAATGTTAAATGGTTTAAAGTAAAATACCATAACTTTATCTGCGAATGATCCAAGTCGTTTCTACATTCCTGCAACTCGCATTTTGTAAGAGTATTGCTTCTTTAGAGTTTATGGAAAGTTGGTGCAATACCACCACCTACTGGAGATGAACAATCAACAACACAAGTTACACAACATTTCATTGTTTATTAAATACTCTCGGTAATGCTTTTAAAAATCTGTAAGATGTATTAGAATAAATAATACATGCTTAGAATAAATTCGGTTCAAACTATTGTCCAAAATGCCTAAGGGTTTAGTACATGAGATCTAAAAAGAAAAAAAAAACCTAAAGGTAAAACATTGAGACATGTTGTGACATGAACCTTAGACTGACCACTTTTTTTTTTTTTTTTTTAATTAATTAAAAAAAAAAATTCAAACTTTTAAATCAGTTTGTGGGACAAAAGAAAGTTTAATTACCCTCCCCCTCCCCCCACATTGCTCCAACTCAGCCAGATCATGCCGGTCAACGTGGACGGCTGAAGACTTGGGTTCTCAGAGGTCACAGAGCCGCGGTGAGGTCTGGAGCTCATCCCGGCTTTTCTTGTCTCCTGGATTCTCGCCTAATGGCCCCCGTGCCTTCTCTCCAGCTTGTCAATTTTTATTGATCATCAGACAACCGTCTTTTTCTGGTTCAAGCCAGCGCTGTGAGCACAGAAACCGTGCCAACTCGGATTGTGTTGCTCTTTCCGAACGGGTTCATACTCAAGCGTATGAGGTTTAGGATCAGTTATTTGTCATCTGCAAATCCTCCTCTACCCCCACCCACTGGAAGTCAACAAGCATCAGATCCATCCATTGATGGATGAGTGAAATGGTCTTCGCAGGAGTTATTAGGGCGAATTCATCAGCTTATTGATGCTCTCCAGCCTTTCCAGGGAGGGGATTAGCCGGACCGATTCGTCCCCGCGGATCTCTTGGCTAACCCGACGAAAAGGGTTTGCCGTAATCGAATTTGGAGTGTAGATGCTCATCACAGCATACGGACCCAGTCAGTTTTTCTAAAAAAAAAGCAAAAACGTACACGTCGACTGTCCGCCTTAATATTTCTTCCGAGAGCTTTTAGCTTTACGCTCCCTTCACTTTCCACTTCAGTCGAGTCTCCAGGCTCGTCCTTTTACCTGTACGGCTCTTTACCTCTAGGCGAGAATTTATCCATGGCCTGTTTCAGCTCTTCATTAGTCTCCAAAAAATAAAACCCACAAAAAAAGGATCATTAACCGTACAGCACTCGGAATGAGTTATGAAATTGTCACAGAATTATTATGAAGGAGAATTTCATGCTGGAATTTTTTCTTCACCGCCTTCATAAGGGACCGTGATTTACAGTCTCGTCTTATTTTCTCTGCCGTTTGTAAAGTAAAACCCTCCTCAGTCACCGTTGAGGTGAATCAAAGTTTGTAAAGAAAAATCCGACATCTTTTTACATTTTTTTTTTCTTCAACTCTGATACCTGATTATTGTCCAGTTAAATGTCTAAAAATACTCATTGTAGGTACACGAATTTGTTAGAAATGCAAATATGCTTATGAAATATTAAGTTCTCTACCAGCCAGATAAAAGCAGTATGAACCTTGAGGTTTTTATTGATTGATTGATTGGTACCTCAGAATACAAATGCCTCACCTCACAAATTTTTGCCTTTAGAAAAACAAATTTTTCAAGAAATTTTCCCCGGCTAGGTTGTGCTTCCGCCTGGGCGCCGTTCAAAACTTTAGTTAGTTGCTATCGGCTAGATAACGCCTCATATGACGCCATCAGAGAATTAAAGTGTCTGTGAAGGTCAGGAATTCACCACATCCTACAAACTAGCTCGTAGCTCGTACATTAGAGTATAAAGCAGACAAATTCTTCTGTCTAATTGATGTATAAAGTTTCAGAAAATGCCGTAGCATGTAGATGAACACCATTAGTTCACTACACCTGTTCCACAGGTCATTAAAGGCCACCATGTTTACTTTAACCCCCTCTCGTTTAGGTAGTAAGGATTGGCCCTCGTTTATCTAGAACTTACTAAAATTACTGGAGTACTGACGTTCCTACTTTGAGTAAAAATTAGGCAAAGTAAATTAGTAAGATTATCTTTTGTATAGAACTTAGTTTTGTTAGTTTAAAAATGTCAAATCTGTCTAGTCTCAGCTAGTCAGGTTTCTTAGTTAGCTAGTTAGTTTTGTTAACTTATTATGCACCTTGGTCCTGGTTGTTTTGGTAAACTGTTTACTAAACTGTATATCGCTAAAATGACCAGCCTACTTGAACTTGAGCAAATGAGAAATATAATTACTGCCCGTGCAGACTCAGGAACAGGCCTTCATGTATAACACCACACAGTGGCGGTTAAATATATATGTTTATCTTGCACTATGACCGTTAAACCTTGCAATTAATCTGAGGTTCACGCGCCAGCCGAAACCTTGCAGAGAAACCCTTGTGGATCACGGGTCGACTGTGGTCCTTTACAAAAACACATGCTGATGCTTGTTAACCTTATTGTTAGCAGTGTAAAGACTCCAGGGCCAATCTATAGGTCACTATGGCTAAGGGCTTCTACTAAATACTGTAAATATAATAATGAAATTAGCCGTCAACTATCCTTTTTTAATGATATAACTTGTATGTAAAAAATGCACATTCACACGTGTAGGATCATGGGTAGGAATCGTTTATCATTTTCATTTTTAGAATTTACAGGATTTTAATGAATACTATTTCCCGTTTTTTTTTGGCGTAAATACTTGTTCAAACTACTGCCTATTTGTGTAAAAGTAGAGGCTGGCAACTTATTAGCTTTGTTTCCAATTAAAGATGCACCGATTGTGGTATTTTGGACTCATCCTGATGTTTGCAAGAATAATTTGGCCAATGTTTTATTTATTTGTTTCCCATTTTATGCTAAAGAAACAATGAGATCTATCTATCTAAATAAAATAAAAAAAAGTTAGATTTTTTTTTTTAATAAGCAGATTTCACGCCCATCATAAATGTGTGAAGCAACTCGTATTAGAAATTATTTTCTTTGTGAAAAATGATTCAGACGGCACTGTGGCCTTGTAGCTCCAAGGTCGAAGTTTCGTTTCCCATCCCGGATCTCTTGTGCATGGAGTTGTCCTCCCTTCAGCCAGTACAAACAGATGACCCTCAGCCACCGGCAGTCGTGAATGTCGTCTTATTCGCCATTAAGACGATGCCCGTCAATCGGTTCATCACTATCCTCGTTCGCACAGCCGGTTCAGCACGGGAACACCACGCAGTCATCTCGCTCTGGTGGGTTTTGTTTGAAAGGAACAGAGGTGAGAACACTCAGTCCTGGATACAAAGGCTGGATTTGTAGACGGCTCAGTTAAGCATCTCATCAGTGTGAAATGAGGGTGAACCTGGAATACAGCGCGTTCCGAGCAGAAGCTACTGGTTTTTATTAATTTTATTTATTTTTTTATTCCAGCATAAGCGATCCAACGATCGGTTCACCCCCGCGTCGAGATTCACACAAAGTTTCCTTAATTCGTTTTACAAAACATTTACGCTCGCGTTCAGGGATGTTTTAAAATTTATAGACTCCTAGATAATTATACACTCTCAAGTCTACCTAAAAAAATCGTAACGGATTCCCAATAGTGCCGTGCACTGAATTTGGATTTGGCTCGTTTTTCATATTTAATTTTTTTTCTCAGCTGGCAGCTGGAGCAGAGCCACTCAAAACAGTAGTTGTCCCTCTTTTTCTTAAAAGATTACTCCATCGTCTTTAAAACGAGGGATTTGCCGAGCTGGAGGGAAGGGCACGACTCGTCTGTGTTTTCATCGCAGTTACACTTTTTGCCTCGCAGGCTGCATCGACTCGTCCTTTGTCAGCGATCTCTTAAAACGGCGAATAAACAGCGGTAGCTACAGGGTTAACCCCTGGGGTGCTTTTTATGCAGATAGGTTTCGTTTATTATAGAACTGGTTTGAGTTCTTCAGCCGTCCAGGAATGAGAAGATCTAAGGGGTTTATAAATTGGCTCTCTGGGTCGGACCGATGTCGTTAGTCAGCTCTACTGTCGGACCGAGAGACGTCAGCCAGTGGTGTGAGGTCGTATTTGTGGAAGAGGGAAGTCGGTGCATGTTTTTCTGTGCCGGTTCAGTTGTATCGTGATACATTGGCTGGGGGTTATATGATAGGAAGGTCGGAGGTTCGAGCCCCAACGCCATCAGGATCCCGTTGTTGTGCCTTTAAACAAGCTTAACCCTATCCGCTCCAAGGGGCGATCTGATCCCGAAAAATCTTGGATATGCTAAGAAATAATTCACTGTGACTAATACTGGCTTGACTTACTTAACTTGTAAATGAAGACTAGGGAGTTTAACGGGTAAAAAAATGGAGAATCTATAAACTTAAGTAGCTAGAATATTATCGAGATTATAGTTTAGCTGTACTGGTGCAGAAATAACCCTCCAACACTCTCTATTATGAGCTTCGAAGCAATTTGAGAAAGAGGACTCACTGTTTCTGCTACCCCCCCCCACCCCACCCCACCCCAACCAAGGTTGTACTTTTTTTCCTCAACGCAAAAACTCTCGGCCTTGTGTCGTAGATTGCGTTCGATGCTTTCCACGGAAAGCACTTGTTGGCTTCGGTGAGAAATTACCTCTAAATACTGGCTCAAGGTGAGTGTGTGTGTGTGGGTGGCGGTGGTTCAGATTAATGGAACGCGTGCGTGGTATCGATCCTCCAACGGCCCCCTAATCCCTGTCAAGCTCTTGGAGCCTGAGCCGATGTCGGAGGCGTTCTTGGGCAGGATCCTTAAAAAAAAAAGGGGGTCTTTACCATGGTTCTAGCGCATTTTTGTTTTGCCTCACCACCACAAAGTGTATTCCTAATGCCTGTTTTAAAAAAAAAAAAATAGTAACATTTAAGATTTAAATGAGGTTGTATCTGGTGGTCGAGTTAGAAAATCTATCACGGCAGCGAGGGCAGGTCTCCCGAACACGAGAGATCGATGGCGCTTTGTTGGCAGGACGGAGCTTCGCTCGGCCGGCGTCCTTATCTCCACCCCGGGTGGTCCTCGATCCTGCTGCTGGCTCTCGTAATCCTCTGCGATCACTTAAAGGGTTATACGGAGAACACGTTCAGCATCACTTTTTCAAACGACATGGTTTGACATTTTGCCTCTCTGCTTACGGTACTTTTAATTACCCACTTGAAAAGGGCAAATTAATTCTGCTCTATTAGCCCCAGCTCTGTTGTGTGTAGAACGGAGTAACGCATGTTGGTTAATCACAATCTGAGTTCGGTAGCTGTGTCTGGTGCGATCAGGGTCGTGCCTTCTGCTTTAATTCTAATGTTCTGATTAATATTAGGGACGGGAATCACCCGAGACCTTAAAAATTATTCAGCGAATAATTCACTCTTGTACACGCAATGAAAAAGTGTAAATGGTTCAGAGTGCGAAACCTGTAGGATTATAAATAAACTGATGTTTTACCATCTAACACACCTCCAAAGTCTCGAAACTTGACAGTGAGATATTTGACTAATTTACAGCAAGTTTGCCTAGTTTGTTACTCCCCGTGGTGAGCAAAATACACAAATCGTGTACTTTAAAAGTATAGATTCCCTATGGCGAAAATTGCACAAGTAAAAGTAGATGGTCCTCCATTTACACGTCTAATCTATTGAAGTACAAAAGAACTCATTCAGATTTAATTGAGTATAAAAAGTACACAATATAGATGGTCTCCGACTTGAACGTCCGAATTACGAATTTCTGCAGAACAGACCGCGGTTTTACGAACAAATCACAGAAGTAGCTCACATGTACAAAAAAAAATACACTACAGTGCACCAGATACCAATATTTACAATTATGTACAATATTTTCAGTGTGTAAGTGAATGTATAAAGTTTCTAAAGTCCCGCATATTGTGTGCGGGAGAAATGTGAGTCGGCCTCACCGGTTTCAATGAATCGGTCTGGGAGGACGATGAGAGAAAATGTCTGTCCTGATGGTGAATAATCCTAATTTCGGAAAATCCTCAACGAGACAGAGTTCACAGTCCAATACAGTGGAAAACAGCCCTGAGACAAAAAAGCGTTTGAGATTCCTGTTTGCAATCTGAAGAAAGGGGACCGATTTAGTCAAGTGCTTTTCATTGTATATTCGTGTCAAAGGCATACAAGACTCACTTTGCCGGACTTGAAAACAAATCCGACTTACAAACGTGCTCCCCGAACGGATCTTGTTTGTAAGTCAGGGACTACCTGTAGTTGGTAAAAGTATAATTTAAATAAAACTACTCAAGTAAATTAGATATGTGAAATATGTATTAAAATGCAGTAACAAAATGCATGCACTCGGTTACCTTCACCTCTACCGATGGCCGACCCTACACTCTGAAATATCCAATTAAAAGAATTTGTGGTGATAAATTCTTTTTCTTTTTGTCTTTCTTAAAAGAACTGACATTGCTGTTACAGTATATAACCCGAGAAAGTATAGAAGGCATCACCAGTTAAAGAGTTCTGACATTAATTGCAGTGATTGGTCAGGTGATGGATACAGAGGGGGAGGTCTGAATTTGAGAAAGCAATAAAGCCGAGGAGTCGATGGCGCACTCAGAGTAATATGAATTCTCATGCCAGTTCTATTATAGATGATTGACTCGAACCCTAAGACGGAACGCAGCAATCTTTAAGAGCGCGTTACTTTGCTAACTTCATTTAAACGACTGTTCAGAGTGCCGATTGAATTGGGATTTAGTCCAATCCTAACACAAGCTACACAAAGTTATCCTCACTCCGTATTACTTTCCGAAATTATTCTTTCGTACTTAAAGATTTATTTACCTAGCATCGTCGAACCCCTGTCAGAGCATGAGACACCGCTTTCATTACCCGCATGAGGGGAGTACACTGGAAGTAAACACACAGCTCAGGAAATAGCTCAGGCTGGTTTCATTATCCCGTAATGCAGTGTGACACGATGTCGATTCCCGAGCCTTGTAGAACGTCACCCATTTTCTCTCTTGTTTTTTATATGTTTAAACACCTGCCGTTTGTCTCTCTGCAGGTAGTGCTGAAGATTATTAAACACTACCAGGAGGAGGGCCAGGGCAGCGAGGTGGTGCAGGGAGTCCTCCTGGGCCTAGTGGTGGACGACCGGCTGGAGATCACCAACTGCTTCCCGTTTCCTCAACACACCGAGGACGATGCTGATTTTGATGAAGGTGAGTGGAGGAGGAGGGGAACTTAGACCCGACAAATATCGTTACACGACACTAAAAAAAAAAAAAAAAGTTGATATGTAAGTTACAGAAGACTTAAAGTTCCTCATTAGTTTAAAAAAATTATTATTTTTATGGACGCTTTAAAAAACAAGTTATGAAGGAATGTATAGATATATTGATAGCTATACCTTGGCATACAAATTTAATCCGTTCTGGAGACGAGTTCTTAAGGTGAAATTTCATATTTGTAAAATACATTTTATCGTGGGAAATAATGTAAATTCAGATAATCCTTTCCAGCCACCCAAAAATATTGCCAATATTTCCAACACTTTAATCATATTTTTGCATATAAGCACAATAAAAAATTGAGTAGACATTTAAATGAAGTATAATATTAGACATTAAACCTAATTTAACTCAATACTTAATACTTTGACAGACATCAGTATTTTTCTGAGTAAACTGGATTGTAGCATAACTTTAAGAGAAGAGGTGAGGAAACGAGTGTTTATAAGACCTGCAGTAATGTCTGTGTCGACAGAAAAGAACTTAGTTGTTTCACAACATAAAATATAATTATAATTACTTTAAAATCTGTGAAATTATTTATTAAACACTTATTCTGATTGTTACACATTATCAATTAATAAAGTATTAATGGTTGATTATAAATAGTTTTTTTTCCCCCGCAATTATTTTAAATTGATTTTTACATTATATTTTTGAAAAACACAAATGTCCCCTATATTATACACATATTCAACATACACATTTTCTTGTCCAAGTTTAAATTTTATTTGTTGTGGCACAATCCCAAAAAATTGAGAGACAAAAACTAATGAAGCCCAAATACTTGCCAAATACAAAAACAGACTACTACTTAAAAAACAAAACAAAAAAAAAACAAAAAAAAAACCAAACTCTTCTCTCTCGGTAGTCTTCTTAAAAAGATAAACAAATAAAAACCAAAAAAAAAAAAAAACGACTGCTAAAATTGTCCAGTAGTTGAGTGGCCTCTTGGAGTTCAGACAATAATAGATCTGTGAGCTACTGAGAAATATTGTGCAAAACATTGAGTTCAAACGTTTCTAATCGCTAAACATTTGGTGGCGATTAATGACTAACGCCCCCGTTGGTTAATCAAATTATGCACCTATAACTATAAATCAAATTATAAACAAGTGTGAAGAAAAAAAAAGAAAAAAAAAAAAAAAAGAAGAACTCAGATTCTAACCAAGGTAAACACAACTCTTATGAAGTGTTGATGTACGGTGTGTACATCGTGTTACTAGAAGTAATGTTTATGGGAAGTAATTACTAGAACTAGTTACGCAGTAATGAAATAGAACGGAATAGCTTAGCTTGTTTCTATTACAGAGAGCTCCTCTGTCCAGGGTCCTATTTTATTCCTTCGTGTGACACCAGTAAGACTTTAACTTTTTTTTTTGCTGTAGATGTTCGAGGCCGCTACAGACAAAAGTATCTGACTTCAGCAAATCAAAGCCGTATTATTCTGCCTCGCCCTCAGCAACAGTTATGTCCTTGCAGTCTTGAACATCTTTTCAGTCAGATAGAAACCAAGTGATATAAAAAAAAATGCCTCTGCATTGATGGAGCACAGTTCTGAAAGGAAAATCAGATTCAGCTTCAAGTGGATCTTACCAAGTGTCAGCTCCAAGTTCGACTTTCTAGGCCACTTTTTTTTTAGTACCATCCCCTCCTCTCCCCCCCCTTATCTTTTCCGTGCACAAAATAGACGAGGTTAGCATCATAGGTTCTCTGAGCTGCAGATAAAAAGTGGACCTCACCATCTGAGAGTTATAGAGACAAAGAAGTGTGGGACTGAGGGAAGGACGGAGACAGATTAGGGCACTTTGTAATCTGAGCACACAGGCAGAGTGGGAACACGGATTTCTTGCTGCCGTTATGCAAAAATAACTTTTGAAAAGGTTGGGAATCTTGAGACATGTCGGGGGAATAGGAATGGGATGTACCTTCAGGCATTAATAACGTTAAGTACCAATTTCATTTAGGGGAAAATGTGAAGTCAGAAACAAGACTTTCCCTCTCGGGACATGAACGTATGATGGCAAAATCTTTTCCTGTTCATTGGCGACCTTTTCATTCTACTCACTTTTCCACTTTGCTATTAATGGATTACCTTAAGTGAGTATGAGGCCAGGTGTCCAAGCCTTTCTTTGTGCGCTGTAATAATTAGGACTCTTCCTGTATCAGATGAACGGAATTCGTGTTTGGATCGAGATCGTCCGGCGTTGCAGTTCATCCCAAAGGTGTTCAGTGTGTGTGTGTGTGGGGGGGGGCGGCGGAAGGTCAAGGATCTGTGAACTTTGTAATGCTGGAACAGGTTCTGGTTTTAAGTTCCAGTAAATTGGAAATCTAAATGGTAAGGCATGCATGGCCATCATGATCAGCCATAACATTAAAACAATAACAAACACCTATCATCAGTAAACCTGTGACTGGATCATCGGCAACCAAGGCTTGTTTTACGCCTGAGGAGTGAACCATCTGGTCCAGTTCCACAGAAAAGCCAATGTAATACACACAAAAAAAAAAAAAGGAAATCCGAACACTCGGGGCATCACAGCTTGCTGTGTATGTGGATTCGCAGGAAAACCGTTTGTGGTTGTTGAGCTGGGAATCAAATTCTCAATCCGATCAAGTGTCCATGGAATGATCTGCACAAGCAGGTTTGATCCATGGAGGTCCCACCTTACATCTTAACAGCACTTGAAGCGTCTGCTAACATCCTGGTGCCAGACACAACAGCACAGCACACCTTCAGAGGTCTTGTGGAATAATGTCTCAAAGGGCTCCGAGCTATTGTAGTAGCTTCCATCAAGGGGACACCATCCAATCCGCACACAACTTGGCACAGGCTTTATGCCGGATGGTTTCCTGGTTCAACCCTCCCACTTTGTCTGGGTGGGGCTGGGCTCCTCATTTCATCAGATTTAAGTAAATTGAATTATGTAGGATAAATTTAACGGAACGGGAACAAATGTTACTGCGACAGGTTGCAAAGTGTTTGAAGATGCAAACACTCCTCCTTTCCCCTCTTGTCTCTTCCAACCCTTCAGCATCAGCAGTATACTAATCACTGGCCTGAACATCCGCCATCATCTCCACCCGTTTCTCACTGGTTCATGTCTTAAGTTAGATGATTTTTATGCTCAACTGTTTCAGGTCACTGTTCAGGGACTGGTCTAAAAATGAGACATGAACTTCAGGAAGCCTGGATAACTATTCCTTAAGATTACATTACAAATGCAAGAAATTCTGAGTTTTGGAAGCAAAAT
The DNA here is from genome assembly GCA_030068275.1 of Clarias platycephalus. Lineage (NCBI taxonomy): Eukaryota > Metazoa > Chordata > Actinopteri > Siluriformes > Clariidae > Clarias > Clarias platycephalus. Next base: position 20,328,152 of record JAQQZT010000023.1, read on the forward strand.
ATGACTGGAAGCAAAATATATCAAAAAATGTTAGCACAGTACCATACATTGTGATGTTCTGTGGGTGTGAATCAGAAATCAATATACGTTTGGCCATATGGTGTAGTTTTCAATATAAGAACTGTCTAACGTTAAATACTTGCTGTAATATTTATAAAAATTCACTTAGCATACCTTTTTATCCTCGTACAGCTGCATGCCTAGGACTTCTTGACCTAAACAAATGTAAAATAGAAAGCGAATCATTCAAAGTGCCATAATTTCCAGCTAAACTCACCTGTTTATATCACTTTCCTACAGAACCTACAGTGCCAAAAACATTCTCTCTAGACCATTACACTCTGCGTTAAGCGAACGAGCAGGTACCAGGCGCTTTCTACAAGTGTATAATAATAATTAGCCGCTCACTCGCATTCCAGCTTTCACTATGCTGCCAGTTTAACTTTAATTTGCTCTGCAATTAATTTTACAGGCTATGGATTTAACAAGGAACCCGAAAACATGCTTTCTGCAAGGACATTGCGAGTCTCGTCTTAAGGAAACCAGTGTCTTATCATTTGCAAAGTAATTATTGTGCTGTAAGGCGTTGCGATATGAACAAGATGAAAATGATGCACATGCCAACAGGCAGTGTGAAATTGCTTAATTAGCATCGTTCGAAGGCTTTCGGAATGACACCATGAATGATTCTAGTAGCATCAAGGTTCTTCCTGTTAGAAATGTACCGTAGCTTTGGGGGGTTTGCTCCGTGCTCTTGCATCCAGTATCCTGTGATGGATGCGTCATGAATTATAGTTCTTTTTTTTGGTTGTTTGAAATTTGCTAGAAAGTGCTTTAGCAGCAAAGCTGTTTGACCCCTGCTACGAGTCCAGTTGTGGTCCAGCCACTTCATATTTTGTGCCTTCTAACTAAATCATTTTCTTCAAGGATGCATGTCAAGGTTATTGTGCAGTCTTCGGGGGCAAACAGGCTCTTCCTGAAAAGAATTCTTAACCCAGCAGGAGTTAAGACGGAGAGAAAGAGAGGGGAAAGACTCCTGCTGCCTTTATTTACATCTTTCAGCAATTTGTTGTCTCTCTAACAGTTTGTGAGTTCCACTCTCAGAGCCCCGCTGCTCTTGAACAGTCTAGCGCCTCGTCTCGTTTGGCACCGCAGCACATCTCATTCGGCTTCTCACCTACTTACCCGAGGCCCTTACGATTCCGAAGCACTTTTGTTACAGCAAGGAAAGCCCCCCTCTAAACTTTAGAAAGCAGGACTCCTTTTGAAGAAACCCTTCAGACCTGATTCACAAGAATACAAGAGTCTTGTGTTTTTATATCCTGTGCTCAAGTCAAGATAATCGCCCTTGTTCTTTCGCATAAACGCTCATTATTTCTTCATGCACACTCGGGCATTGACCTGTCATAGCAGCTTGGCATTCGCTCTCGGTTAAATTGGCGTTGGTAACGAGCTTCTGGAGTCACAGTATGAGTCAAAAACGCTCTTGCCAGCTCAATTAGAGACGTTTGCCACCATGGCCCTGCAACATTATAAACCACGCTTTCCTGCGGTTTAGAGATTGGGATTGGAATGAGTGTGGGCAATATGAGATCATATAAAAAAAAATTTAAAAAAAACTTATTTTATCCAGAAAGCCACAGCAAGATGGTAAACTACCAATTTCCATAAGCAGAACTAATTTAGAGTTAATCGGCGTAATGTTTGTTTATTTCTCCCCCCACCAAATTACATTTCACTTTTTTCTATTCCTCAGATTTTCCCTGATTTAGTTCATGTAATTGGAAAGTTTGTAATGTCTGTCTCGCATCTCTAAACCATAATCAGAAGTAGCAGATTCCATCATGTTTAAGTTCAGAGTGGCACGCTGGTGTACCCACCTGCAGCTAAAAGGTCCTCAGTCTCTGTGAATTTTGCATGCTCGCTCACTCGGTGCCCTTGTTGCTTTCATTCCTGGTTCTTGGGTTTCCTCCTACCTCCCTGTATACATGGTATTTCCAGTACACTATCCTCTAATCGACCATCAACACATTATTGAAAACTGGAATGATTGTGCTGAGCCTTCAAATTCTTGAAAGAAAAAGTCTTAAAAAAATAAAAATCATGAATGGAGATGACTGGCGGCCCCCTATTGGTGAAGTGTGAATCATGTAAATTGGTAAAAAGTTGAGCCAATTTGCTCCCATCAATCTAAAATGGATCACAAGTAATAAACATTTGGCTGTTTTAATTAACTTTAAGACATCTAGTCTATAACAGTAACTTTGCATGAAGTAGTCATGATTTATACAAACATTGATTTCACTGTCTCATATTCTGTTTTCACTTGTAAAGAGCGCATTACAAGACCGTTACATAGGTTTTTATCATCCAATCACTGTCCTTGAATTGTTGCATCATCCTTAGGAGTCAACCACACCTCCTCACTAAGATAAAGGTTTTTGTAATTTCCTTACTCAGTGGCTCTAAAAAGTTTTCACTTTTAGTCCAAGACTCCTAGCTCCTATCTTAGCCTATGAGAGAATTCTAAGAATCTTTGTGAATACAGGCCGTGTTGTGAAGGTGACCTAGAGTATAAAAGTAAATTGCTCAAAGCCTTTAACTTTGCTTTCGGGTTTCGTAATACGCTTCTCTTAAATCTCAGAAATTCACTGCATGTTCTGTGCATGTTTTTGAAATGTTTTAGATCCTAGAATTCATGAGAAATCATCAGGGCTTTAGGAAACACCGGCTGCACTCAAGCAGGCGTGGTAAAGTTCATCGTAGTGAAATACGGCAGCCTTGACTGTTGTCTTTTGTTTTTTTATTGTGTGTTTTACCACATTCCCTGGCTTTGTCTGCCATTCCCATGTTTACCACCTGCCAGCTTTTTCGATGATCACTAAAGTAGAAAAACGTCAGTCAATAGGGCCAATAAAAAGTGTGAAGAATTGCGATGTAATTCAGCTGAACTCCTGTATTGGACTTCAGTTTTTTTTTTCCTCCTCTCTTCTTTATCGAGCTCATCCCGAGAGCGGTGCCTCATCATCAGCTCCCGAATGGATGATTGTCAAGAAAGGGCTTGTTAAGAGAGAGAGGAGGCATGAGAGATGGAGCGTGAGAGCGTGCTCTATTTGCTTGGGTTTTATGGCGTGTGAACATGCAGGTGTAGCCAGGGAGACGGGCCGCGCCTCAGGCAGGAGAGAGAGCAAAGCGACGGGGCATTATTAAAAATATAATGGGCTGAGGCCACGCTGTTCCTGAGGGAGAGAAAACACAGAGGAGGGGCAATCATTGCGATGATGCAGTATGTGCTTTAGAACTGTGCTTAGTCGTTGTGTTTAGTTCATATTTATAGTTTTATGAAGGTGGCACCCTGCTGTAAATCTCCACATTCAAGCGTATAGCTATTTGTAAAACTTCATATGATATATTCAGGCACTGCTTGTTTTTGCTGTATCGACTAAACTAAGATTCATTATAAATGTACAGTAAGTCCCTAACTTACAAACATTCGAGTTACGAACTTACACAGATGCAAATGGACCTCGCATTACGTACATTCGTAGATGCGAACAAATTTTATAGTACACAATTCAGTTCAGTAGGTGGCGATGTTGTGCTAACCACTAAACTTGAAGAAGCGATACTCTTGTAAAACGCGAGTATTTGCGGAAGATTCAAGCAGTTCGTTGTTTTTAATGAAATAAAATTTTGGGTTTTTGATAAATTTAGGTAAACTTACAAAAGTGTAAATCGATTCTAAATAAAAAAAACCTGACTGATCAATTTAGTTAATTTAATTGACCCCCACTCCCAAGCTAATATGCTAGCATGTTAGCTACTCGGCTAAGGAAGAGCAAGTTGTTTTGCTAAAAAATGTATCTACTTTTTCAGGACCGCTTTTGATACAACTTGATTCTATACGTTTGGGAATAAATCATATAGAATCAAGAGCCGTGTATCGAACCATAGAATACGATGCGCTGTATTGTTGTTTGTCTAAGAATGATATACGTAATAATGCATTCAGGCAAAGCAGCACATTCTAAAGTAATTCTTCACTCTTCAATAGAGTATTATTATTCGAGTGGTTTGATTGATGGTTTCCGTCAAGCTCATATTTAGGACCGGAGGTACACACACACACACACACACACACATGGAGCAAATCCATATACAGCACACACTCGATGATTCTGGCTCCAGGCAAGATGGAGGACGTCTCGAGATTCTTATTAACACGCCGAGTTTCTCATGCTCCTGTGCTTCGACACATCTCTCCGCCGGAGCTGCTGTAAAAAGGCTATGTGAATGTCTATAGGTGGATGTTGGATTATAGAAAACGTAATAAAATTTTTATCGCCGTTGATTAACGATATGGTTCTCCACCTCCCGTCGTTCGTTAGTGCTCTTTTGGCGTCCGTGTGCATTTAGGCCTGTGCTGTGCCTGGACAAATGATGGAGCCTGATAAGTATTTAAACAGCCCTCATCAGCGCCGAGAGAGGCCTTGAACTATATAAGCTGCAAAAAAAAAAAAAAAAAAAAAAAACTCGTACCGTAATGAGCGAACAGATCGCCTCCACCCTCACCCGTCACTTGGAAACCGCCGCTTTTTTTTAATTTTTTTATGCCCTTCGGAACGGCGAACCGGAGCCCGTCGAGTCATCTTCACCTCGTCTCTTTCCCAGAGCAAGCGCTTTCATTTTGATGGCGTTGCAGCTGACCCGTAGAGACTGTGGCCTGTGGGGGCGTCAGGCTAGAGGGGGAGAAAACAACCAACTGAGGCAGCGGAGTTTGTTTATCTGACTCGATAGAAGGCGTATACTCTGCTAACAGGCACAGTGGAGGAAGAAAAAAAAAAAGTTCAGGCAACATCTAGGCCTCGTCATAAATTTCGACTCGACCCGTGGGCTCGTATTGCTGACAAATAATTTATCTAAAAATATTCATCTGGTTAGAAGGAAAACTCTGAGATCCGTTTATCTTCAGCATCCGCGTGTGTGCAGCCAAGTTTAGTTAACACTCTTAATTATGTACTTTTATATGTGAAATAACTTTGGTTAGTCATCCCATCTCTAAGGTTTTGTAACATCAGTGCATCGGGAATTGAGACATTTGTGCGTTCTACATCGAGCGATACCGAAAGGTGATGTTATGGATTGTGTATTTTATAGAGGTGGCAATTCATGTACAGTGATGCCTCGCGCTTTGAGATTTCGCCTTAACGAATGTACCTTAATGGAGTCTGTCAATCTTTAATGGTTTTGTAATCGGTAACTTTTAAAAACGTGCAAAGTTGAGCAAGTGTAAAAAGACGTTCAAGTATTATGTCAAATTAAAAGTAGTTTACTAAAAATCACAATTTAAGAAACTTAAATTTAAGAGAGGTTATTGTTCTAAACCATAAATGTTTTAATTATAGATATAGTTCCTTTCTTAGCAAGCATATAGCATCGAAATATTATTTACTTACTGTTAACAGGAACATTTCACATGTCAAACCTACATGCATCAGTTCACTTTCACCTTCTGTCTGCCTGCAAAAGGTTTTTTTTTTTCCCCCTCCCCCTAAATTTTCATACATTTAATTTTCCTGTAGTATGGATGTGATTGTTTGTCCATATACATAGTCTGACTACTTGGTTTGTTTCTTTACACGATGTACATCTTTGTACCAGTGGCGTGCAGTAACGAACTTGTCTCATAGCACCTCAAGTCACGTTTCCTGATTGAGTGGAAATAAATAAAAAAAGAAACTTGTTTTGAAGTCTTGCTCTGAAGTCTTGGCAAAGTCGTGAAAAAAAAAAAAAAAAAAGTCACGGAAATTTATTGATCAAAAAGCGTGTGAACTCTGATAGCAAGTCTGGTGCTGAAAGTAGGTCAAGATCAGAGAGGCATCAAGTTTCACCTGATAACCAGAACTCTGTTAAAATTGAACCCCCTGTTTACAGACACAAATATAACAAGTGTAACAACTCAACAATCTGAGCAGGATCAGTGGGCCTGGTGTCACCTGGTCTCAAAGAAATGAAATCTTAGTAAAAGACCTTCTTAAACTAATGTTATAGGAAACCAAATATAAGATTATATTATAAGAAATATAACATCCAATATTATAATAAATATTAACATAGTATAATATCTAATAATATAATCCAACTAGGACCGGGACTCGATAATTTTTTTAAATCTAATTAATTAGAGGCTTTGTAATTAATTAATCGCATTTTAATCGCATATAAATATTTGACCTGAGAACAGTGAAGTTTTTTTCATATGGATTTTTAGTATACCATTGAATAATGACTGAATACATAAGCTTAAGCAACAAAATATTGTTTATT
>JAQQZT010000023.1:20335171-20346157 GCA_030068275.1 Clarias platycephalus
TATAATCGGTCCGCCGAAACTCATCCAGTGAGAAACGTTCCGCGGTGCAAAAATAAGTGCGATTAAAATGCGTTAAATTTTTACGCGTTATTTAATTCATCTAAATTAACGCGTTAAAGTCCCAGCCCTAAATCCAACATAATGTAAGATTATATATAAAATTATATTAGACATGTATAATTTAAAATTACATATTACATATATGCTTATATATTACATATATAAGATGTATAGAACTTTATAATATATAGATATTATGCAAGATATAAAACGTGTATATAAATTGTTGAATTACATATAAATCTATTGCGACATTTAATATCATTCATATATTATATCTAATATAATACAATACAAATATAATTATATTAATTATAATTATATCATTTTATCATCAATTAACATTACAAAATGTGATGCAGTATATATCTAATAGAATCTAGTATGTTATAATCTATATATTACATAAATCTAAACATAAGATTATATAAGATTAAGCTTATTACTAATCGAGTAAATTTTAAGGAAAATTCTCAATTTCCTTTTTCAAGAAATTAATTCCTAAAATGTGAAAAATTCTAAGCCAATAGAACAGTTTTGCTTCAAATTGTTTTATTTGCTAAATTCGTCTAGAAATGCGCTTAATAATCTTGCATTAGATTTGCTGTATTGCTATTACAAGAAATTGTATATAATTTTACTAGATTCAAGATATCCTCACTTCCTTAGATCTCATTTTTGCAGTGCTCCTGCCCTACTTTTCCAGATCTCTCCTCGCCGTGCTCTCTCATCCGTCAGTCTTCTCGTTTCTTGCCTCCTTTTCTGTTCTCTTGCTTATGCTGTCCAGTCAGGTTAAAAGATTGAATAGTTGATATCCAATACTATATAAATAGATATTTAAAAAATCCGTTTCACGGCTGCATCGTACACACAGTGACCACGCACAAAACTTTTGACGCGTTTCCCCGAGCTGAGAATGCAAAACATTTTGATGTCAGAGCTCTGATAACAGAAATCAGTTCAGCAATCGTTGGAATCTGTCATGGAAAAAAAGAAGCTGCAAATCAAAACCGTACCAATTTCACAATAACTGTATTCACAAAGAGTTAAAGGTCTTAGGATGAGAAAGACGTGACGGATGTCTTACAAAGCCGTTCTCATGTCATCTCGTTCAACGTTCCAGCACTTCTTACTGTACGCCGCGATGTTTTGTTGCTGTTCACGCTTGATGTTTAGTTGCTGTTGACGCATTTGTTTACTTTCAGTTCCCCCAAACACACACTTTGGAAAAACATAGTTTCATCTCTGTAAGGAGCAATTATACAGATCGGGTTAGGAATGCCTTTATCAGAAGTTTGTGAAGTTTTGCATACATTTTTTGACTTTCAGAATCTCGGTCCCAGGACTTCAATTAAAAGTGAAATTTTTAAGGAAGCTAGTTTTACTGTGCTTTTTATTTATTTATTTTTGCCACTGTACAGGGAAACATTGAACCTATTCTCCGTAGTAATCAAATATGCTGCAGATGAAGAAGATGGGGACACCTGAGCATTCTCTAAAGCTTGTTGTATGATATTATTTTTTTGTTTCAGTTCTATAGTTCTCATGAATGATTTATGTTGAAAGTCGAAAATGATCTGCACTCTGGGTGGAGAATATATTTTTAAGTTTTACAAAAGATGAATACATAAATTTTCTGACAATCTCCTTGCTATTCAATACACCTTGTCGACAAGCTTCGTATTCCCTCATTGAACATTTTTTTTATTTTTTATTCTGAGCTGTGATCCATGAATGCATTGCTGTCTTCACTTCTTCATTAGAAGTGAATTTTCAGTGTCTACGCTGTGGAGCCGAAGTGTGCGGATGGGAATCGTCACGCGAGATCACGATGCACTCGGATAGCGGTCCTCTGCGTTTAATCAGAAGTTTACTCCCTGTAACGAGCACTGTTGATTGTTGAACCTTTTTCCTGATAATATTCCAATACTTAGCCTTGAGAATCCCAGAAAACTGTAAGCGTTGATGAATTTTCCAGCTGATGGTTGACTTTTTTGAACTTTTTCCTTGATTATTTCACCTCTTTTAGAGTATGGGTCCAAATTTTGTTTGCAGATGTCCAAACACTACTCTCCTGTGAGTTGATTCGGCACCAGGTACACCTTTTAGACCACAAAATTCACGATTCCCTGCAAATCGCAAGTTGGGTTTTTCTCGCACCGCACTTACAAATGAACTGATGTAACACGTTCACACGGCAGTGACTGGGGAGACAGTAGCCTTGAGCGGAAAATATTGACAGTGCGGCCAACAGAGGTTTTGAGAGAAACGGAGTGCGGATCATTTTTATTATTTTTTTTTACTTAATGTGACTTTTGTCTCAAAATATTTCATTTTTTCTAGTATTTTTTTTTTTTTTTACAGGAAAAGCACATTTGAAAAAGATCAGCGGTGGACAAAGTACACACTTGAGGGATACCCTAGATAAAATATCACTCCAGTAGAAGTTGAATGAAAGTACTTGCTTTCAAATGTACCCGAGTGCCGAATGTACTGTATGAGCTTGTATTATCTCACAGTAGCCTTAAAATCCTGGCAAAAATACTTTTCCTTCTTTTTCTTGAGTCATGACAACTGGGATATCCATCTTGTTGGGTCGAAAATGTTCTTTCTCTAAACTGATGAGCAAAGTCGGTAGGATTCCATACATTTGTATCTTCCATGGTCATGGATCCTCCCCTGCCTGAATGGGCTCATTAGGTGAATAGTGGAGAAGGTGAGAGTAGAAGAGAGAGTCATTAAAGTGTAGGGATGGGAGAGAGAGTTGTTAAACCAGTAATGGATAGAGATTAGGGAGAGTTGTTAAAATGTAACGACCAGAGAATGTATGAGTACCAGGAGTCCTTGGGTTTGGCTTTCCTGGTGGATCTGTGAAAGTCTCGATCTTCCTGAAGATGAATGAGAGGACAGCATAAAAAAATAGCATACAGGGTGTGCCCAAGACCTCCACCTATGCTGAGGGAAGGATTTTCCATTTGAAAGAAGCTAACATGACTGAACTTTCAGATAACCACACCTGGATGACGGAGTCTTCAAGGAAATGTCAATGAGGATTTCTAAATCCCTTGTGAATTTAAATTTTTTGCCATTATGAAAAACCATTTATGAATCAGCTCTAAATTTTACATTTGTTCTAAATAAGGCTATTGGTGGTCGTCAGCGGTGGCAGTGGAGGTGCTGGTTTCAGTTTGGTCGCCGTCAGCAGCTATGTCCGCTTTTTGATTTTAAGCACCTGGCGTATGATCGGGTGTATCAGGGTGGGAAGGCAAACAATCTTTTCAAAATCAGTTTTAGAAATGGGAATCACAAGTCACCGTCCGATCCGATATCATGATACCTAGGTGTCGATTTGATTAGTACTGCGATTTTGTAAGTATCACGATTTTCTAAATATCCGATTCCATATAAAATTTTTCACTTGTTACAATTTTATGACCTTGAACCTAAAAATTTATTTTTTCATACCTCAAGTTTTATACCTTAGTTTCATTCAACAGCTTTACCACTGATTGAACATGAGTAATTAAATGTATCCCATTCCTTATTTCATAAAACATTAGTTTTCTCACCCAAAGTGATCAGTCAGGGCTGATCAGGCTGAAACTCCGCCAATGCTGGTCACTGGCTGATCGACCAGTGCGTCTCTATTATAAAAATAAATCATGTAAAAATCGATTTTGGAATCAATGTCGCGATACATGAGAATCATAGAATCATATCCGAATCGATTTTTTTTTTTCCAGTCATCTCTAATCAATTAGGTGGAATAGCCGGCAAACAGTGATGCTGCTGCTTCTGTATCAGTTTCCAAGAAGAAAATGACTTGCGTTTATAATAAGTTTAGTTTGAATGTGCAAAATGTAACACGTATCGAACGATTTCAATAGACATATATTTGAGGTAAACGGTACGTAACTTTCAGTTGTAGCTGAGCAAAAAGAAAAAATTACGAATACTGTTACTTAGTTGACATACAAAGTTTTTTATTTTTTTTATTATTTTTTTATTTAAAAAAAAAACAATTGTTTAAAAATTTTATGTAACGAGGTACAAATACTGTGAACGTCTGCAATAGAGCGACAAAACATTCTATTTGTATACTCTGTGTACTGGAAGCTGTACATTCTACTGATTTACCATCAGGAAATTGTGCCATAAGGACGTTCTGTGTGCATTAGTATGACCAAATGTGACTGTAACATCTGCTAGTTTCTCTCTACATGACTAACTGGTCCCATATGTTTCTCAGTGATTCATGCCTTCAAACATATGACGATTGACTTTGGTTGTAAAGGAGTTTATATGGCTTTGAATGGGCCATAATTTTAGTCTGGCAGTATATAACATTTTATGAAATGTTATTATGGAGGCGGTGGTTAGCACTGTTGCTTTGCACCTTGGGGGTCATGGCTTTGAATCTTGGGTCGTGTGTGTGTGTGGCGTCTGGTTGTCTGGTTTTCCTAGGGTTCTCCGGTTTCTTCCTACAGTACACAGATAGAGAAGATCGATTGGTGTTTGGACAGAGAGCCACACACCCAATAGGCAACCTGCACTGTTTATAGGGGAAGCTTAAGCTGTATTTGACAATCACTAGCCGCATTTGGGTTTGAGATCATCTTCCAGAGTTCTGAATCGAGGACCCGTTTTCCTTAATCGGATAAATTACGACTTTAAGTTGAACGCAGCACAAGTTACATTAAAAGCCCTAAATGGTGACAAATGAGCAAAGTGCTTGGAAATAAACATGTTTTAGAGACGATGTCTGTAGACATTATCTCTATATTTGGCCCAGCATTAAAAAGGTTTCCTGGTACTGTGTATATACATAACAAAGTATCACGAAAGTCTTTATGTAGGGAACAAAGACAACGATTTCTACCAGAACAAACTTTAAGAACTTATAATAATATAGAATAAGAACTTATTCTGCAAGATGAAACCAGAAAAACTTTTTGCAATTTCTAGCAAAAGTGCATCTAAAGAACCTTGTATAAAATCTTGTACTTCTGGCCAAGGCCATGTTATATAATGTGATATGTATTTATTTATCCTTATTTTTTAAATATATATTTACTACTTTTTTTTTAGATCCCTTACATATATTTATAACTTAATATTATATTGGTTCCCAGTGATATTACAGCCCTCCCTGGTTGCACAAGTGGTGACAGAAAAGCATAAACAGGCCAAATGCGAACCAACAGGTCCAATCCCAGAGCCCATGATTCCAAAATCCTGCTCGACATGTGACTCGTCTGACTTTGCCACCAGTAGCACTCTTCCTCTCCTCCGTCTCTCCCTTGAGCTTCTGGCCTGGCTCTTTTTCATTAACCGGATTTATCAGCAGTAGTAATTACAGTACGCTCTTAAGCCTCGGATGCTTGCGGCGTGGCCTCTGCGGAAAACAGCGCGTTTATTGCCGCCGTTCGGTTCGCAAGAACCTAATTAGCAGGTTTGTTGTTGGAGCTTAGGAAAAGGGGACAGGAGTCAGACAAACAAATGAGGTTTGCTTTGTGATGTCAGTCTGCTTTTCTTAATGGCTTTGATTGACAGACGTAGCACTGGCGGGATCTGTTTGTACGTCTCTATAATGACTGACGGTGGTTTAAAAAAATATATTTATATATAAATGTCACATGACATGAAATTGGATTTCGCTCCACAGTCGTGCACTTCCACTCGAGTGCTTGAGAGAACGACGGAGATAATGGAGAAATGAATGAATGTCTTGAAACGGTCAAAGTGGGTGGTGTTTGTTCTGATGCTGGGAATTAAACGAGGTTAAAAGCCGTTGTATACTGTGACAGTATAGCCACACTCCAGAAGGTGGCAGTGTGGCACCATTGAGGAGAATATCATCTTTATCTTCTGGGAGGGAGAGCGTGAGGGAGAGAGAGAGACCTGAAGATGGGTGTGCTTTTTTTTTTTTTTTTTTTTTGATAAACACAAGTGTGTTGGTTAAAGCTGTCTGAAACGAGCCCAGACTCGTATTTCCTTACTTGACAATTCGATTAGACATGGTGTAAATACTCATCATAATTAACACCGGATCAGTGTTGGGTTATTTAAATCCAGGCCGTTTGTTTCATTCGCAGATTCAGTCGAGACATCCTGCGCTGGCAGATTTTGGCCCGATGATTGATTGATTTTTTATTTTTTATTTTTGCTGGGGTTGTGAGAGAATAAACACCAGTTAGAGATGAGATGCCGAACCCCCCCCAAAAAAATGGACATGCTCGGTCAAGTGCAGCTTAAAAGGAGGGGAAAAAAAAAAACGTAGCTGTCCCCTGATTTATGAGTCGTAAAAAGCTTGACTGCTGCATTCGTGTCTTATTGATTATTTAAATGCAAGGCTGCTCATCGTGAACACTGCTACATATCCGGCTTCCCGGAACCCAGACTCCAGGTTAACCGTCACCCGTAGTCAGGATCACTTCTGGACAAAGGAAAGGCCCCCCGGAGGGGCCGTCAGCAGTCGGGTCACCATGTATCTTCATCCACCGAGACAAATGGTGCTAAGTGGGAACATGACGTTCTCAGACTGCTGTTAAACGCTGAGGAATTGCCTCTGCCATAGGCACTAGTCACTAAAGCTTCATCCACAAAGACTCTACTGCTTTTCATCATTTACATTCATATTTCGCCTTTCCATTGTTGTCAGGGAACAGACGTTGCTGGCGTCCTAATGATGTGTGTATAAGCTATGCTCCAGTCTTACCCTTTTGTTCAGTGGATAATCATGGCACTATGACTTGTATAAAAGAACTGTAGCACAGACTATACTGCTCACACTGAACATCCTTTCAACACACTCAGTAGCGTTAGATTGTTGTAGTATACAAAGATTGTTGAATGATTTATAGTCCCAGCTATCTTTCGATGTCACGGTTTTCTTTTAAGACCTTACTTATGTCTCGCCGATGACTCCTTTTGACTCGAGTCTTGTCACATTCACAAGGCTTGGAGAACAGTTTTTTTTTTTTTTTTTTTTTTTTTTTTTAAGGTTCATTTTGATCAGTGAGAACGCGATCGTTCCATGTTTGGGACCCTGACACAGATCGAATCAGTTACGGAGACAATCGTACCTGAGAAGTGAAGTCAAGTAGGCTTTTACGGTCATTTTAACCATTTACAGTTCACAGTGAAACGGTGTTTGTTTCCATAAAGCAGTGTACTTGATCAGCAACAATGATTAAGTAGGTAGTACGTGTCCGTCAACATCCATGTGAATGGCACGACTCAATGTTTCCCATCAGCACTTTACCCAGAGCAGCACACAGCCTCCTCTAGCTCTCCTCCTTCCCATAGTGCATCCTGATATCTTTTCCCCAGATAAATAATGCAAACACACATGATGCATTGTTTTTGTTTGTTTTTATACAACCTATTCAACCAGACCACCTTCTTGCATCATTGCTTTGTGGTCCAGTTCTGATGCTCACCTGCCCGTTCTTAATCACTCTATGGGTTTACTTCTTTGCAAACACTGCAAGCTACAAGGGACTGTGTGTTCTGAGATCTTTCTATTTCAGTCAGCACCTTGTTAGTTGCAGCTATGCATTATCTGTGTGTTTTCGGCTGCTTGTCGTCCTACACACTCTTCCCTTTTCCCAAGCAACCCTCGGTTGAGAATGGTTGAAGTTTATTTGTGTGGAAGAGGATGGATTTTTATTTTCTGCAAGTTGGCAGTAATATACGACTGGCACTTTTCGGAGGAGTGTTTCACCGTCAGCGACTGCTCAAGGATGCAATTTAGTCTTAACTTCATGGCTTCTCCATCGCAAAGATAATTTCATGAAGTGACGCACAATTTATCTAACTAATTCGTTAGATATACACTGGCCAAAATTTGACCATTATACCTATATACTGAATGTTGCTAAACGTCACCCTTGCAAAATTTGTTCTCCTTTTTCCATTATAATAGCTTCCACTCTTTTAGGAAGGGTTCCAGCTAGATTTTTTTTTTTTTAGCTTGGCTTTAGGGATTTATGCTCATTCAGCCACTAAGGTATTACTGAGGTCAGGCACTGGTGCCAGGCAAAGAAGCCCGGTGCACAGTCAGCATTTTAATTCATCTCGAACGTGTTCAGCGAGATGAGGTCAGGGATCGGGTCACTTGAGTTCCTCCGATCCAAAATGTCTTCATGGAGCTCGCTTTTCCCAAAGGGGCAACGTCATGCTGGAGCAAACAGGTTCCGGGCCTCTTGGTTCCAGCGAGGAGAAATTGTGTCGCTGCAGCATACAAAGACGTTCTAGATTGTAATTCTGTTCTTTCGACTTTGTGGCAACAATTCGGGGAAGCGACATGGGAGAATAAGGCTGATGTTCAGATGCCGTAGACTCCTCCCAGTAATTCATCAGTGTAGCCAATGGCAGACCCTCGCCATTACTTCAGAAACCCACATCTTATCGAAGCGGACAGTTATGGACGAAGGCGATGATGAGCTTCTCCACAGTTCTCCTTATTTAGCGAATTTGAAATGGCTCCAAGTTTGGTTAGACTCGGCAGGGGGTGTTATGTATTTTATAAACTTCAGCATACATCAACGTACCTCAGCATATGAATCTAATCCATCCCGGAGGCGAGTTCTTAAGGTGAAATTTCGGATTGTAAACATATTTTCCCCATAGGAAATGCAGAAAATCCGTTCCATCCACCCAAAAATATTACCAATTTCCACATAATTACATTTCTTTGCATATAAAGCAATCAAAACATTTCAGAAAAGACATAATTAAACCTCACTTAATTAGGGCCCAAGCACTATAGTGTTCGCAGGACATTCTTGTCTTAATTTGATTCCTCTTGGCACCAGCTGCTTTGAAAACCATCTAAAAGTTTCTCTTGTTTTCATCATACTACCGTCCTTGCTAACATTCTTGGGACCCATGGTGATACGTCTTCACGCAATGTCTGCATAAAATGCACAAAAAAACCCCACAAAACGATATGCAAACTTGGTTTGCTTGGCTTTCCACTGATACAAACCGGTTTTGAATGGCTCCCGGACGTTCGCACAACTTAACCGGTGTTCGGGTTCGGTTGTTCGCAATGCCACTGTAGGTACCACTGTACCTCTTACCCCAAGTTCCTATTTTGAAGGAAATACATTAATGTTAATGATTTTAAAACTCTCAGCTGATGCATTTATCCAGGCATATTATTTATAAAGTGGTCATAGAAGATGGGGATCAATTATTAATAGTAATGTTCTAAATCCCACTGAAATGCCGAGTTGGTTGATCCAGATTGTGAAACATTTGCTAACGAGTTCGTGCCATCAGTGCAAACAGTTGCCAATAATGATCGAATGCCTCCCTCCATTTTATGTCAGTATTCATTGTGGGATGTCATTAGATGATAAATTGTTCCAGCTCCCTGAGATCATTTTTAGACAGACATGTTATATTAGACATGTTGATTTTATTTTTTTTTTCCTCGACAGTTTGTTCCACTGACATCTGTTTGTTGAAAGCACGCGTGGGAGTCTTTGCGCGAACATCATAGTTCAGGTCTTGGGGATATAGGACTCCGATGTTTTGGGCTGTGGATGCCATTAGAGTCTGTAATTGGATACAGGCTGTCTGGTGGGCCTTCTGACAGTATTTATCTCACCATTAGCAATGACGTTAACTTCACTTGATTAAGCTCCCTCCCTTGTCATATGGGATGCTTTTGTTTAATATAATCGCTGTCTGTATGTCAGTTTGTCTGACACGCAGATCTCGCACTAGTAGGAAAATTATATCTTTCCTTCTTGATTTCTGAGTTTTTTTTTTTTTGTTTTAGATCCAGAACGCAATGGTTTAAAGACTTTTGTTCTTGTAATTTGTTTCTCGTTCCTTGATTTTGATGGATGATCAAACAAAATTATGTAAATCACAGCCGTCAAAATCATTTTACATACCACGCCACGTGACGCTCATTACCAAATACGCAATATCAAAAAGCCAACATGTGTATATATATTTAAGGGTGCGCACACAAGTCAAAATTTTGGACATGCCTTCTAATTAAATTTCGATTTAAAATTTTTTTTTACTTTCTACACTGTAAGACAATGCTGAAGGCTTTTATCCAAAATACACAATCTCCTCTGAACAGTTGATATTGAGATGTATATCTCCTACTTCTGCTCTGTAAAGCTTCATAACGGCTCTAATCGGAGGTGCTGGTTGTTAATTGATGATTTCTGAGGCTGGTGACTCTAAATGAACGTCTCCTCTGCAGCAGAGGTCAGTTTTGGTCTTGCTTTCCTGGGAAGGTCTTCATGAGAGACAGTTTCATCATGGAGATTGATGGGTTTTGCAAACGCACTTGACGATACTGTTCTTGCAAGAACTAATCCAGATCAACTGGCAGTCATGTCTTAAAATGACAACTGGTTTTGTTGTTTTAACTTAATTACCAGGGATTCCTGAATGTCCAAGCCTCCAAAAGAGAATATGAAAATTCCTGGATTCTTAAAATGATCAGAGGTAATGACCAAGCAGACAATACAAAAATGCCAAAGAAGCATTATCTAAGTAAGTAAAAAAACTAAAGTCAAATGCTCTATACCTTTCACAGATCTGAGATCAATTTAAAATATTATACAAAAATAAATGGCAATTAGAATGACATCAATGTTTTTAAATAGCAAATAAATCCTGAAAACATACATTTTCATTTAATAATTGTTGGGATCAAGTAATTTATGCATAACGTTCAAAAGTTACACATTTTTACTATCTAGAGAAAATGCACCACAATGTCCATCATGTACAGTAAAAACCCTCTGTGCAGCAAACATTTTATTTCTGTAATTTTTAGAGATGTTCCGATACCATTTTTTCCCTCCCGATGCCGATTCCGATACTTGGGCTCAGGGTATCGGCCGATACCGATCCGATACCTGGGTGTGTATCTGTATATACAGCTGT
>JAQQZT010000023.1:20346257-20366579 GCA_030068275.1 Clarias platycephalus
ACTCAAATACTCGCCGATTCCGATGCCAGCTTTTTTTGTGGTATCGGCAGCATTTCCGATACTGGTATCGGAATCGGCACAACCCTAGTAATTTTTTGACTGAGGAACTTATATACTTGACTAAAAACTTTCAAAAGTTGTCAAGAGTAAAACAAGAACTTTTAAAACTAAAATTGTAGAAAAAAAATGAATCTTAAGCATCTAGTTTTTATTTTGAATAACTAAAACTGATTCTCGCCATTAATATAGCCATAGAATTTGTCATGGCGTCAGATAGAAAGAAACTAATTACCTAATGCCATGTTATTTCATATACCCAAAACACCCATGTCCTTTTGGCCTGTCCATTCTGACCCCACAAAAACCCCAATGCAGCACAAACTGCCGAAGTGTTAATGCTGACTGTAATACAAAGTAACAAGAATACCCAGTGCACCGCAGCCAAAGAGCCCGGAGACTGCCGATCTGGTCTCCAGACTCCCCAGATCCCACTCCGGTGAGCACCCTTGGGAGGCGCCCGACACACAAGTCAGATTAACAAAGGCCCAATCCGCAACCCAGACTACCAAAAGGATCTGTTGCCAACTTCCTGCTACCAGATACCACAGCACAGCCCCAGAGACCCTGCAGAGCCATTCCCCAAGGAGCCAGAGCTGCCCTGGTGGCACAAACCTTTATTATTTGGTGTGTATGTATATTTATGACTGGAATAGGTAATTGGAATTGAATTTCCATTTCATTAAAAATTGATGCATTGAACTTTTGAGGATTGAACGGCACCATATTCAGGACTCGCAGAGTTACCCAAGTATAAAAATTTTTCTGTATGCCTTTCAATGAAAAGGGCGTGTCCTCCGGAAACCTGTTTGATTGACTTTCTCCTTGTTGTTCAAACGCGCGTACACAGGAGATGCAAACGACTCGACGGACAACGAAGCGGACTCGTATTGCGGCACAGAACACGGAAGGAAGTCTCGCATCTAGCAGGTCCTCTAGGCTCGGAGTTATTTTTCTCTACACTAGGTTATGGAAAAGCAATCCAATTCCGACATCCCGTCAGAGATCTTATACCACTGGCATTTGCATGATAAATGCTGCGCAGTCGAAGGTGGATCGGCAAGTGTGCAAGCCTAGTCCTTTTTTTTCTTTCCATACTGATATGTGTAACATAATGAAAATTGCTTCAACACAGTTATTGTAAGAGTTTATAAAGAGTAATACAGTGTTTAAAGAGATGATGGAATATTGCTGTACTTGATAGATTTTCTGTTTGGGTTGCACAAAAGTTCTATATTGGGTTTAAACTTGCTCAGCTAAATGATTTCTAGGATAACTTTCCACAGAGCTGTTGAATACACTTTTGTACCTGTTGGCGAGTTTTTATTTATTTATTAATTTTTTCCCCCGTTGAGTGGCCTGTCGACACTTCTGTCATCATCTTGCTTTGGAAAGCAAAAAAATATGGCCGCATAGGACATGAAGATGTCCTCCCGATAGCCGTCCGGACAGTCATCTTTTTCCACAGATTTTTTTTTTTCCCCGTCCCAAGTCACCTAATGAAAATATGATGTGTGGTTTTGATACTTAATGATGTCATCATGAAAGTTGTGCGAAACGTCCAAGTGAAATAAACAGATGAATGAGTTCATATTAGATGTAGTGAAGGAATTAACGATGAGGTTTTCTTATTCTAGTTTGTCCTTCACACATTAAGTACTGTACATACAACACATTTATTCAGATCGTGTCTTGTTGCTTCTTCCTTTTCTCTACCCCAGTGACCTGACAACATGAAATGCAAAGTTGTGAAGAAGACCATGCCTAATGAGTGAATGCTCAAACTGCCAGCACATGGCTTTTTCTTCCCCTTTAGCATGTGTACAGCAATTCCCCCGTCATGTCTTGCGGCACACATTCGAACCACAGTTAATCTCCTGTTAGATCTGATCATCCCGGGGCCATTCTTCTCGGGTGCTTCTGCGACTCAGAAATATTAGCTTTGAAATGTTGTACATGCTTGTCTTGTCTGCTCCCTAACAACCAAAGATTTTCTCCCCCCTTACTCCACTCGTCCCAGCCATGTCCAGGGTTTTTTTTTTTTTTTTTTTTTGCTTATGCTATCTCAACTTTCCTCCCCCCCCCCCTTGCATGCTAGTCTAGACCTGGAGGATGTCTCTGGGTTGGTAATGAGTGTCCACGATGCTAGTGTTTCTAAGTTGTCTCATTGTTCCAGGGTTGCCTCCAGCCCTGAGGCGAGTCTATTCCAGGGCTAGAGGAGCAAAGTGAACGTCTGCCCGTGGTTGTATATTAAAGGTGTACGGTTTGACTAATCATTAAATTCCCAAGGGTTAAATGATTTATTAATTTTTTTTTTTTATTTCCCCTATCATGGAATCAAAAGACTGACACTTTTCCGAGCCCCTGCTTGCATATCAGTGTCTTGCATTAGCTCGGAATTATTCATTGATCCGTGTTGATCTCCTCGGGTTTGTTTTGAAGAGATGAGTGCCATCTGAGAAATTACTCCCGCTTTCCTCATAGGATTGCTGATTTAGATCAGATCAGCAGAAGTAGAGCCCTGGTGTAAGCTTTTGTGTGTGCTGTATTTGTTGGAAAACTTTACCGCTCAGTATGTGTCCTGGCCCAGATTTCGGAGGCTCTTGTACACAACCGTTCCCACACTGCTTTAATTGTCGTGGCACTTCTTGCAAAAAAAAAAAAGGAGGGGTTTTAGTTGAAGCCTGAGCTGCTGAGCGAGGCAAAGGTTGCATGGCAGGATTGGGACACGAGCCTTCGAGTGTGTTTGCGACGTCTGTGTTTTGCGATAAACTAATCTGTGTGCAGCATGCACCGAGTGCGGCGGTCCCCATCGCTCACTCGAGTCGTTCGGTCGAGCGCTAAGGCAAGAGCAGCATGCAAGGGTGCCTAAAAGGATTTGTTTTGCACCCCGACGACAAAAAGGATGAAAGGACTAATGCCGCTAATGACCGGCTTCCAAGCCAATGCTACCTCCGCCTCCACTGCTTCCGCTGCTCACAGCTAATCAGGAAAAGGTGTTTTGAGGGAGGGGGGGGGGTAAGAAAAAAGCCTGGGAAACGATGTTGGGAGGGGGGGGGTGGCACACACACCATGATTCAGCATTCTTCCAGCAGATTTAGGATGAAGGTTGTGAGATGTTTAAAAATAAATAAAAATAATAAATTCCATGCCCTGTGTTGGGAAGAAAATAAGGACTGCCAGATTCTCTAATCAAGTCATAGCTGCATACGCCATGGATGTTTTGATGCTTTTCGTATCTTGTGGCCAAGACGGCTCCTAGACAGATGTCTATAATCAGAAAGCTGTCTTGAGCCTGTTTGTGAATAGCAAAGAGGAATCATCTTGCGAGCACAGCTTTGCCTTTTTATTGTTACTGACGCATGTACGGATTGTAACCACCCTTACAAGTTCTTCGATCCAGTCGTGGAAATCCTTGAAGATATAATAAAAAGCACTAACAGAGAATTCTACTACCCATATTCTGGTTTTAGTCAGACAGCATATCACTTGGGGTGGGGAGGGGTGGGGGGGGGTTAACTTGGAGCCCCTTCAAAGTGTGCTTGTTGATACTTCAGTTGAAATACTCTCAAATGTACTTTATTTCATATCCCAGACTCTCTTAGTCCTCCTTCAAATCCGACATTTCACTGTCTACAGAGCCTGACCCCACCAGAGATTGGCCAACAAAGTTGACCAACAAGCCGGAGGGGGTATCTTGTATGATGTCACAATTGGGGGAAAATCTATTTGGCCACTACAAAAAATGGAAAAACATTGGAGACCAATCTAAATATCTCTTTGTTCCTACATTCGTCTTCTATACTGCTTATCCTGTATAGAGGGTCGTGGGAGCCTGAAGACTATCCCTGGAGACTTGGGGCAAGAGGCGCGGGGTACATCCTGGACAGGGTGCCAATCCAACACTACAGACGATGTGGGAATACCAGTTATCCTCATCTACAAGTGTTTGAACTGTTGGCAGGAAACTGGAGTACCCGGAGGAAACACCAAGGGAGAACATGCCAACTCCATGCCCAAAGACCCAAGGCGGGAATAAAATTCGGACCGTGAAGGTGCCGAGGGCACAGTGCTAAGCAATAAGCCACCATGCATATCTAAAATTTACTTAACAGTGGATTTCAAGATCCAATTAGCAATGGGTGCTATGTGACGTTTTTGGATGCACTTCAAGCTGCAACTGTTATTTTAAACATCTAATGATCCACTAATAGGTCGTCACATTTCCATGGACCAAAGATCTCGAAGACTGTTACATCAAATATGCATTGTTTTATAATGAATCTTGCAGAGCTGTAAATGTTTGCCCCACTGCACCACCAGGGACTTGTTTGTGTGAATTCTGGATTTCCTTGGTCCATGTGTTCCAGCTTTTGTGGAGTTAAAGCTGTTAGAACAAAGCTCGAGTGAACATTAGAGACCGAATCAGTCTGCGCATTGTGCCTGGGGATCTGAATGCTTAACTGAACTTTTTTTCGATCTATTTGGGGAAGCCTGCAGAAAATCCTGTGCTCATCAGGCGTTGTTTGGTTTTAACTTTTCTTGCCAGGCAAGGGGTCCGATCCTGAGGGCTCCGTCCCCACTGTAAACCTGCCATGCTCGTTGTGTCCTAGCACATTCATATGTGCAAAATCCCATGATTTATCATGGCTGCTGGCTTGGTTTCCTCCTGAATACAACGCTCTGCTGAGACAAACCATACTGCGGATGGAGGGAACGGGTAAAACTCAAGCGACATTAAGCAGTAGTTCCATATTATAAGGCCACACACATACGAATTCTTGCTTGTAATTGTTTGTTTTAGCGTTTTGGGCCAACCGCTACCCTGAAAAGGCCGAAAGATGAATGAATTAACTTTGGTGTTTTTCCACATTTTGCTTTTCCTTCCACTTCAAACTCGTGCCCCTAATGTTATTCTCTGTGCCTTTGACCAGACAGTTCATGATATACATTCACCACCTCATTTGTTGGCATGATGAGTGGTTTCTCATAGACGGAGATGGATGCTAATAGGAATATTTGTATATTTATGGACAATGTCACAACCTGATCCAACCTCTAGTTTAGAATTATGCAGGAATCGTCTCAGATAATAGCCTTATAACTTCCTCGGTTGACCACGCTGTGGTTTGTCATTATATCCCGACTCCCTTAAGGTCAACGTCTTTATCCGACCTTGTTAAACATTTTTGTCTTATGGAAGAAAGGGAATATTTGTATTTAGTTTTCCCCGAAACCATGCTTCCCTCCACCCAAGCCTCTTCCCTGGTGTCCTCCTCTTCCTCATCGCAAACATAGTGCTGAAACATTACTGTGGTGTGTTTCGGGTTGCAGGGGCCCCTGAGGGCGTCTACAGAAACAGGGCATGTCCTCCTTAGCCTGACAGAAAACAGAACTCAATGACTGATGTAAGCTGTTTACCCAAGCTCGCTTTGGTTAGACTCAATGAGATGGCTGCTTTGGGTCTGCCCTGCAACCCTGAAGTCCTTTTCATTTATTTGTCTCAGCCAATTTGTCGTTAAGGCTGCATTCATATTGCATGACAAATCAGTGATGTCAATGGACACGCTTTGTATTGTCAGGGTTGCATAGACTCATTGACTAATAGTTAGCGCTGTGGGAAGCTGTTGATTAGTCTGGGTGGTAGGAAAAAAAACACTGATGCCAATGGTAAAGAAAGCAGGCTGAATATACTTACTGTTAGGTGGAAAGTATTTCAGACTCTAAGCTGGTTTTAAAGTAAAATGTGTGTAATAAAATGTATGGAAGTGCGTGTCTGTTTTTATGTATTTATTTATACATCATTTTAATCCCGTCTTTACAGGAATTACATTTTTTCTTTCTGGTTTAACGACTTCAGTTGTGATGATGGTTGTGTGAGCGTTTTTTGGAGGCATGGGTCTCGCACCATGATCCAATTCTGTTCATATAGGGGCATTTTCACATTACGCATGACTGATTTGTATCGTGCCTACGACCGATTGCTCCCCAACTGGTTGCTGTTCACAAATTCTTTTAAAATATATATATTTTTTTGGGGTCTCTGTTCTTGGGTACACTTGCATGTTTACACTCTCCGATACAGCAGGTGGCAGTATGCACCTACTTGGTTTGTGAGCTGCAGTTAAACACAAAAGAAGATAAGGACGTAAACCAAGAACGTCACTCTTGTGTGTGTTTCTACTGTATGTACTCAAGCTATGACTGTGTAGGACAGAGAATGAGATTTCTGTGCTACGTGCACATAGAGCTTTTGGAAGAGAACGGCACTGACGTCAGAATAGCGATCTTCTGTTCTCACGTACGATTGGCTTCCATATCCGTTTTGATCCGTGCCAGAGTACGCTGTATTCTTGAGACCACCTCTTCAAGCGGAGTTGAGCACGGTTCCCAAGTGCGGAACAATTGTGTTCTCGTTCATTAAAATGAACCGGAATTTGGGGTCTAGTGTTCTCAGAAATGATCCCGAATGTGAAAACGCCCTTAGAGTCCAGCTACCTCAGAGATGATGATCCAGACTTTTTGGATTTGAACTTTGCTGAACCTGTTGTAGACAGTAGATTGTCTTCGTCATGTCACGCCATGCTTTTTGGCCACAGTTTCTGCGAGTCACTGGTTCATTCAGGAGTGTATTTTAAGAAACCAGTACATCTCTTAATTGTGTAAGATGAGTATTTTATAAGGACGTTGCAGAATTTGCAAGCTGGTTAGGTTTTCTTCGAAAGCCATTTAAAAATTAGAATTTGACCTAAATTTTTTAAAATGGTGTGAACCCATCGATTCAATGATCCAGCAAAAGATTCATTAAATTGCATAGTTGATCGCATATATTGAATCGCTGTTAAGTTTTATATAAATTTGCTAAATGTGTAGCAGGAAATCTTAAACTTGGGTCATGCATGTAGACTTTTTCATTTAAAAAAAATAATAAAATTGCTGCTAAATTTAAACTTAACCCAGGACAAAATGTATATAATGAGGAGTAGACAACCGTGAGGCACACCTCACGGGAAGAAGGCGCAAAAGTAAACAATTTAAAGTTGTTGCCTTAAAGCCTCACAGAATCTCAGTCGAGATGGCGTTTGTCACCTTGTTTGTTTGCCATTTGTTGTTTTCTCGTTGTGCTGCTGACTCAGGAGAGGAAGTGACAAGGATGCCTGTCAGTTTGTCGCTTGCTAGGCAGGGTGTTTCTCACTTACAGTGCTTCCTTTGCTTTGAACATACTGTGAATGTTTTCACACTTGTTTTCCAATTCTTTACCATTAAACGTTTGCAATATCGCAATTACCTGTGACTGCTTGGAAAGTGTCAAGAAAGCAAGTCCTGGCTCTATTGTAAGAACGGTTTTCTTGCACTGCGTGGTCCAGTCTCTCCCTATCCCAGTCTTTTACTAGCCAAATACGTTATTGATATTTATTTCTTCAATGCTCTTGCTTGGACATGCCTGATCAATGAGTGTTGAACCTGCTCACAGCGTACCTGCTCATCACTGTTACCTGCTTTGTTTGCCCACGCTTGTCCTTTTGCGTTTGGGATTTAAGGCCACAGTACCTAGTTAGATAAATTGCAATGTTACAAGCACAGTCGTACACTCGTATAAATATAAAAAGAAACAAGAAGCAGCATTTATATTGCGCCTCTGGACTAAGGGAGGGTGGGGGGGATAAACAATAGACCCAAACACTTCTGTGTATCTGTAGTAGTCAGGACTGCTCAGGGCTGAAGTGTATTCTCTCTCCCCCTCTCTCTCTACACACCCACACACCTCTGCTACACTAACAAACCCAAGACACTAGGGAGGTACGGTTTGGATCATTCTTTTCCTCCTCTTCCTCCTCCTCGGGCGAAGACGCAGCTTGCCGCTCTATGGACACTTGATTGACAGTCAGGCAATGTGTTATTAGGAAGCATGGAGAAGGGGAAGAGGAAATAAACCGCCGTTTTCTTCTCCAGACGTGTTGCTGCGTCTCAGCTCGAGCTGTAGCAGGATTATACCCCGTGTCCTGGGATGAACTGTTTAGTTATAGAGGTGCTGAGACAATAATGACATGTTGCGAAAGATCTATTTCCTCTGAGGATCAGCACTACAACAGCTGCAATCAGGAAGCCAGTCATACCGGTCTTTAGACTTCCAGAGCACAGGAAGTTTCCTGTTTCTGTGTGTTCCCTTTCATCGACGAGAAAAGCTCCGTCGCTAGATGGAGCTGTAACTCTTTAGTTCTTTTGGGGCCAGTGCTGCCTCACGAATCCTGCCTCCTGTGGTGTTACTGATCTTATTTAAAACAGACAAATGACAGTGAGCACGAGGACCTCAAGTCTGATCCCCTCCTCCTTTATGTGGATGTGTGTGAACTAACGCAGTCGATTTGTACAACCGGAAACAAAGTGCTCCTGCGCTGATGTGGTGAACATTAACGACCCTTTTAAACAGAGGTTTAAAATCCCTGAGTGAAAATGAACCTCCTCAGCTTACAACTTTTTGATCACTTGTATTTCACTTCCTTTATTACAAGCAGATCACAAGTGTGAAAGGAGCTAGATATGGTGTAGCATCTGGTTAAGTCGTTCTGGATAAGAGTGTCTGCTGTAAATATCCTCTTTCCTTCCATTTCTTCCGAATGTGCGTCTTCAGTAATCGCCAACACATCGGATTCTTAGTTATGCACCGGTAATTGGCGATGGTATACGTTTTTGCCGAACTGGCCTGCTTTCAATGAAGCAGGTTTCAACATGCATGGCAGGGCAGAAGGTGCCCAATTCCAGAAACCTAACAAGCTGTCAGTGATTGAATATCTGTCTCTTAAAACAGCTCTCTGAAAACTGTGGGCTCGCCAGGAAAGAGAGCAAGGTGAGAGCATTCAGCAAGAAAATAAGCCTAGATTGGTACGGCAAGTAAAGCAGAAGCTCATTAGTCCTACGTGTCCTCGCATGAGTCATGGAGAGTCTCGGCTAAAAGTTTGCGCACCTGAAAGGAAAAACTTCTACGAGGCTTTGGTCCATCTACAGAAGAAAAGCCATTTTGCTTCATCATAGCCAGTATTGTTTTGCTTTGTAGTTTGCATGCGTATGGGATGGCATTATAATGGCTTAGATGCTTTACAGCTCTAGAATCCTGGTCTTTTTGTGTATTTTTGTATATTCTCAGAGGGTCCATGTGGATTTCTTTCATTTTGTTTTCCCCAAAACATCATTATGGTGGCTGGAATGCCGAAGCTGCTGAAGGTGTGAACGAGCTTGGAAATGTCTGGTGTTTTTTGATGGGTTTCATGGACGCGAGCCTGACTGGAATGAAGCACCTCTTGGAAATGAATATATGAATGAAACATGCCATGTTTGTGTACACTTGGTCTTGAACAAACAGATTAGCAAATCCGATGATCTGCACAGTCATTGTGCTATAATAATAATAATAATAATAATAAATTTTATTTAACGGTGCCTTTCATGGCACTCAAGGACACCTTACAGTCAAAGTATAAGTACAATGGTTAAAAGCAAAACAGACGGAAAACTACATAGAATTACATAAAAGCCTGTCTAAACAAACAGCTTTTTAGACGAGATTTAAAAACTGGGAGACTTGACATCCATCATGGTTTTTTTTTTTATTATTATTTTTTTAATATATGTCTTTATAGCTAGATGGTATAGTGTGGTTTCCTCATTCTGCACTTTATTTGGTTAACTGTGTTTGTTTATTAGCTCCCAGTTAAACTGCTGTTGCTTCCTGAGTGTAAGCTAACGTGTATTTTTGCTGTAATAATCCCCAGAAATGAGAAATAACACAAACATGCCTCCATGCTCGGGCCGTGTCATTGCACCAGGGGATCCGGAAAATGTTTGGATTTAGTTTGGAACGAGCAACACAAATATCAACAGGGTTAAGTAGCCTCGTACAGTAGTGGCTATTACAGGTCATTATACTCATATTATGGCAGGGGGGTGCTAAATAAATAATTTAATCAACGAATCAGAAGCTAGTTCCAGGTACAACAGATCACTTCCTGAATCTTTCTTTTTATTTTAAAGATTGAATCAGACTGTACACGTACATAATAAATAATAATAATAATAATCTTAAAGATGACAAGTGATGCCGATATTGTCTTGGCCTTGCACATCCAGCTATAAAAAATATTTTTAAGTTTTGTGCACCCTGTACTATTAGTATGCTAATTAGGACCAACCTTCCTTCTGTGGCACTGAGACCACGTGACCTCATTGTAATTTTCCTACAACTTGCAAAAAAGATGCAAGCATCTTCACTTCTTTGGGTTTCCGACATCTGGTTTGTCACATGACCGTTTCATTTGCGTTCTCATTAAGCTTCATTAACGTCTGCCAAATATGGGCGTGTACACAGGATCAGCCTTGTCTGTATTCAGTTTTTTCAGTATTTATACACCATTGTATTTGCGATAGTGACTTATTTTATTTCCCCTCATTAAAGTTGTCACGAGAACTATGTATGGTCTGTTAATCTTTGACCGAGCTTCTCCAAGTTATAAGTGTAGCTTCGGAAACTGCAACAAATCCCTTCGTCTTGACTAATTTAGTTTATCTGGGAATTTCCCCCGATTTTTATTTATTTATTTTTCTCTCTCCCTAATTTAGTCGTGTCCAATTCCTCCCAGTCACTAGGGGGCTCCCACATTAAGGCTACTACCGCTACTCTGTTGGGAGGGCCGAAGACTCATTTGTTTCCTCCGAACCATGTGACGCCAGTGGACCGCATCTTTTCGACTGCTCACTCACACACCGTTGGTGGCAGCGTAACACACTCGGAGGACGGCACTATGCGGTCCTTCCACTTTCGTGAGCTCATAGTGGTGTGTTCTGTGATGGATTGGCATCCCGTCCAAGGTTTACCTCGCCTCATGCCCTGTGTTTCCTGGGATAGGCTCTGTGAATTTGCTCCCACTATGTGGGATTACTTGCTGTGTAAATGGTTAAGTGCACCACCTGTAGGATTGTAGAAGAACTGCAACATTTTACAACCACTAATGCAAACTAGTGATGGGTCGTTCATGAACGATTCGTTCTTTTGGAACGAGTCTTTAACTTGACTCAGAAGAACAAGTAGTCTCGGAGAGTGATTCGTTCATTTTCTACTGGGCGCACACGCGCAAAGCCTCTGTCGGCTGTGTACAGGAAACCGAAATGAGTGGTTACTTTTGAGTTTTGTAGTCGTTCATTCTTTCGTCACATGACTCCCACAGATGCTATGCAGTTCAGTAGATTCTAACTACTTGGACTAGAAGACTGTAATGCACTGCATAGCGCCCGAGAGTCATGTGACAAAAGAACGAGCGATTAGGACCAGAAGATATGAGAGGTGAGCTGCTCATTCTGTTTATCATATGTCCTTAGCTGCACTGTATATAGAATCCTACCAAGAAGTTGGAAGAAAATGTCACGTCCTCATAAGAGGACATTCGGGACGCGAGAGGTTAAGCAAACAATAAAAAGTATCTTTCTTTGTTGAGCTAACTATTCTTAGCTACGCTATATCCTGTAATGAATAGTGGGGAAGAATGCTCAAAGGCAATACAGTGATTGATCGCACCCCAAATCTTGGCACTTTGTATTTTAATTTTTTTTTCCCCACCGCAAATGGCAACGTATCCAAAGGCTGGTCGTTCTACCACACTGTTGGGCCGCCTTCAGAGTGCGCCACGCCTTGGTCTAAATTCAAACTATTCCCAGTATTAGTATTATTCACATGTAGGCATGTCCATGATTAAAGTGAAATAAACCCCGAGCACACGGCGTTCACCCGTACCGAATAGCCATGGTATTGCAAGTGTATTGCAAATCTCTTCTGCGTGTGTGTTTGTAATGGAAAAATGGATCCGGTCTGCTGTTATGCAGTTTCACTGTTAGTCTCACGCTGAGTAGGTGTACATGAGAGAGAGAGAGAGGGAGAGAGAGAGAGTTGTGAAAGAAGAAAGTAAGACGAGTACAGTCCACAGGGTATTGGAGGATGATGGAAAGGGGTTGCTTTTGGCACGTCCGTAGAAACCGGTACGTTTGATTCAGCGATGAGGTTAATGTGCGGAAAGTGTGGCTTTAACCCTATGAATAACACGTACACATGGAGAAATCACCACTCTCTTTCCATGTTTTTACAGTTCATGTTAATATGACCTAAAGCCTGAGCGAAACAACTAAGCGATCGGTCAACTCATCTTCGCAATAATAACCAAAATCTGATCCTAACCTGCGTTAGCGTTGTAACCCAAGCAAGTTACGTTCTTTCAAATGATTTCTTTACTCCAGTCCTCGAGATCTTTCTGTAGCATCCAATCCAGAGTCATGTCGTCAATAAAGCCGCGTGAGTCAGACGCACTGGCAGGCGCACACGCCCCTGCGGCACAGCGTTTTCCCAGACGTGGTGGCATCCGTGCCTCACACAGTCAGCAAACTTGGCTCGTCCGCCGTACACACTTGTCTGTCCCACTTTGCCTCGAACAGATGCAACACACCATAAACCATTTTTTCTCTCTTTACAATCGGTGCCGTGCAGTAATCCGATGTCAAACACAGTTACAACTTATTGCACTCACAGTCCCGAGACTTGGCGAGCGAGCGCCACACGCGGCCCCCGGATCTGCCCGAGCGCCCTCTGGGTCTGCTCGTATCGTCACTCAGCGCCATGTTTTTTTTTTTTTTTTTTTTTTCCCCCCCGCGTTTCTTCTCAAAAACCGTGGCATTAAATGTGTCCACACTACAAGTTAAAAAGTTGAGAGGCATTTGTAATTTTTGTCCAGAAAAGCCCACTTTTTCTTTCAAGCTCTGATCTGGTGGCTTTGGCCGTGCTTTTATATTTCTGCCGGGTTGTTTTTCCGCCCGCCGAAAAGCCTTTTAATTACAGGACGGCTTGAGTAAGACTCTCATTATCTTGTTTTCTTTTTTTCTTTTGTCCCCCATGGTTGACCTTGTTTGTTTATTTATTTATTTATTTATTTATTTATTTTCCATTTCGCATGCATCTCGTTTGTCTGTCAAAGATCTGACTCGCGGTCAACATCAGTACCACGTATTGGAATGTGTATGTACACGCACACCCAACCGCCACTTTTGATGTCTGCGTGCATTCTCTAAAGGAAAAGGGGGGAAAAAATAAAACCCAAGCCGCATTGTTTTTCCTTGACTCTCCCCAACTCGGCATCGACTTCCCTTTAAAGCCGAGCTCGTGTGAGCCGTACGAACAAGCGGCGGTTTTGCTCGGCGGTTCCTCTTCACCAGTTTCGATTCGCCATTGTTTGGAAGAAGGTGCAAGAGGCAGGGCCTACACGCCTTGTTTTTCTTTCGGAGCGCTTTCGTAAATAAAGAATGCCGCCTCAGAACCGAAGTGTTTAGCTCGTGTTTCTAAAGCGAGATTATGAGAAGAAGCAGAACGGCACTCCTGGCGTTCGGGACGAAGACTCTCTCCAGGCGTCGCGAACCGTAATCTCGGCCCCGGTATATGACTCTCGCATCACGAGCGGTCACTGCCAGAAGTTCATGGCCTGGCGTATTTCAGCTGTGCGTGCGGAGGTGTGGGAGTGTGTGCCGTGTCGTCGGTCCCATGGTGAAGCAAAACGGCACAGACTGGGATGAGGCCGCATCTCAAAATACCATCATTTGTATGACCGGACACGCACACACTCACAGCGGTGACCACTTAGCCATCATACACACCCATATAAATATCTACATGCGCTCATATGCATGAGGGCGCAAACACACACACGTGGTAGTCATTAATCTGTTTTTCACTCGCGCTATATGGACTGGCCTCTGAGCTTTCTGACACACACACACGGTGATGCCCAGCATGCACTCCTCTCCGCTCAGTGGTAATTGTTTACAGAGCTGGAAGCTGAGATTTTCAGGGTTCTACTATGCACCTGTCCCAGAAAGCTCCCGAGTTTCTACTAAGCCTTATGCCTTTTCCTGGCAAACCCTATACACACACGCACACACACACGAACATGACGCAAACCCCTACACACACACTGATCATTCCATCATTTCGTGAGACATTTGATTTGCCTTTAAGTTCAGAGAGACTCTCATGATGAAGCAAATCATGATAGCTTTAAAAAATATATATATATTTTTTTAAACCCCTTCATCACTCTCGTTCCTTCTTTTCTTCCTCAGTCCTTTTTGTCACTGGTTCCTACCTTCCTACATGTCCCACATCTGATGGTACATTCAGATCCTATCCTTACCTTACACCATAACATCAGTGTCATGTCTATTATAGCTCCTGGAGAACTGTGTCCAAATCTCTTTTGGGGCAAAACGCTATAAATGCATCACTATACCGTATGGTTTATCTAGGTTGCCATAGCGACTCTGAACTTAACTCCTCCATTTACTTGCGTAGAAAGATTTCACGTGCGAGGTTTGGCTTTGAATTCACTCCATCCATCAGTCCGTATGACCCGCATTAATCACAGAAATTTTGGGTGAAGAATTAGAAAAAGGACGAGATGACGGCCAATTAAGCACTAAAAGTTGGCACACTCCGGGCAATTTGGGAACACTTATTAACTGAATCTGCATGTCTTTGGACTGTGGGATGAAACCCACCTCACATGGGGAGAACCACACATACAGACCCGAGATGGGAATTAAACCTTAAACCTTGAGGTCACTAACCTCTACATCACCATGCTGCCATTGTATCCATTATATTTTTGATATATTAAGTTCTATCTGTTCTAAAAATTCCTCCCAATTGTTGGACTTATTTGACTTGCTTCTAGTTAGTAGCCTAGTTAATCAGTGTCATGACATATTTAATTAAGGAGACTTCAAAGCACTTAGATCTTTTCCATTCGCTCTGTAAAAGAGCGTCTGGCAAATGCTTAAATGTAAATAATAAAATGCGGAATATGAAATAATTTGTGTATTTGCTCCCAAACTGCGAACACACAACCTCCGAGCACTGATGAGCTTCGTATCGGTGAATCAATTCGCACAGCTTTTAATGTAATCTCTCAAGCTGAAAAACAAGCGAAACCTCTAAACTTGTGTGTTGTGTACATCCTGAAAATATACCGCGGTTCATCAGCGTGATGGACCCGACATCAAACGAACAAACGTTTTATTTTCCACTGCGAGTGTGGGTTTTTCTGTGCAAAACTTATTAAGCAATTTTTTTTTCGAGGAAGCCGTAAACTTGTACCATGAAAGAGGTTTCAATAAACACACAAAAAAAAAAAGTAGTTTTAAGTGTAGGTGTCGTGTATTTGTTCGGGATTCGATGATTTGGAATAAATCGTTGTTACGGATGCGACTTTTTCACATAATGGATGACGTGCCTGAATCCGTCCTCTACAAACTGTATAAGGAACATACTTCAACACACGTTTTTTTTTTTTTTTTGTGCGTTCAGACAGCTATGGAAAAGAAAAAAAAAAATTTGATCTGTCTCACGTTAAGGTAAAAAAAAAAAACAACAACTTTAGTTTATTACAATATATTTAATGTATTAGAATTCATATATAAAACCAGTGTTATCTGATTTTAACTACAATATTAACATTAATGCCAGAACTTTAATACATCACAAGACCAGCAAAGGCAATCAAACTTTATACTTAAAAATAAATAAATAGATAAAAATAAGTTTAAGCATAGATACTATAGCAGCACCATGTTTCTATACTGAGACCTTTGGGTTTTTCATGGATATTGATTGGCTGCGATCATCCTGGATGAGAATTATTATATACAGTTAATACATTTTATCTATGATTGTCTGTACTCTTTTTATTTTATATACACTTATTATTCTTTCTATACTTATTGTGGCTTATTTCTAAGCTTTGCTGATACGACTGTAAATATTCGTCATGCCAGTAAAGCATCTCCGAATCTTTATACATTTACATCTGTTTACATCTATAAAAAAAATGCATGGATATTTATTTATCTATCTATCTATCGATCTATTTATTTATTTATTTATTTAACAGTGTGGTATAATCAGTATGGTTGGTAAAGATATACTTATGAAGTTTAACTCAACACAAGTGTTAGCCGTTACACTGAATCATTTTTAAGTGCCGTATATGAAAACAAAGCGTGAAGAAAAGTCATAAATCGTACCGTGGACCTCCAGAGCGCGCAGTGGAACCTGTTGCAGGTTACATGATTTACGGATTTATGCACTTTACATAGCAAAGTCAGTAATAATTCGTATCTAATGTCGCCGTACTGTATTGTAATAAAATTACAACCAATATCTCAATGAGTGTTCCTCATCGCAGACAAAGAAACAAAAAAAAATAAAATAAAATGATACTGCAGTTATGCAGCCTGAGAACATCTCACTAAACGTGTGTGTGTGTGTTTTCTGCCCCACAGTTCAGTATCAGATGGAGATGATGAGAAGTCTTCGTCACGTCAACATCGACCATCTGCACGTGGGTTGGTACCAGTCCACCGTCTTCGGCTCGTTCATGAGCCGAGCCCTGCTGGACTCTCAGTTCAGCTACCAGCACGCCATCGAGGAGTCTGTGGTGCTAATCTACGGTACAGTGTCCCTCTCCTCTCCTCTCCTTCCATCCATCTGCCTGTTTCTCTCTCATAATGAGCTTGGCTGACGCTAACAAGACTTGTCCAGCTTTGGGTCCTGTCCTGTGTTTCTCACTCTTTCATTGCTCATGTTTTCTCGTGGCCTCGTCCATGTCCCTGTGCACCAGCTGGACAGAAGACGCCTTGTTTTACTCTCTCTCTCTCTCTCTCTCTCTCTCAGGTGTTTCTTTTTGTGTGTTTTTTTTTTTTTTCCCCTGCTCTCTCCCTGGCATGTTTTCTTTTTTTTGTTCTCTCTCTCTCTCTCAATTGAATTAAGCATCTTCAATTGAACAAGATTTATTGGCATGGCCGTGTTCATTTACAGTATTGCCAAAGGATCACAGGAAAACATACACCTCTCTCTCTCTCTCTCTCAGATTCAAGATTTAAAGGTGCTTTATTGGCATAACAAATATTTACATTGCCAAAGCTTAGATATCAGTCACAAGAAAATAACAGGAGTAGATGGAAAAAGAAATAATGAAACAGAATAGTGTAGAAAGAGTAAATTGATCTCTCTCTCCCTTTGCTTCCTTTTTCTGTAAGTTTATTTTTAATTTTTTAAACTGCACGCGCGCACCCTGCGGTGGATTGGCACCATGTCTAGGGTGTACCCTGCGCTGTGCCCCAAGTTCCCTAAGATATGCTCCAGACCCTCTCTCTCTCTCGCTTGCTTTTTTTTTCCCCCCTTTTCTTTCTCCCAGGTGTGTACAGTTTTTAGATATTGCTTCCTGTCTGTCACTATTTATCCATCTATCTATATATTACTCAGTCATGCGTTATAGCTTTTTTTTTTTTTTTTTACTCTATTCTTTCTTTCTCTACCTCGGTGTTTTTTTTTTTTTTTTTTTTTTTCCCCACATATTTTTTTCACTTTCTTCCAGGTGTGTACAATTTTTAGATATTGATTCCTGTCCGTCAATCTAACTTCTCTCTCTATATATATATATATATTTTTCAGTCATGTCTTTTAGCCCTTTTCTGAATCTCCCCCCCCCTTTGGATAAACAGTAGCTCAGTGTGTGTGTGTGTGTGTGTGTAGCTGGCCAGCAGCGGCTCTGTCTAGACAGGGTTTCCTCCTCTGTGTTTGTTTTGCCTGCTATCGGAGTGCTGATGTGTACCTTCAGGAATGCTGGAAGGCTCTGCGCACTGGACGACCCGCCCCCCCCCTTTTCTAGTACGACCGTTCCCAGTATAGTCCTCTGTACCATGTGGCTGTACGCCAATGTCTATCTGGGGGGAGGGGCTGACACCCCCCCCCCCCACACACACACACACAGCTGAGCTCCCGGTGCACTCCGGCTCTCTGATTACAGCTGTGATTGAGCGGGTGAGATGGAGGGGAGGGCCGACGAAACACATGCGCACAAAAACCCCGAGTGTTCTCGGCACCCTCCGCCCCTCCCGGTCCACTCGCCGTCAGTCAGTAAGTTTCCTCGAGTGTTAGCCGTCACTCCCCTCGTGCCAGATGTGGCTCCCTATCAGGACGCAAGGCCTGCGGTGCAAACTGCTAAAATCAGACACTTAGCAGCTGCCAGAACCTGCACCGCCACATGCCTCGTACAGACAATGAGGCCTTTCAGAGCAGCCGCGGGTGCCGTGACTGAGGTGCGCACTGGCATGATCTTCTGAGTCGTAGCCGTTATACAACATGTTTTTTTTTTTTTTTTTTTTTAAAGCCCGCTTTTATTCCACCTCTAACATCTGTTTTTTTTTTTTTTTTTTAAGACTGAAGTCTGCGATATGTTTCTTATTAGCACAGGCAAATGAGTTCCAGTCTTTAAGCAGTGGAAATTAAATTAGAGGTTTAATTTAACATATGCATGGATGTGAGTGGGCTAAAATGTAATTCTGTAGGTCAGAATAGCTCACCTTTAATGACACATTTCATTAAATCATTAAGATATCCAGGATGCTAGCCCACACTTACTTGGCTCACATCTTAAGACACAATCCCATTACGTTTAATTGGATAGCACATTATATTAGATCACATAAGTATGAGACACCTTTCTTCAGCCTTGTATCACATCAGGTCAAGACTTTTTGCCTTTTTAAAACTTATTTCTTAACTTATGCTGACAATCGATTACATTTAAAAAAAAAAAAAAAAAATCTAGTTAATCAAAGTTGTAGTCTGTGATTAATCACAATTTTAAAATATTTAGATTTACTTGTATTTAGTCTGGCAATTAAAAATGTATCTAGTTAATCATGGCATTAAATACAAACAAATATTTTAAAATTGTGATTAATCTCAGACTGTCAGTCAGTTCAACATTTATCTTGTTAATCAGTCGGAGATTAATCACTACTAATTGCAATTTTTAAATACTTGTATTTTACTAGATTAATTTTTAATTGATTGACAGTACTGTTATAGTATTATGATTAATTAATTAAACCCAATTATGAAATACTCAGATTTACTGGTATTCAGTGCTGTTAAACAGTCTATGATTAATCGCACTTTTTAAAATACTCATTTACAGCGGAACCTCGGATTACGAGCATAATTCCTTCCGGAAGCGGGAAGCTTTGCTCGTCTTGCGGAACACTTGTAAACCGCGTTACTCGTAATCCGAGGTTCCACTGTACTTGTATTATAAATGTAACGCAATGTTAAAATAAAAACTCATGAAACTTGTTAGAGTAAACAGACTATGCAGTTTTATAATATCTCAAACATTAAGTTCAATTAAAATCTCTGGACGGGACATGCAGAGGTTGGGTAGCGTAGGGGCGTGGCAACCCATCAATGACGGAGGCTCAAACCTGGATCCACAGATCCAAAAATCAACCACTTGGAGCCTTAACCGTCTGAGCCACCACTCTCGCCCACGACTTATATTTAGTGTATTTTTGTAACAATAGTTCCTCTTGAACTTTTGGTTTTATCCAAAGTTCCATCTAGAGGCTTTTTAATAATGAAACTAGGCATTCAGCACACCTGGTGATGTTTCCCCAAGTCATCTTATTATCCGTGTTAAACGGATCATGGTTACACAGACGGGTAACTGTGCTGTGATTATGGGAAGCTGTTAGGGTCAAAATTTGGTCATATGATTCTTTTGCATTAATGCATTAAAATTTCTAGATTATTCGCATTAGTTAACACGCTAATATAGACAGCTCTACTTAAAACTAGTAGAACAAAATGGAGGCTTATGTAAGGACAGTGTGGTGGTTTTACTGCACTGTGGTTGCCTTTGATTGACACATTTCAGGTGAATGATCTCCGGATTGTCTGAAGGCCTGCTTTGCCTTTTCTTTCCCACATCATCAATACTAGGAGCCTGAACATGGATTAGATCTGCCCTCGCTTCTCCTTTCCACCGACACTCTCTCTGGTCTCCATACCATTTACAGCTGTGGATTTTTGCTTCTCGTAGACTGATGCCTGAAGTGGGCGATTATTGATTCTGCAGGGTGAAGGTCATGAGAATATTAAACCGTCCAATAGGCTCAGGCTTGGATGTTGACTCCACATTACACAGAACCAGTGAAAAGTTTGGGTTTATTTTCTACAGTCGTGCCCAAAAGTTTTGAGTGACACACATAGTTTTCACAAAGTTTGCTGCTAAACTGCTTTTAGATCTTTGTTTCAGTTGTTTGTGATGTACTGAAATATAATTACAAGCACTTCATACGTTTCAAAGGCTTTTATCGACAATTACATGACATTTATGC
>JAQQZT010000023.1:20368887-20398912 GCA_030068275.1 Clarias platycephalus
TTTCATCTTATTTCTTTGTAGATCCTGTTAAGACGGCTCAGGGCTCGCTGTCCCTCAAGGCCTACAGGCTGACCCCTAAACTGATGGAGATTTGCAAAGAGAAAGACTTCTCCTCTGAAAGGTATGAGGCACGCAGCTACAGTCGTACGGAGACAACACACACACAAACACAGCTGACTTCAATCATAAATTTTTAATACAACAAACACACATACATGCTAAACTCATCAATTCCAAATCCCCCTGCTATTTTCATCTTATTTGCCCATATTGTACCTCTTATTCTAATTGAAATCACAGTAAGCTTTCAGGATTTTTAAAAACTGATTAGCTAGAAGACTCGCCAACACATTTATTTCATCAGGAGTGTGTCAGGTTTAACCTCGACCGCTGTTGATAATGGACAGATTAGCTCTGGCGCGAAAACACGACAGCATGAGTGTGGACGACCTCCTCATGTAGGTCCACCTTTTAGACCACCATGTTGAGAGAACGAGATCTGTATCGGTGATCTGAGGAGAAAGAGAGTGCAAACAGACTCTTCATGACTCACTGATTATTACACATACTAATGCTAATACCGGGCAGGGCCTCACTTTGCGCTCAAAACATGGTTTTTATTACACAAGTTGTCGAACATTCCTTAGAGCGCTTAATCCATCTAGATGTGATTGCATCATGCAGAGTTTTAGGTGCTCTTCCATGCCGCGAATCTCACGTTTCTGCCTCTTCCCAAAGGTGTTCTAAAGGAACCTTTTTATAGGCTGAGAAGACCAGTGAAGCACATTAAACTCAAGGTCATGTTCCAGTATGAGATGACTCTAGCTTTATAGTTTAAGTTGGGCTGTATCAATCATATTGGAAAGGTCAGCGACAATACTGAGGCCGAGTCAGTCCGGGAGCACGATGATGAGTTTCACAGTCCAATACAGTGGAAAACAGCTCTGAGACAAAATGCTGATTCCCTTCGCGATTTAAGACAACACTGTTGCAATTGACGTGAGATTCATTTCCTTGGGTGCGGTTAAGTTTTTTGTCCACATGATGGCAGTGTGGGGGAAGGGGACGGAGATTATATCAAGTGGATTGGTATGCTTTACATCGTATATTTGTGTCAAAGGCGTACAAGACTTTGTCTGACTTAAGAACAAATTCGACTTACGACTGTGCTCCTGCAACAGGACTTGTTTGTAGGTCGGGGACTTACCTGTACATGAAGCAAGCATTCTTCACACCATTACATGACCTCCACCAGACTGACTGTTCTCTATTGGCCAAGGTGTTTCAACTGCTGTTCATGGGATTTTTTTTGTCTTTTTTCTTTACTACACTATTGAGTATTACCTTAAGCTCAATTAAGACAACTGTTTTTT
Source organism: Clarias platycephalus (assembly GCA_030068275.1). Lineage (NCBI taxonomy): Eukaryota > Metazoa > Chordata > Actinopteri > Siluriformes > Clariidae > Clarias > Clarias platycephalus. Next base: position 20,370,261 of record JAQQZT010000023.1, read on the forward strand.
TTTCCTTTTTTTTCTGGTCCTTTAAACCCGTTGAAACACCTAACTACCAATACATTAGTTTTAAAAGTAACCATGAACTCTCTGAAGATCTGCTTACTAGAACAGATAGATTGTCCCTCAATGCCTCTGAGCAAGAAGTGTGAACCATTAAGCAATGTGTTAGAAACAAGTGTTAAAGTGGTACAACGGCTTGTCAATGAAAAACGCTGTGTGCCCCTACAGTTTGAAGAAGGCCAGTATGGGCTATGAGAGCATGTTCGAGGAAGTTCCTATTGTCATCAAGAACTCTCACCTCATCAACGTGCTGCTGTGGGAGCTGGAGGAGAAGTCAACTGCGGTGGAGAAGCATGAGCTGCTCAGCCTTTCCAGCAGGTTAGATACGTCTGTCTGTCTGTCTGTCTTTATTATAGGCTTTATAAACCAGGTCCTTCAAGTCTAGTTGAAGGAATGATACATTATGCATTGAACTTCATCATTGAACACACTGAAGTTAAGTCAGGCAAATGCATTCTGGGTCAGGTGCTAGTAATTACTAGATTACGCAAGAACATCAGCAAAGGAGCTCAGGATGACCAGTGGGCGAACAAGAACCTGAATTATTTGGGAAAGTTCAAGATGTACAGAATGTGTAAAAAATAAATAAATAAATAAAAAAAATAAAAAAATACCGTCACAGCATATGCTTAGGACAACAACCACTTCTTATGACCCCGTTTGTGCCTTTCTTTAAACGAAAAAAACTTTCGGTTTGCCGTGTCAGTCGGAATCAAGGCTCATAACATAAATCAGAGAGAGAGAACACCAGATGTGGTGGTCTGATGCAAAATTTATTGAGCAAGAAACAGGAAAGAAGATTGCTGTGGAAGAATTAACCTTCGGGTGAATAATGGTACAACAATAAACACGGCTAGCTGGGGTTTTAGATACCTTCCCTATATTCCAAAGAAAAACAAATGGAAAGAAAAGTACATGATCTTGTTCTTGCTTTCTGAACTTTGTGTAAGCATGAAAAAGCGTGATTTCCAAAAGAAAGGACATTCATGTATACATTTTCCTGGGAGGGACGTATAAAGAAGAAAGGAAAGAAGAATCCTTTTTTTTTTTTTTCTTTTTTCTTTTTTTTTTCTCATTTTATAGAGCAGAGCAAAATTATCGAAGTTTTTACCAAGTTCAGCTACTCTATATGGCCTGGAGTCTATTCTAAATGTATGGCATTAACATGGAGATGTTCCTCTATTTGCTGGCATCCACCCTTCTCTTTATGTGAAGACTTTCCAATAGAGTTTGTTTAGGATTCACCACTTTACTCAAACTTGGTGTTCCAGTTCTTCGTTGAGGTCAGGGTTCAGCGCATGTTGTTCTACTCCAATCTCATCAAACCACGTCGTTGACTTACTGGATCATATTTTTGGTGTTAGTTCCAGTGGAATCAAATTTAAATTTCCCAGCATACAGACATTTAAAACAATTGTTTCTTTCCAATTTAATTGATACAGCTTGGGAAAGACCCTCATATGGTTGGTTTTTTTCAGGTGTTCACATACTTTTGGCCATGTAGTGTATAAGGCCTTTTATCTATTTTTTTAAATATATATTTTATATTATTTCATATACACGGTGAAATGCTGTATGACCACCCATGACCTTAAAAAAAAAAAAAAAGTATTTAAATAAAGAATGGGAATAAAAAAATAATAATAATAAATTGAGTTAAAAAATATTTAAATAAAGAATATGATAAGAATATAATGATAAAAATTATACAAATCTATAACCTATAGAAAACTTTTAGCCCTGACTATCTACAATTAAAATGTAATTATAGAGGCTGAGAAAATGTAAAACATTGTCAAGTTTTAAGCTAGACTGTCAAGTTTTAGAAGTTAGTCGAGCTTCCCTATACAATTTAATTGAATTCAATTCTGTTGTATTTATATAGCACATAAAAATGTCCGAGGTCACAGCAGCTTTGCAGAAATAGAAATTCTGGATCCAAGTTAAACAAACAAACAAAAAAAAGTTATTCTTATTGAACAAGCCATAGACGATGGTGGCAAGGAAAAACTCCCTGAGATGACATGAAGGAAGAGACCTTGAGAAGAACCAGAATCGAAAGTGAAACCATATTCATTCGGGTGACACAAGATAGCATGACCATAAATAAGTCAGTTTTATAACTTTGTGCTATAAGGTTTAAGGTGCTGATAAATCTCCGGTCGTGTATTTAAACCCCACATTCATGAGGTTACCAAGTGTTCACTGGAGACGTGTGTACGAACCCGTTTGTGGCAATTTCAGTCCTTAAACGCCGTCATAAGCCACCATGGTGAAGCTCTTCTTGCAGTCTGTTCAACGCAATCTAAACCATCTTTGAGGGTATTAAGTGAAATCGTCCTCAGTTATCACATGAATCTTTAAGCAGACCATATGGGGCCATCCTCATCTCCATGTAACGTACACAAAGTTGATCTACGAAGGTAAGTAAGCTGTTAACTTGGACCCTTATTGGTTCAGATGTGCTGGCAGTGTGATCTAATTCCTGATCTGCCAGTCTGATTGTCTTCAGAGTTGCTCAAACCATATAGGAAGCGACAAACGCATGCTGTACTAATGATAAATCAGTGACTTCAGCTAAATCAGGTCATTATTATTCCCAGATTCAGCAGCTTAGTCATGCTGGGGTTGTTTATTTCGTTATAGCATGCTGAGTGTCATCAGCATAAGGAAAAGCACAAAATATACTGTATAGCATCAGCAAGAGAACTGCTATATTAAAGTGAGCAGCTGCTTTACTACCGAGCCTTGAGGGACACCAGCAGGGCAGATATGGATCCTGTAAAACTGATGTATTGTGTAGTAGTTAACAGGGACTACTGATCAGAAGGTCCTGATTTTTAAATTCTACCACCGCCAAGTTGTCGTTGCTGGGCCCTTGGGCAAGGCCCTTAACCCTCAACTGCTCAAATGTATAAATAAGAGAAATGTTAAGTCGCACTGGATGTAAATGTTAATGTAAGTGCACATCCAGGCAGGAAGGAAATGTCTAATGTTAAAACTGGTAATAATGGGCAGTTGACCACTGAGGGTATGACTTCAGAGATTCATAATGTTTATAGTTATGTCACTATTTCTCTTTTACAAGTAACCACAAAACCGTGTCAAGTTTATTTAATGATGCATTGTTAAAACCCCCTGGGTACACCCTTGCAGAAATATCAGAGACCGATAGTGTCGGGAGTCAGCAAGTTTCCAAGCTCGTGTTGAGATTAATGTACGTGTTCCTCATTAACTGTCCGATCACTCAAAGCGTTCAACCCAAGCTCTCTTTTCGTATTCAAGGCATGAAAATCTTCAAAAGTCTCAGGCAGGTTTGATGCGAATTGTCAAGAGGCGACAGGATCAGGAAAACGGCTACTACAAGACATAAAACAGGAAATCTTGATGCATCGAGGAATATTAAAAGTTATCTACCGTACATGTTTATGATTAACAGGGATTTCAGACAAAAGAAACGCTACAAGTTACTACCAGAGACTGGGAGAGAAAAGACTGGCGAAGACGCTTAAAAAAAAATCGCCAAGAAGTGATGAGACTTTTAGCTGCAGTAAAACATTCGAATGATGCACGTTTTAAAGACGTCTGTAAACGACGATCCCGGCCGAGGAGCCCACTGCCATTGTCCTGTGAACATTCAGCGAATGGAACACCTGATCCTTGAAAATTGATGGGTAACTTGCGGAAGAGACGCATCTATCACACACATTCACCAACACCAGGAACTCGACTTGCCACATCCCCAGTACAATCGTGACCTCGCTGGAAGCCATCTCCACATGTTTGGGCCATTAAAGGAATTCCTGGGAAGCCGGCGTTGTAAACGTGAAGCAGGCAGTCTGATCACGGCTGAGAGAACTTTCATCCTTGGTGTCCAAGCACTAATGAAACACTGGGATGAGTGTAGATTAGTGTAGCAGGGGATTATATAGATGGAGACAATAAGAGGTTTTACTCTCATAATGTTCTGTTAATGAAAAACTCATTGTGGGAAGGTCGAGATCAGCTAACTTTGGCTAATGTTAGCAATATTTGCTGTCCAGTCGTGCTATAGCGTTGTTTGCTAACTTGGTTAGCAAACAGGTTGACTGCTGATTCATATTCTGCACTCCATCTTATGGAAGATGTCCCGTATTTATTATGGGTGCAACTCGGGCAAAACCGTGTTTGGTTACTGATCTGATCTGGTTACGGATTATCAAAGAAAGAGAAGACACATACAGTTTTGCTTTCCATTTAATACTCGGACACTTAAAGCAGCAAGAAGTTTTGGCCCATTTGGTCTTAAATAAAAATAAAAAAAAAACACATTGAAGATGTCTCATGTTTAAATAAAATCCTGAATATCACCGATATTGAACACACTGATTTTACACGGTTTCTCTTAATCTTGTACGTTTTTCATCTTTTGTATTTTATTCATCATTAGTCGTGATACTTAATTTTTTTGTAAAGTGGCTGTGTGACTTCACACGATAGACGATTGTTGATTTGGCTGATACATTCTGACCATGCTTAAGTATAACAACCTGTTTTGTAGTCTCAAGTGACAAAGAAAAGACAAAAAAGGTAAAATATACTCTTCACTGATTTATTGTGAGTGTAGACGATGATTTATCTCTATTATATTTAATTTCTTTTTTTCGTCTAATTAAAAAAAAAAAGAAAAAAATCCCAATCTGCTGAAACTGTACACTGTTGAAGTGTGATTGATTTCATAATAAATTCATATATATATATATTTTAAATAGATAAATCTACTCATTCATTTTCTCATTCATCTTCCGACAGACCTGCTGATAAATCAATAAATCAGATACCACATATTCATCCGCTTATTTTTATTTTTTTTAAGCCATGCCCTCATGGGAGGTTTTTGATTTCCAATTAGCATTTTAATTGTATTAATTACGTTCTGTGCAGCCATGTTGAGAATTTTGTTTTTATAAATGGAAAGTCACTTTTTTTCTTTTTTCTTTTTTTTAATTAATTTATTTTTTTACTCTTTTACAGGTCCTCGTGGTTTTGAAGGTGTCTCTCCCAGTAGACTAGAAAGGGAATTTTATCTTTTTAATTTGTCTCTCTTAATTCAGACCTGTCAAAGGTTTTGTCTCGGATAAAAGACAGAGCCCTGGCAGCTCTGTTTAGCTCTGAATACACTGCCCATTACTTGCCCTTCTCTGCGGAGAGGTGTGTGAGGGGTGGGGGGCAGCACAGCGAAACTCACCCATGCATACACATACACAGCCTCAAAAGTGATGGCTTTTTAAAAATTAATTTATTTATTTTAAGTTTAATTGCCGGAAGAATTTATTAAAGTGATGGGAATTAAGCGTTGTTGGGTCGAGTATTGTGTTATAACCTACCTGCTGGTTCATCTCCTATAGATTTGCGTAAAATAGTAAACATTCCAACATGGCGCATATTTCTATATAAAATACAGAAATGTAGGTATAATCTCAAGCCTTGCATTGCTTTAAATGACTTTATCTATCAAGGCGTAAGGGCACTCCTGCTTTTGTTTCCATCTCCATCTTTCTATCTTTAGCAGTGTTCCCTCTTTCCCCTCTTTTAATGACTGGAATACTAAAAAAGCGTGCAGGCATGGCAGATTTATCAGCGGCTTTCGCTCTGGCGTTCTCTCTCTCTCTCTCTCTCTCTCTCTCTCTCTCTCTCTCTCACTCGCTCTCTCTCTTGCTCTCTCCACATCTGTTTAAGTTATCTCTTTGCAGTCTGCTGTTACCGTAGAAACCAAAGCAAACACCGGACCACTGCAGCCTAGCTAGTACAATACCTCCCTGTCTTTCTCTCTCGTATTTTTTTTTTTTTCTTTTTTCTTTTTCTCTCCTGCCTTCCTCTCTAACCCTCCTCCCTTCTTCCCAGAGGGTTCACATCAAATCAGCTCTCTTCATCTGAGAGGCTAAATTGAATTCCTTTTTTTTTTTTTTTTTTCCCCCTTCTTTTTTCCCCTGCATGGAGCAAAAAAAGAATTATGAGTTTTACAGTGTGAGGAGGAGGGGAGGGATCGGGTGGTGCTGGGAGAATCTGTAAGTCTTCGCTTGGCCAGAAAAAAATAAATAAAAATGGGCCGTCTGGAGGGGCCTGCCACTCTCCTCGTGTAGTCCATCCCGCCGTCCACTTCTTAAACGTCCAGTCCGGGTGTAATTCAGCCGCTCTCGGACTTCGATGCCTCGTGTACGCATGTGAAAGCGTCTCATAGCTGGCGTGTACAAGCGTCAGCATTACAGGGACCAGGCGTATATTTTGCCCAACCCCCCACACACCATGTTCCACCCCCTTAAATTTTTTTTTTTTTTTTTTTTTTTTTTTTTTTTTAAATGATGGTGCATAGCCTCTTACCTCATGCGAAAATCAACTTGGCTCGCGCACCCGAACCGCACGACTGTCTTATTTCTGTGTTGTGGTGGAATCAGTTGGATCTTCGTCTGGTCGCATCACATCCCTTTCCTAAACCACTAATCTATCGTGGCCCGCTAGCTCAGACGGTCTCATCCCCTAACCGAGGGGTCAAACATGCGGCTTAGATTTTTAAAACAAAAAGCAAGTACCAAGGAGTTTCAATGCTTCAAATAGTCGGGCTTAAATAAATTCAATCCCGCTTGCTTGTACAGCATTGCCGCACTTGTAAATTGTTTGTTTGCCTTTTGTTTCGTTTGAAGTTGCCCCCCTCTCGCTCCGCCAGCGCTCTGAGCAGTGTGCCATGTATTTTTCTCATTACAGAGCGAGTTCAGTTTGGACTGGGTGGTCATCTCTCTCTTTCTGTGTCTTGTAAAAGCTTACACAGTAATCGTTTGCCACGGACGAACTGCTGCCACAAACAACAAGCACCTAGTTTTCTCCGAGTGCCTGTCTGGGTTGTTGGCCCTTCGTTCTGCTAATGTATACATCATGGGTTTTGGCAGATTTCGCTTCAAGGTTATTTATGCTAGGCCATACAGGCTAACGTGTCCTGACAGGTTAACATTGTGCAATGCATTGACGACAAAAAAAACAAAAAAAAACAACAAAAAAAAGAAATTATGAAATGGATGCAATCTAAGATCCATTCTGCCAAGGGAATGGCAAATTTCTTCTGGGAAATAAACCAGAAACCCATCTGTTTAATTTGCTCTCAACAAGTGACTGCTTGCAAACTGTCTATAAATATTCATTTATTTTGGGTGGTGGGGGCGCAATCGTGATTGCTGCCCAGTAAACTGGTCATGATCACTGGTTTAAAGGTTATGCAGCACTCCAACATGTCTGTTGGCCAATTTGTAATCAGATTTATTATCTCCGCCACTTAATTATGATATTTTGATCAATGTAGCTACTAAAGATGTAACGCTGTGCACGTTCATTTGTGAACAGGACGTTCAGTTCGGGGTGTGTGTGTTGTGAAATTGAATGAATACAGTCTAGCTGAGTGATTCTCTGTTAAGTCATTTAATGAGATTTTCAAATGTTTCTAATTAAGATCGTGCTTTTTCATTTTTAAGTTAAAACATTTCCTGAATGCTATAAATGCACATAAATACTTTATGCTGAGAAAAACATGCCAAGGTAAAGAGGCAGCACTTTTCTTACTTGGACTTAAACATAGTTTATTTGTGCAGTTGTGAAAAGTCAGATAAAATAAACCTATTTAACATTCAATTCTCTAATTAGTTAGCTGGGCGGAATTACATCATCTTCGATTTAGCCTGACAGAGTTCAAGGTTGTTGATCATCCGTCCTCCAGATTCTCCAGATCCCTGTCTGAGCATCCATGGATTTCGCCGGACGAACGAGTCCGGTCTGTGGATGCGCCACGCCGCAACCCACAGCTCTAGAAGGATCTGTTCCCTCAATTTCAGTTGTCTAATGTTTTGTTCAATGATTTCCACCCTGTGTGGACTTCAAGGACGACAACCACCTCCTAATTAATGCACACACCAACATTGTCCATGTGCTGTATCTGTATCACACTCTACAAAACTACAGAAAGGACATTGTCCATATCACACCCACCCGGAATAATTTATAATCACAATTTTCAGTGTCACTCAAATGAGGATGGGTTCCCTTTTGATTCTGGTTCCTCATGAGGTTTCTTCCTCATACAGTCAAGGGAGTTTTTCCTTGCCACAGTCTATACAAATAAAATTTAATTGAACCAAATTTTTAAAGCTATCCTTTACATATCCCTTTATTTAAAAGAACCATCGTTTGCACTATTTTCCTAGTGCTGTTACTATTCTCACACTTGGATACCTAGACGTAGGTATGTCATCATGTGTATTCCCGAACGTGTTTGGAAATTATGGGCAAGTTAAATTCGTAAGGAATAAAAAATGTCATGTTTTCACTTCACTGGACCGAAAAGCTACCGGACCCAGGATACATACCAGACCATGACTTTTGTGTACCGTTACACCACTGTAGTGTGGTCACAGATCCTGACGAGTTTGCCACTTGTGTTACTATCTTTGTGGCATTTCCACTCGCCAAGTTACAGTATTACTTCGGCTAAATCATCCGATTCTAATACCTGTTCCTATACCGAACTCTTACCTCTGAACTCAAGAAACCTTTTAACTTAGGAAAAAATAAAAACAAAGGATTACAGAAATCAGCCTGCCAACATGCCACGAGGTGATCCAAACCTTCCAGCAAGTCGAATGTTAAAATAAGGCAGTTTGTCTGACTGAGTCACCTTTTTCCTGTGGCAGCCCTTTATTGGGACACCGTGTTCCTTAGTCAGACCTTCTACAGATCCAACTGCGTCACCAAACGGCCTCAGTTACGGTAAAGGAAGAGGACGGCGCCGCCCTCCTTTAAAAAAATTTTTTTTATTTTTTTATTTCATTCACAATTAGAAAATTTGCCGGTTGGCGCTGACGGAACGCGAGCGCCATCGATTCGAACGCGAGCGCCGTATTCAGTGTGCGTTTTAAAATATTTTATTTTTATATTTTTGTTTATTCTGTGTAATTTATAAGCGATATAGAACGTATGCGTTTGTGCCCACGCAAATAATATATACGTGTCTCTGTAATTGTTTATTTTATTTTATTTGTCTGTACCGTAGGACATTGTGTGTACGTGGGTGTGTGTAATCCGGCTAGTGTGGGAGAAAGAATTCTGAGCTCATTGGAGGCTGAATAATGAGGTGCATGGGAAAAGATGGAGGTCATATTGGGATCTCTGCCCTCATTCATCAGAGCTGGCACACCACGACAGAAAGCCTCTTCAGAAACATTAAAAACTCCTTCCAGGGCCACACACACCAACACACACATACACACACTTGCTTACTTTCTTGCCAAACCTGCAGAGCCAGCAAACTCTGTAATTTGCTGGGTAGGGGTAGTTAAAGGGGAAAATCTTTTTTTCTTCTTTTTTTTTTTTTTTTCTTTCTTTCTTTTTTCTCATGTCCAGCATCCAAGTTTACATGCATTTTTCGTTGGCTGACTCTTTTCAAAAGTAAATTTTTCACTTCCCAATTCCGAATAAAAACCCACAGTTGGATTGAATGCCAAGCGGAGGTGTGATCGAACAGCTTTCAGAGTATCGCTTTGTGTTTTCAACATGAACATCGTCATCTGGCTATTAAGTAGTACCTTTTTTCATAGTTTATATTTATTTACAGATATTCTATACAGATTCAACCAATGTTACGGCTTCTGGTGGCATAGTGGTGTAGTGGTTACCACTGTGGCCTCACACCTCCAGGGACCTTGGTCACGGGTCCAACAGTGGCAATGGGGCTAGAACCGGGGATCTCCTGGTCAGCAGTCCAACACCTTAACCACCGAGCCACCTCACAGTGGGGAAATTTCTAAATAAATGAAGGAAAACAAACTAAGGCTTAATACATGACTTGCTTTTATATCAGTTGTCCGTCAACACCTTTAATGAAGTTGTACCGAACATTATTGGAAATGTCTCATGAGCTTTATATGCGTCATCTACCTGCTCCAAAAACCACTTGCTCATGACTTTTTGTATTCTCATCTTGAAAAAACAATTACCTAACAGAATACACATAGCGGACTAGGAATTGGACGTCCCTAGTATTTAGACACATTTTAATACTTCAATAATACAATGTCTTAAACTGTTGATTCAGTGATCGCTCTTGTTAAACACGATCCCTAAAACATCTTCAGTTTCTTTAACTTGTTATTCACTCTCACACACACAGTACACTCTTTATACCATCAACAAGGAGAGAGAGTGAGTTCAACTTTTTCCTTACCTCCAGGTTGTGTCTCATCCGTCTTCCCAGCAGATTTAAGGAATTTTCCTGGAAGATTAATGGAACTTGCTGTTGTAACTAATTGGCTGCTAATGTAGATTAATGCTATACTAGAAATAAAAAGGCTAGGCATGGAGTTTAGAAGGAATTTAAAAGTATCCCCCACCGTTATCCTTTCACTTTTTGACTTTGATGTTCGACACCAGACATAGCAGCGGCGTAGAGGATTTGCATATAGTATGAAATATGCAGGTTTTCAAGTGATGTCTATATATTTTTTCCCTCCTTTCTCAGGATGTGATGAATCGTTTATTGGTTTCTTAATGAACTCTCCACCTTATCGATGTATCCGAGTAGTTAATAACGTTATAAGCCTTAATGCTGAGATTTATACTCTCTGGGAAATTCAGAGCTGCTTTGATGGTATGGAATTCCTAATATCAAAGTGTTTTCTTTTTGACACAACACTGACTGAACATGAAACAACATTTAAAAAAAAAAAGAATGATTTGTGGTTTTTCATTCCCCCAAAAATGAAATTATTCCATAATCCGAAATAAAGTTTGCCTAGAAAATTTGGACGCGCGCTTGCTTCATGATCTTCATTGTCATCGCAGAACAGTTTTGCGGGTTTTGGCAGGAACTTGCTCGTCTGTCGTCCAACCTCGGAAAGTATTCGATTGCCTCATCGGATTTACTTAATGATGAGGGAGTAACAGTGACAAGCAAATACATCACACAACAGTAAATATCAATGACTTGAAATCACGTTTGGCACGTGATATTTTATGCAGACGTAAGCTATTGGTTTTTCAGAATGTGAAGGCTACAAATTGAGTACTTAAAGCAATATAGAGAGAACGTTGCCCCGGTTTCTGGTTTTAATATTGACTTTGGATGGATCTTGGTTTATGTATTGTGTAAGTAGCTTTAAGATGAAAAATCAAAATCCGATTAAGGACCTGAAATTGGACGAAGCCCAAAAGAAGATATCTCTGGTGCAGCTACAGGCGCATGACAAAGTAAATTTGAAAAAGTACAGTGTGGGGAATTTTGTTGGAACGGATCAGGATCAGGTCCAGTTACAGGGAACGGTCTCGGGGAGAGGGGTAAAATCAGGACAATCTTTTTTCATAGGAGCGAGGTCCACTTAGGGTAAATTTCCTCAAGCAGAGGTCCAGAGCATCATTATTTTTATTGTGATATACAGTGGTGGAGAATGTTTTGACACCCTTAACATTTGACCCAATCTCAAATATTATGAAATATATATATTTTTACTTTTTTAAATTTATTTTTTTAATCTGTTGGTTTTGTGGTTATCTATATTTATCTATGGTTTTCTATATTGAGGTCAGGGGTAGCTCAGTGGTTAATGCATTGGACCCAGGTTCAGACCCCATGACCAAGTTGCCACTGTTGGGCCCTTGAGCCCTAGCGCCCTTAACCCTCAACTGCTCAGATGTATAATGAGATGAACATGTACGTGATTCTGGATAAGGCCGTCTGCCATAAATGTAATCTTATTATTAGATTTTAAATTAAGTTAAAACACATTATCTTGAAATCTTATTTGTTGAATTTGATACCTACCATAATGAGAACTGAGAGAGAACATTTTGAAACAAACATTTAGAAATTTTTTTTAAAAAAATCCTTATCAGTTGCATTTGTTTGCGTCTGCCTGATGCAGCTGCACCATTTGAAACACAACGGTTTTTCTATAACTATTTCCTGATATTATTGGAGATTGTGTAAAATTTTAAGGGTCCCTGAACATCTTTCCACGGTTGTGTAATCAAGCAGTCTAGTCTAGTTGTAGTGGCGTGTGCATGTCAATAGATGATCCTGAAATCAACTTTAAAAGGTACAAAGCATTCCAACAATATTGACACCTAAAAAATGTAAATATACATAAATATAAACATTTGCATTTAAAATAAGATTGATTCATTTTATACAATAAAAAAAAAAGGGTGAGCAGCAACTTCAGTTTACCATCTTCTTAAACTGTTTCAACTGTCACCACGTTGCAGTTATATAATTATAACAGTCTAATATAAATCTAATTATATATGTCAGTGTTTGTATACATGTATATAATTGTCAGCCTGTCTCCTCTTCCTCTCCCTGTCCGTATTTCTCCGCCTGACTCCTGCTGACTAGTTTCTCCTTGTATCGCTCTGTCACACTTGCCTCTTGCTAATCTGTTTTTAGTGTTTTTTTTTTTTTTTTTTTCCACCTGGATTGCACAGATTTGATTTGGCTGTGTAGCATCACGTGAACTGGCTTTACTCGCGTTTGAGAGTTTACAGGTCCGCTAAACCAGTACCGTAAAGACGGGAAACGCTGCGCGTCTGGGTCCCGTACAGGATGACGTCTGGGTGTTAGTGACCCCCTACTGTAGTCTTTATTTTTAGTACACTACGCTTTTAGTACATTACACTTTAGTTTTTAAAATTTATATATATATATTAAAATAGGGTCACAATTATATATTCGACATGAAATATTTGGTTGAGACTTCTTTAGAACTTCTAACCATTAGGAAATGATGTTCTTGACGGCCACCAAAAACATGGATACTTGAACATTCTTCTTGGCATATCGTTTTATTTATTATTATTATTATTTTTTTTTTAATAAGTTTGAGGCTCCAATAGCTTAAAGTTAGCCTGCTTCATCCATTCCATTCCACAACTACCGCCGATCATTGTAATGTTAGAACATTCAGTTTAGGCAAAGTTTCAACAGTCTAGCTGATAATTTAACTTCCACTGGGCACTAAACATGATGCTACCACCAACATGCTCAGGATAAGGTCCAGTGTTCTTGATTATTATTCCTTCAAACATACCCATGGTCTAATCTTTCCTCCAGTGTGGACGACTACAAACTTCAGTCGAGTTTGAAGTTGAGTTTTGAATAAGGTGCTTCTCTCTCTCTCGGACAGCAGCCTTTTTAGTCCATGTTAAACTTGCTCGAGTGTAGACAGTGATACTGGTGTTCTAGCAGCTTCCAGTTTATGACAGGCCTGTGGTGTTGATGGTTTGTATGTTGTTCTTTTCAGCTGAGGGTGACAGTTTGGACAGTTGGCAAAGCGGCTTCGCTTGTGAACAATCGTTCGGACTGATCTTGGTATCCGCAGTTGTTTAAAATTGGCCTCAGGAGACATTCCTGTCCTTTCTCAGAGCTGCACTGAGCTCTCTAAGAGACCATGCAATGGGGAAACTCTAGTCAGATTGATGAGTGACAACCGCTTTTAATGTTGGTGCAGAGAAACTACTAGTTTTAATGAATCATGATCACTAACAGGAAGGTGAAAGTTCTTGGGCGTGGCAAATTACGGACATTTCCCAACTTTCAGCACCACCGAATTAATAATTCAAGTGGGCGAATGTCAACTGTTGAACCTGTATCATCGATTCAAAAACCCCAAAATAAATTAATCATCGTGTTCAGATTTCTCGCGGTTTTCTTCTATTAATGATGCATATGTTGTGCAATCGTTCTACCCTTGCGAAAGACCAGTTCAAAGACTTTATTGAGTCCAATATTGCCGTGACACTGATGGTCATAATGACTGTATATAAAACTCTGACTGTATTTGTATGTGAAGACACGTTTGAAGCTTTGAAGTTCTGGCAGCTTGTTAAAGGCCCAACACTTTACATTGTGTTTGTTGTCACCTGTCTGGGTTCTTTTCCTCAAGAAATCACAGATAGACGGGAATATTTTTATGCCACAGTTGTGCGTTTCTAAACCTTTCCCAAAAAAAAAAAAAAAAAGTGATTTTCGTATCGATTTTAAAAGCAAGTCTTCGGTAAATATTTGCTGTTTTTCTGGGAAAAGCCTTACAGCATGAATGAACTCGTTGTGCTCTGGCTTTTCTTTCTGCTCCAGCTCTCATCTCGAGAAAAGCCTGCAGATGCTGATGGACAGAGTGGACGACATGTGCCAAGACATCAGCAAGTACAACAACTACAGCCGGAGCCTGAGCAAACAGCAGCAGCAGAAACACCAGGTAACCCTTTCACTTCTTCTAAACGCTTTCCTGCACCTGCTCGTTACCTCCGTTAGACACAATTACTAATGTTTAGTCTTGCACAGATTACAGCGTCCTGATTTTTATATTTTACTTAGTTTTTTTTGCGTATACTGTTTGAATTGCCGAGCTGTTTTTAATTTGGACAAGACGTTACGAGTGACATCTGTTCTACAACCGAACTAGAAACATCCTTGAATTCTGGCCTTTGTAGTAGATACTATTGTGTGGGTTTTTTTTTTCCCCCCTCCCCCTCTGTGCTGACCTAAAATAAAAGTGCTGAGCTACTTGTTTTGTTTTGGATTTTGGACTAATTTGCTTAAGTCTGTACTACCAAGAAGCCCAACATCTTGTATTCCGCATAAACCGCATCATAAATATTTATTCAGTTCTGTGTGTGTGTGCGCTGTGTTTGGCCATATTCCCAACGAGATGCACTGCTCATGAAGTAACCCGTAGAATTTTAACAACACACTCTAACCCTGGAAGATCTGTCCTCTCGAGATGTCTCACCTTCCCATACTGTGAACAGGTCCTAAAAAAAAAAAAAAAAAAAAAAAATCAATCACTACGTCTGAACGAAGTTTCCGCCGTCTGCGTTCTTGCATGTCGGATTCCGAAGGCCCGACCAAACCACCTGCCGTTTGATCCAATCATCGTTTTTTTTTTTCCTTATTATTTTGTTATTGCTGTCTGAGTTGGACTGGCGCGCCGCTCAGTGCCCTCCAGCTCCTTCTTCCTCCATCTCCGTCTGCTGGAGGAATCTTCTCGTGAGCCGTTCTGCTGTAGACTGGCCCTGCTTTTGGAAAGAAAAAAATCAATATCACAGAACAGCTCATCCAGAACTCTGTGGCCATGTTGAGCTCCTTTTCTTTTCTTCTCCTTTTTGACTCGGAGCTCGGCGCGGACTCTGCACCCCTGCTTTCCGACCCAATTCTGGCTTTCGGCATAGTAAAGGTTACAGAACTTCCCCTTCAGAGGTATCCATTGTTTCGCTCGCGGTGCAAAGAGCCAAAGCCAGCGCTCGCAGAACACAAAGCCCTTCCAAATTGGGTCTGTGAAGCGAGCGGTGCTAGAAGGAAATCGATTGAGTCGCCATCTGTGTCAAGTTCAAGGATGAAGCCAGAACAGCTTTAGTGGCCTGTGCTCTACTTGTGATTGAGACACGTGCACATCATCTTCTCCTCCTTCGTCTGACCGACACGTTACCCGCGTGCGCCGTATAGAATCTACAATAAGATTGAAGTGGTTGTCAATGCTTTTAAAAAATAAAACTCATTTATGCGGTTTATGCTTGTTTTATTGTTGCTTCATACATTTAACATGTGGTAGACAGTTTTCTTACATCTAAAGCTCTTTGATCTGGTGATATTTTATATATTTATGTAATATATTGATCTGTTGCTGCCATTCTCAGTCTGCTTATTTTTCAAAGATACAGTAAGACTAAAAAGCATTTTATGAAAAGCTCAAAGATATGGAGAAAAAGGGTATGAATAATATCTTCCTGGTTAATTAGTTAAATCTCCAAGGTTTTCACTGGAGTTTGGGTCAAGGGACGAGGCTGATTTCATGAAGGTCGAGGTCTTGTTTAATTTGCATATTTTCTTAACTTTCCTCATGTTGATGAACGGAAGTTTAGCCCCAGTGAAACAGGAAGTCGTCAGGGATGACTGATCAAGAAAAAAAAAAAAAAAAAAAGAAATGTTAATAGGCCCATGATTCTAGATTCTGGGGTTACTGATAATTACCAATAATTATAGATATCTGTATACATACACACACACACTAACTCCCCCTCATGTGTACATTTATTTAAAGTTTATCCACGGTCTGGCTCTAGAATTTATTTGAATTAACTTTGGTGGGTTGTAAAAATAGATACAGTGGTGCGGGCTGGGGCGGGCCAAATAATTTCATAAAAGCGGGACCCACGAGTTGGAAAAATACCCGACCCGCGCATCACTATTGAACAGAGAGCAGAAATTCCATGGTTTAGTTGATTTTTCTTTTTACACCGTAAAACAACGCTGAAGGCATAAAATAAAAAAAATTAAAAAGTGGGGCGTCAAAACAGATGGAGAGAGAGAATATTGAAGTTATATACCATCACTACCTTTAGATGGTTATAACTGGCTACAAATGCCCAGATAAGTCTTTGGAAAAATATGGTGGAACTACGACAGACCTCGGTTGAACTATGACAGCATGTCCTAAAACTTGTAGTCCATGGTGACAAGCTGCGAATCACCACGAATCACCAGCATTTGAGACCTAATCTGAAGAAAACAAGGTCACAATGGGATAAAGAGAAGCAACACTTGGATGGTGGATCATTTGCGTTGGCCCAGGAGATGATGCTTGGGATGCTCACCCAAAGAAAACAGATTTCGATACTCATCTATTTATTTATTTTTTTAGTCATCAGTCAATGCACTGGTATACAATGAAACTTGGGCTTGTTCCACATTCCATCATTAGAAAGCCGGTGTGGTGATGAAATCGTTTTTTTTTAGGATGATGATGCGTCTTACCACAGAGCTGGGCGTTACAGCTTTCCTTCAGATCAACTCGGCGACGTGGATAACAAACAGTCCGGCTCTCAATATGATTAAAAATATCTAGTGGAAACCTTAAAAATAAATAAATTGCATGACAAGGCGTCATCCAAAAAGTTGGAACCAGCTTGATGAATGTTGTTTCTTATTAGCGAAGTCCGTTGCTCATAGAATTCAGGATGAGGAGGAGCAGCGAAGCACTAATTATTATTTTTCTTAAATTTTTTTTTCCTTCTGTTGTTGAGGATTTAATTTTTTTTTTTTCCTCGACGTTGAAGTCAAATGAACAATCCATAACTTCCGCTTGATCGGCCTAAAAATTAACATGCTATTAATCAGAATAGTTTTATTCCACTTGAGATGTTTTATGAAGCCTGAATATTCAGCTATTAAACAAAAAAAATTTTATTTGCTTTTATTTGTGGTTATAAAGTCCAACATCCTCGAAGCGTTGCGATTTCCATAATTCCTTGGGTTGTGTAAGTAAATATAGAAGCATATGTGTTTGGCTGCGTGAATAGCTGAAGCATAGCGCAAACGCACCTCAGACCACATCACATCTGCACTTCAGAAATGTGTCGAGTCAGAGTACGGAATATACATTAAAGGGGAATAAAAAAAAAAATAAATAAATAAAACGCTCCAAGGTGGTGGATGCACACCATACATCAACTTCACTATTTTTATTTTTTATTTTTCTCCCTCCCCCCACAGTCTTTTATTCCACTTGTCATCCTGTCCTGTCCTTCTGACAGAGCCTTCTCGCCCTCCTTTCTGTCACGCACTACTTGCGGTTTGAAAGATTCACCCTTATGTTTTTGTTTCATTGGGAGATAATCGAATCAGCTCGGGCCATCTGCCATTAACATGGCAGGATCTCTGAATATCAAGGTCATATTAACAGATTGTTTTCCTATTCTTGTCTTTTCCTTTTCTCTCCAGTACGTCCAGAGGCGTCAGCAGGAGAACGCTCAGAGGCAGAGTCGAGGCGAGCCTCCTCTTCCTGAAGAAGACCTCACCAAGCTGTTCAAGCCTCCTCAGCCTCCAGCACGCATGGATTCCCTGCTTATAGCCGGTCAGTTCAGACACCAATCAGACACTTAGAGATTATTTTTTTTTTTCATTGTAACATCTTCACTGGAAAAAAAAAAAAAAAAAATCCTGTCCAATTTAAAGGCCAGTTGATGTTTTGGTCGTACAGTTTCATACACTGGAGGGAAAAAATTCTTTGTTTGATATTGAACGAAAACTCAAGTAGATTTGAACACATTGTGCTTTTAGATTTTGCAATAATGAAATAAACTGATGTTAAGGGGTTGGGAGATAACAATAATAATAATAATAATTGTGTAAAGTTGCTTAGTGACAAGGATTGTTAAAAGCGCTATAAAAATATTATTTAATTAAATATATTATGCTGATTAAGGATTTAATATATTTAAACGCAATAAAAAACATTGCTTAATGCATTATCAGTAATAACATTAGTTTTCTCACTTAAAAACCAAGCACATTATTTAAACAATACTAAGTCAAAAACAAGTACAAGTACATTTAACTTCAAATTATTATTATTATTATTTTTTTTTTTACGAAGAAAGCAAGCATCTCTTGTCATCTGCCGTAATTATTATTTGTAACCTACTTCTTAACTCACAGGATGAAAAAGTGTATTATAAAGAAACGGTGAAATTTTAATGCCTCAAGTCTCAAAACTCAAATTGACGGAGTGCGCGGGTGTGTGGGCCTTCTAACGCAGAGTTTCGACTAACTTGTGCTCGCGTTGTTTTGAGACGTGTTTAAGGAGTGGGTTTGAGACTAATTCTTAGAAAAAAGGCAGATCGAAGGCTATTAACATGCATGATTTTTATTTTTAAAATTTTTTTATAATGTCTTTGTTGCACTAGGAAGCTTCTGCACTCGGTACAGAATCATTTATATCTGAAGCTGATCACTGGTCAAATTGAAAACCAGACAATTCTGGTCCCTGGCCGATCGCACGGTTCATAGAGATGTAAATGTAAAAATAGTTTTTAAAAACCCAATACATGAATCAACACACAAAAGAATCACGATACAGAACTGAATCAAATTTTTTCCCAATCACCCAATACAATTTCAAAATACCTGTGTGCCAATTGTGATGGATTGGATTGGCTTTGGTCGGTCATGACTTTGGTTTGTCCTGACCCATGCGACCCGGGAACAATCTCACAAGAGCTGCAGTTGCTCCGATCCAGTCGTCTAGCTATCAATCACAGTTTGGCCACAGTAGCTAGAGTCACAATATCTCGTTATAAATGGTGCCTAGAGGAATTAGATTGACTTCGACAAGAGATTAATTGTGATGGCTTCACGACTGGATCAGAGGAGCTCACACCGCGCATCACTGTTTTGCCATCGTGGTGGTGGGGGGGGGGGGGATTTATGTACTCATCATTTGTCATAATGTTATGACTGATATATAATTATACACCCATTATTTAAGCCTCCTTTTCATTTATCATATCAGCCCGTCATAATATAAGCTGAGAAACACACAGGAAGAAAAGCCACCATCAGTCCGTCATGGGTTTCTGTGAGAATGTGCTGCGAGTGCCCGTTCAGTAAAGCGGGCGAGACGTGGAACAGACTGTGAGAACTCAACCTGTTAATGATTCATTTCCTTATTTAGTCTCGAGTAATCTGGGGTTCATAAAGATCTGGCCCGATCCCTGCTGCCGCTCCGAGGAGTCGGTCGGCAGAGACGGCGAGCGAATTTGCAGCGCCCGTTTTAAAGAGCGTCCGCTTCGAGATAGAGACGGACGAGAAGAATTGTATTTTTTTGTTTTTTTTTCCGCCGTTTATTTAAGCGCCACGCTCCACATGAGCCGCTCGAAGAACCTAATCAGACCCGCCACGGTGTGACCGACTGTGCAGGATGAGCCGCCCTGAGATGCGAATTACTCCCTCCGAGCGCCTTTTATCCCGTTAACGACGGAGCGTGCGCGGATTTGTAGATCCGTAGAATTTCGTCTGCGTAATGAGTAGGTGTGAGAGACTCGTGTAGATAATAGCAGTCGAGGTTACACCGGGTCTGAAGAGTTGATTACATTTCGTGTTGCAGCCTTCACAACCTCTGTCTGCCTGTCACCGTGTCTGTGGCAGTGAGGATTAATTACACTCACACACACACTCGCATGTCTCGCATTGACTACGCCAAATTCAGCCATCACTCTTTCTCATGCTAATGAGCACTAAAGAGCATTAGCATTCACGGCATCTTTAGCATCTAATCCTTCTCATTTAGTAGTTTTTTTTTTTTTCCTTTTTCTTTCTGTTTTTCTGTTTTATTCTCTCTAACTCTTCCTTCTTCACGTTTATATTTTTCCCTCACCGTCTCCGAGAGCAGAGACACCCCGGGCAGACGCACGTTTCGCCTTTGAATTATTAACATTCCTGATTTACTCTAGCTCGACTTGCAGCGGAATACATTCGCCTGTGGGGCTTTATGCGCGATGTCGGTTATTGAGTTGTGAGTAATTAGATTTGGAGTTGTCACCGCGTACAGGTTGTGTGGAATATTTTTTTCATCAAGCTTCCTGGGCTTCAGCCGTGTCTTAGGCGATCCGAGCTATCGTTGTTTAGCGCTTCGTCCGTATCTATTCTATCGAGCGTTCGGATCAGACGGCGCAGACTTGGAGCGAATAAACTCAATTTACTTCGTAAATCGTGCCAGCGATATTAAGTCTTCTTCACAATCCCTCTATTTTTCTTTTCCTTTCATTTGTTCGAATATGAAAGGCAACAGTGACCTAAAAGAAACTGCTTTCTGTTGTTAGTAGACAGAATGATGAAAGATTCTAATGGTCTCCTTTAGCCATTTTGTAGCTCCTAAAGTGATTTATTTTTATTTTTCCACATTGAATGTAAGAAATCGTGCATCTAGGTATACAAATGTGTTAACCTGCACGAGGTTCAGAATAGAATCAATAAATACCTGTATGGCATGAGGACATTAAGTATGTTTTAATGCTTTAAGTCATAGATGAGAATATACATTCCCTACTTAAAATAAATAAATAAAATAAAATTATATCCTTATTGCCCAGGGCTTAAACAAGCGAATTAGATCCCCCCCCCTCTTGTGACATCATATGAGAAGATGCCCCTCCCCTGGCTTGTTGCTCTCAGCACTGATGTTTTCTGGACATGCGTGGTTCTGCAGTAGCTCATTTACATAGATACTGAAATGGCACGTTTGAAGAGGGAGTGAAATAAAGGGTTTGTTCCAATCTCAACAGGAAAATGAGGCCCGTGTTAAATATGGAACCTTTAAAAAAAAATCTCTTAACATTCATACATTTTTAAAAGAACAGGCTTTTTAAAGTATTTTATGAGTATAAGTGAAGTCGGAACGACTGGGACAGGCGAGAATGCTGGCGTCCAAATGCTGTCGATTTATTTTTCATGGTTAAATTGCATTAAATTAAATGACGCATTTCTTAATGTACCAGAAGTGATGTTTTTTTTTTTTTTTTTTCCCCACGTAGAGATAATTTCCTCCTTTAGTGTAGAGGTGCGTAGTTCTGGACCAAATCTGACCGATTCTGTTTCATCTTTTGGTTTCGAAGATACCCTTGGGTGTAAAAAAAAAAAAAAAATAATAATAATAATAATAATTTCATATAAAGAAGCATGCCATGTGTTTGTAAATGTAATGGCACCCCTGTCATGGCGTCAAAACCCCATGCTTCGTCTGCTTTAACAGTCAGGGTAGGACCAGAGAGAGCAACATGTAAGTGATCCTGAAGCTTGTACTTGTAAGTTTTGTGTGTGTGAGTGTAGGAGTGTTTTTGAGATGTGAGCTGTTGTTGCAGGTGATGGAGTGTTTGTGGGAGCTAGAGGAGGCCACACTTCATTTTTCAGCCTCTTAAGGGCTTTTAGAAAAACTCTCAAGCCCTGCCTGGCAAGATGTGTGTTCCCCTCCAACGTCGCCGAGCAGAAAGCCAATCACTTAGTGCTGCAGTCTGGCCTTACAACATAATGGAGGACATTAAGAGCACCAGCCAGTGCTGTCATTACTCTCTACCTCTACACCTCTTCTGCTATTTCTGTCGCCTTCTTCCCCCCTCCCCTGTTCCTCCATCTCGCTCTTTATCTCCTTTTTCAAAGATCTTCTGTGAATCAGCAAGTCTTGAGATTGTCGCACTAATTATACCTTTTATATATATTTGTTTTTTCTTTCTCGTCTTCAGGGCAAATCAACACCTACTGCCAGACGGTGAAGGAGTTTACTTCTCAGAACCTGGGTAAGCTTTTCATGGCCGAGGCTCTGCAGGGTCAGGGCAGCTAGAGGACAGCAGACGCGATGGTCCTCCCGAGGCGAGTCCTGTAATTGGTTTAAAGTAAATCTTTTGGAAGGTTGGAAGAAGAAGAAGAAGAGAGAATTTTACAAGGATATTTTTGCATAATGTACCCAGTATGGAACTGTTGCATGAATTTTTGTAATTGTTCATGTATGGAAATAGATATGAACATCATTTATGCATAGTTATGCATTTCTTTTTTTTTTTATTTATATAAAATGTTTTAGTCACATTATGTAATCTGGACCAGAGAAGACAAAAGCAGGATTACTCTCTTTAGCATTTGTAAAAGGAGATTTGTCTAAATTTGATGATTAAATGGATTGTGCCCAACCTTCAATAGTTGTCAGTGATTTTATTTATTTATTATAAATCTGGGGGGGAAATCTGCTACACAGTCTGGATGTGTGTGCCCGAATGCTTCGGTACCTTTTTCCAGATGGCAGGAGGGTGAAGTGTGTGTGTGTGATGGGTGTGTCCGCTCAGCCACAATGCTGGTGGCTTTGCAGATGCAGCGTGTGGTGTAGATGTCTTCAATAGAGGGGAGAGAGTCCCCTGATCTTGTCTGCTGTCCTCATTATCCGCCGTAGGGTCTTGTGGTCCGAGATGGCACAATTCCCAAACCAGACAGTGATGCAGCCACTCAGGATGCTCTCGATTAGTCCCTCTATAGAAGGTGGTCAGGATCGGTGGTGGAGGCTGGGCCCTACCTCAGCCTTCTCAGGAAGAAGAGATGCTGTTGGTCTTTCTTTTGCAGAGAGCAGGTGTTAAGGAACCAGGTGAGCTGCTTCTCCAGGGGGACACCCAGAAATTCTCCACAGAGGAGCCATTGATGCTCAGTGGAGAATGGTCGCTTCTAAAGTCCTCAACCAGCTCCTTTTGTCCTATCAACATTGAGAGACATTTTGTTGTCTTTACACCAGTCCGTTAGCCTCTGCACTTCCTCTCTGTACGCTGACTCGTCGTTCTTGCTAATGAGACCCACCACGATCGTGTCATCAGCAAAGCTGATGTGATTCGAACTGTGTCGCTACACAGTCGTGAGTCAGCAGTGTGAACAGCAGGGGACTGAGCACGCAGCCTTGGGGGGCACCCAGTACTCAGTGTGCTGGTACAGGAGGTGCAGTTCCTGTTCCGTATTCACTGAGGTGTTCCGGTCAGAAAGTCCAGGATCCAGTTACAGAGGGAGGTGTTCAGGCCCAACAGGCTCAGCTTCCAGATCAGGTGTTGGGAGATGATGGTGTTGAAAGTGAGCTGAAATCTATGTCCAGCATTCAAACGCATGTGTTCTTATTGTCCAAGTGTTTGAGGGTAAGATGGAGGTGATGGCGTCGTCCTAACCGTTCAACAGAACCACTCGAAGAATTTTATGATGGAGTCATTGAGACACAGGACACAGACTTCTTCGGCACGGGGACGATGGCGCTGCTCAGAGAGATGATGTCGTTGAGACCATCTGCCAGTATAATGCTGCTTGCTCTAGTTTTTTCATATTTTCTGATCAATCTGACACAGTTCACTATTACTGCACCCAGATTACATTACACATACGTACATCAACTAGGATCATTCAATATCACCGAATATATTTATATTACAATCACAACACATCTGTCAAAGCAGAACTACACCTTCAATATATGAGAACTAGCATTTTTGATTTTGCGTATGTTCTTGATAAAACACCAACTATAAAAAAAAAAAAAAAAAATCTTATGTCCATTTTTATTTATTTTTTTACATTAGAAGTATACCCACATCTGGGAGCGGCCTTTTTTCCCCAGGAAAATTGTACAGTTGGACACGTAATCGAGAGATGCATCATCCACCCTTTTGAACAACCGGGTCATAACCATGTTCAGTTGACCGCATTACATTCATGCACATTCCTCTGACATTGTGTTTCTGCTAACGATTAATATCGATGGGAAATCAATCGATCATTGACTGTAATCAATGATCGTCCCAATTAAAAGTATCCAGGGTTTCCCTCACATAAAGCAATACTGTATCTAGCTCGTGATTATTGGAGGCAACTCATCGAATTTCACCCAAAACCACACTTATTTTATTTATATATAATTTATTTTTTATTATTATTATTTTTTTTAAATGCATTCAAATTCTTAAACATCATACACACTTGTTAAAGTGGTTTAGGAAATAGAACAAGCTCAGTGGAGAGCACACACACGAACGCAAACTAATTTTAGCAGAATACTGTATCTATTGAAAGCCGCCATCTCCCACACCCCACAGTCTGAAGCTGGAATCGTATGAGGAAGGTTAAGGTTATGCAAACCTACTTTTGTAAATACAGACTGACTATTTTAGAAAACTATTTACTTGAAAATGACGTTTTGTAGCACCTCGAGATTTGACCACGCATTTAAAAAAAAAAAAATTGGGGTGAACTTGACTTCCATTACTTTCAAAAAAAGCACTTTTTTTTTTTTCCTTAACCCAACACTCTGCTATAGTGTTTTTTTATTTATTTTTTTTATTTTCCCCTTCCATTCCGCTTTCTTCTGCGATTTCCCTGTAGATTTAACTTTATTCCCGTTTCATTTACAAGAACAAATTCAGCTGCTATTACCAATGAAGTGAATGATCTGAAGAAAAGTTTCACATTTGTCCACATATCATGTTTTGACCTTAACTTGTTCGATTTGAGTTTATAAACGGTTTGTGTTAACCTCATGACCCGTACTGTCCTTACACTCCCCACTCTCTCGCCTGTATACCATTTTGATCAAGTGTTAGTCTTTGTGATGTAGTTTGTTTAGGTATGTTCTCCTAAAAATAAATAAATAAATAATAAAATTACCATTAGCACAGCTGTTCCCACAAACAAGATGACATCATGTTCAATAGAGAAAGAAAAGCAGCAATGATTTGATCAGGAAGCCAAAAAATATATGTAAAATAAAAGATTGTGTATTTGTAATGTTATCATACACTTTTGCATGTGCTTCATGTGTAATTAGATAGGAATCCTGGGTATTTCTAACCTTTCACATATAATGTAAAAATTAGTCACTTACTGTAAAAAAAAATAAATAAATAATAATAATTGTATATAATCTCTCCCAAATTTTGCACCTCATTAACGTAAAATGTTTGGTTGTGGGTCCTGAAAATGTCAAAAGTGAATCTTCTGATCATATTGTGAATTACAACAGCATACTCTGACTCACTGGTATTGGAGAAATCTAAATAAAAATGAAACTTCTGTATTCTAAGCTTCTAATGTGTATGTATATATGTCTGTCTGTCTATAGTCAAACCTTTGGTCACATTTGGTTTGGTTTCAGTGGTACCAGGTGCGAAAATCTTGGGCTGTGGACAATGTGAAACAAGTATTGTTCTGAGTCCACCTTCACTGTTTCCCACATCCGCAAGAGTTTCGGTGTGGAGAAGCCCCAAAGAAGCGTACCACCCACCACGCGCAGAGTGAATCATGGGGGTGGATCAGTGATGGTTTGTGCTGCAATATCATTGCATTCCCTAGCCCTAATACTTGTGCTAGATGTGCATCATTGCCAAGGACTCCCGAACCATTCTGGAGGACCGTGTGCACCCAATGATTCAAACATTGTATCCTGTAGGTGGTGCCGTGTATCAGGATGATGACGCACCAATACACACAGCAAGACTGATGACCGAGTGGTTTGATGAACATGAAAGTGAAGTTGAACATCTCCCATGGCCTGCACAGTCACCAGATCGAAATATTATTGAGCCACTTTGGGGTGTTTTGGAGGAACGAGTCAGGAAACGTTTTCCTTCACCAGCATCACGTAGTGACCTGCTCACTATTCTGTAAGAATGGCGGCTCAAAATCCCTCTGGCCCACTGTGCAGGACTTGTATCTGTCATTTCCCAGGTGAATTGACTCTGTATTGGCTGCTAAAGGAGGCCCAACACCATACTAATGAATTATTGTGGTCCAAAACCAGACGTTTCAGTTTCATTGTCCAACCCCTGTAACTTGACAAATTGTGTACAAGTCAAAAAGTGGGGGGGGTTAATACTTGCGCAAGGCTCTGTTTATGCTTTGATAAAGAACTTTTGAAGCGGGCTTTAGTAATGTAGTGCGCGTCTATCAAAGCGGCTCTACATCCTGTAAAATCCAGCATTTATCAAAGCTTCACTCCGTATGATTGAGTTAAACCCTGAGGTTCTGCGGCGTCTTTTTGCGCGGCTCCGCCCACCAGCCGTGCGCCGTCATCGTTATCCTGACGGGAACACGGCTCTAATTCGTTTCTGCTTGACTCGAGGTGATTAAAGCTGAAGAGTTCTAGTTTCTTTCAGAGCAACGGCTCAGAGGTGAGTTGTGCCTTTGCACCTGTTCATTAAGACCTCTGTTACAGCGCGGCTCTCACGGCTGATAATCTGATTCGCTGTTTGTGTCTACAAGCATGGAGGAATGAATTTCTCCCTGAAGGCCTATCGATCCGAGCGTGTATGAGCGAGACTCCAAGGGCATCGATCACGCAGTCGCCGGTTTCGGGTCAGCCTCATTAGACTCTACTTCTTTCAACATTGTGCCTTTTGTGTTTGTTTCGACACGACATGGCACCGTCAACACACTCCTGCTTTTATTCGAGTATTGATGGAGAAAGAAAACCCTGATACTTTGCAACTCAAGAAGGAAACTTCACTTTTTCTTTTTTTTTTTTTTTGGTGAAAGAATAGACTAGAATAATCCGCCACTTTGCGACTCTCGTCTCCAAATAATCAGTGCTTGCAAAATCCATTTTCAGACCGAAACGTTCAAACACACTTCACAGCATCACGGCTTCCTGACCAAATCATTAGTTTTTTTTTTTCTTCTTTATCTCTTGAACATGAACTCTACAAGGTGACTGCTTGTTTGTGGAAATAGCACTATTGATGGTAATTATCTGTCCTTTTGTTTCATCCGAGGAACAAATTCAGGTCAACTCATCATTATAGAGCAGCAGTTTTTTTTTTTTTTTTTTTCCCCCTCTCCCCTTCAACCCCCTCGCCTGAAACCATAAAAACACCCGGTCAGTTCGGCTTCCTGTTGATGCGTCTTACCACAAAAATTCATACTCGCTTGGTACTCCGTTCTTTTGTATGCTTGAGGGGGTGAGCGGGCGGGGGGGGGTTCAGTTTTAAGTTCTCGAGAACTTTCACTTTTACGCTTCCTGTTGTGCTCACGGTCGACCACTTCCTTTGAATCATTCATACAAGGAAAATCTGGGGTTTTTTTTCTTTCTTTTCTTTATACCCTAAATTTTCAGAGGTGTAAATGATAAAGGTCAAAGTAACTTAAAGTAACTTTGCAGTCTTACAAATAATCTTCAGTAGCCTTCCATAGCATTCAGATCGCCAATTTTTAATAATTCATCAATCCAAGTTCTGTTGCCAATAAATGCTTTGCTTTGAAGCCTCTTTCTTATTTTAGATCAAGTTTAGAGATGTGCCAAGAGAAATAAAGTACTATCTTAAAAAAAACAAAAGAAAACAGATGAGTAAATTCGAATTCTCTGCAGAATCCACTCATTCACCGAGAGCTATCCTGCGCTCACAGATCCAAACGAAATGCGAATATAAAAAACCCGCCTTGGTTTCTCTCGAGATGCCAGAAATGAAGTGTGGGCTGAAATTAAGATTTGACTCATAATTTTGTGCACCCCGCAAGAAATTACATTTTCATTACCCTTGATTCACTTTCATCCGTCACTTTCCCCGCAGCTCTCTTGGCTCCTTTGTGACAGTTTATGGGAATAATGTAGTGTTAAGATCACCTTCATTTTAGTATATTCAAAGTGACATGTGCTGTACAGTCTAATTCCAGTCATTACGCATGATTTTGGCCTGCCACGTTGTAGAAATGACTCGCGCTCAGAAAAACCCTCTCTGACAGGGAAGCTCTGGTGAGTTGTTATTATTATTATTATTATTATTATTATTAGTAAAACTTTAGGCGGATAACTGGAACAAACCATGATTATTTAAAAAAATATTTAAGGATGCAGGTGAAATGACTGCTCGCTGATTTTTGCATCTGCGTTCAGATAATCCGAAAATGATTGACGCTGAAAAATGGGCTGGATCAGATCGAGTGTCTAGAACGTTTACTATATTTATACACATTTAAACCACAGTAAGTTCAACATCCCTTCATCATTTAGACAAATTACATCTACAGGTATAACATGGTTTTCATTTGTAACTTGATGTGACGTGACATTGCTCCATGCGCTAGCAAACTAGCTCAACATATGTTAATCACGCACATTAATGTTAGCTACCATGTTTTAGCCTAGTTAGCTTCCTGGCATCCAAAACACGGCACTGTAGAACATGTGGAGCCTCGACTCGCATGGTGGGATGAACGGCTCAAACACAAACCAGTCCAGCTGCATATGGACGAG
>JAQQZT010000023.1:20417061-20438609 GCA_030068275.1 Clarias platycephalus
GTTCATACAAATATTTACACATTAAGTTTACTGAAAGTAACAACAGTTGAAAGTCAGAGGACGTTTCTTTTTTTGCTGAGTATATAACTAATATTTCTTTTTATTAGCATTGCATTAGTAACTTGTCAGTTCTCACATTTCCACTGTACGTCATACAGTCAGTTACTGTACATATACTCGATCACATCTACAGCCTGTCTTTGTCTAATAATCTCTTTGAACAGTTAATGTATCTGCTACTTCTGCTATGTAAAGCTTCATAACGGCTCTAATCTCATTTGTTAATTGGTGATTTCTGAGGCTGGAGGCTCTAAATGAACTTCTCTGCAGCAGAGGTCAGTTTTGGTCTTGTTTTCCTGGAAAGGTCTTCATGAGAGACCGTTTCATTATGGAGCTCGATGGGTTTTGCAAATGCACTCGATACAATACTGTTTTTGCAGGAATGTTCCAGAACAGCTGACCTTCATGTCTTAAAATATCAACTGACTGGCTTTGTTGTTGTTATACATGTTTATCTGTATGTTTTTTGTTGTTTTTCAGATGTCTCTTCCTATTTATAAATATTTTTGTTATTGTAAAGCGACCTTGAGTTTCTTGAAAGGCGCTAAATAAAATAAACTTATTATTATTATTATTATTATTATTATATAATTACCTACTGTAATTCCGTATGTGTTTTCATAGGGTTATTTTTTTTTTCCATTAATTTAAGTTTTTATTGTATTAATTCGGTACATGACAATAACATACAAAACACCGGTTCCAACTCCATACAAAGACTGTATGTTGGGTTAAAATATACACAGTGGCTGAAGATAAATGAAGATGGACAGATATTAACTAAGGACAAAGAAAGTAAAATTTCTGAATTATTGCGTCGCATGAAAAGACGTCGCAACAAAGTTCCAAAAGTCTTCCCAGATCGGAGTTTCCCCAGGAACCCCTTCACTGTTCTTATGTAGTTTGTTAAGCAGACGTTCGTACGAACATGTCTTAGTCATTTTAATTTGTTGGATTTTGGGAGTTTTCCAGCGTCTCAAGATGACTCTGGCTGGATAAGTGGACACTCCCAGATACAATGAATAAACGTACCTCTGTTCATTTGACATTTCCAACGGACATCACTGTTTGTCAAACCCATTCTGTTGAGTCTAAGAGGTGTCAGTTAAAACCCATGCGTGATTGTATACTGTGTAAATTGCCCTCTAGCTTCTCTTACAAATTTACCGGTGTTTGACAAAATTATTTTCCACTCTTCATCCCCTATGACAATCCCCATATTTTCACTGCTGAGCACATGGTTGGTCATCCTGTAGAATACGGAGGCTTTTTGTTGGGGGGTGAGGCAGTTTTAGAAAGTCCAGATCATGATTTCCGTCTATTTGCTGAATTTTTGTGGGGAGACGGTTTCTAATTTGAAGATATTTCCAGAAATGTTCTTTTCCATTTAAATTATACTTCTGTACAAGATTATTATAAGACATACAGTAAACGCACCCTGTTCAAACAAATCTTACACAGTACACAAGCCATTCATATGATATTTCTTCCAATATATGGGTGGCTTCCCAATACAAATAGCGGAATTATACCATCGGGAAAAGGATGGATGTTTACATTGTGATCATTTGTGCATCTTCGCCCAAACCTCTCGAGTGCTTCATGATAGGGTTTATGGTTATTTCTAAACACTGAGACAAATACTCGATAGGGCAATATAGCCATGACGAGGTTTTCTCAATAGTAACCCAGTCTAATTGAGTATCATTGTTTGGCCAATTAGGCCATTTCAAAGGATATCTGAGAGAGGCGAGGATCTGGATCTAATCCCAATCCTCCCTTATCCCGAGATGCATGTAGTGTTTTAAACTTTATCCTGGGCCTTTTCCAATACTATAGGAAGTGTTTAACCATTATATCATATTGATTAAAGATCAACTGCGGTACGGTGAGTGGTAGCATCATAAGCATGTAATTAAGCTGAGGTGAAACCACCATCTTAATTATATTCACCTTCCCCCATAAAGTTAGCTGAATTCTAATGTTTTGTAGAAGTGGTCCTAAATTTAGCGTAGGAGTTTCTTCTA
Source organism: Clarias platycephalus (assembly GCA_030068275.1). Classification (NCBI taxonomy): domain Eukaryota; kingdom Metazoa; phylum Chordata; class Actinopteri; order Siluriformes; family Clariidae; genus Clarias; species Clarias platycephalus. Next base: position 20,419,149 of record JAQQZT010000023.1, read on the forward strand.
ATTCCCGGCTTATCGTGATGCCCAAATATTTTGTCCCTTTTGAGCTCCACCGAAAGCCAGATCTAGCTACCTTATTTGCATTGTACGTAGGCATGGCTTCCGACTTCGTCCAATTAATTTTATATCCAGAAACTTTTAAGTGAACTATCTCCATTAAGTGAGGTAATCCGCATCTTTTACCAAGGCCAGGATGTCCTCAGAATATAAAAACAAATCTCCAGTATTATTGTAGAATGTAGAAAATAAATCACATCAAGTAATATATGCATGCAACAGATTTTTTTCATTACGAACAGCGATAATCTGAAATCATATATGAATATACTTTGTATTTATATACGTATATCTATGTACACTAAATGTATAATTTTATATATAAGTACTGTGTGTGTGTGTGTGTGTATATGCAAAACATTACAGTAATAGTAATAAAACAATCTTTTGGTTTACTTGTCACTTAAAACTATAAGTAAACCAAACGCCACACTTATTCCATTGAAACTCGCATCTAATCTCACAGCTGATCTAAAGTAGACACTCACTCACAGCTTGTCACAGGACCCCAGGAGACCCCACGCTTATGCAGAGCTTATAAACGTATGGACTGTTACTGCTCACCGCCTCTCAGTTCTCCGCTTCTCCACTTCATCCGACTCTTCATAACACACCACTGTCTCTGCGCTGATCTTAATCTGAATTTAAACTTCAAAATTCAAACCCTAATAATCCACAAGATTGTATTTAATCTTTTGCTTTAATGTTTAATATTAAATCTGTCCTCATGTAACAGCCTGTTATCAAAAAGGTGAAAACGGTACCAAAGGGGAATAATTGGCTGCTCAACAAATAAACGGGGCGAGCGAAGCCACAAAGGCCGTAAACTAAATTGACTGGAGTAAATAGCATTTTGCTTTTCCGCTCCTTGTGATAAAGTATATGGATTTGCAATTTCCACAAGCCCAATAAAGCTCATAATAAAGTGTGCAGGTTAACAGAGGGATTATTTTCACCTAGCTGACAATAACTGTAAATATCAGGACTAACTAACTAACTCCTATCGGGGAAACGGCGTGTTTAATGCCCACACTGCTCCGGATAATGAGACGTGTTTTTAGCTGATGTTGTGACTTTGTATTTGGTTTACGGCTGTATTTTAAACTTATATGACGCTTAACATTATTGAGAATCGATATTGAAAAATACATTAACGCGCATTGAAAATGTCAACAGGATAACTTTAGGTCACTCATTTTCAGATAAGATCATATAACACCATTTTTCATTATACTTAATGCTTCTTATTTCCCGATCCACGCTTCTTTCTTGTCGTGGTAATATGCGTACACATTTATATTTTTATCAGATAAAAAGAAACACATTTGCTAAATACAGTTTTGTGCCCTTTTATGTAGTGTCCGTAACTTTTATTTATTTATTTATTATTTATTTTTTTAAGTCAAATTTTTTAATGATCTTAAAAGTCATTCAGATGAAACTTGGTCAGTTTATGGTAGATTTCACGTGAAAAGACATAAACCTGAAAAAGTGTATTATTCTACAATGCAAAATTAAGATATTGCAACATAAATTTTACATGGTTACGGACACTACAGATTTCTTCACTTTTTAAGCTTTTACCGAAAAGTCCTGAGGTCACATTGGAATTTTAATGGTATATATGTAAACAGTATTTATTAGGCAGATTACAAAAAAGCTATTTTAACTTTTATTAAGTTAAAATTGCTTTTTTGTAATCTGTTTTACAAAAAAGTTTTTTAACTTAATAAACTGTAGTACGCAATTTCATACGCTTCTAGAAGTTTACACCAATTTAGTATCAATACTCATAAAGAAATCTGAATAAGTTGCATTTTAAATGATTATTGCTTGAAGCGAGACAGTATAACACAGAAAAATGTCCACTTTTGCGGACATCTCTCCAAAATGGCTGAACTTGACATTTTTAGGGAAGTGACATCGGTCACTTCCATGTTGTATAAACTTCAGAAGGAGCTTCTTTGGCCTCGCACATTTTCACATTTTCTGTATTATATATGTAAAATTTATCAGCAACAATGTTTGGGATGTTTATCTTCTTTGAATATGAGAGAATTAAAATTTTGTATGTGTGTATGCGTGTGTGTGATGGCTGTGTTAGTGACGAGGAATATTAAAATTGGTCTTGTTTTGACAAATTATCATAAGAAGGATTTCATAAAATGTGAGATTAGAGACATCACGATTTTGTCATTTATCTTTAATGACGAGATGTCCAGGAGTGGTGTTTCTCTTCTTTTTAAATTTTTTTATTTGTAAATCTTCACAGCACCACCACACTCTTAGATGTCCAGTGTTCCACAGAGGAGCTATAGGATGTGGTGCCAGAATTACACACAGAAACGAGGGACAGACGGAACAGAACCGGGTCAGAGAGGTGAGGACGGTCGGGGCGTGCTGGAATGCCTCTGGCCTTGGAGACTTGTTTTCTTGCACGGGCCAGCATCGGGGTTTTGCCCCGGCGGAGCGTGCCGCGAACAAGTGACTGTTCTCCAGGCTGCTGTGGGCCGGGTTAAGCTTCCTCTCTCTCTCTCTCTCTCTCTCCTGTGGCTCTGCTGATAAGAATGGAGTAAAACACAGGCCGTGAAAACAGGGAGGGGAAAAAGTCAAGCAAAGCAGGTAAAATCCTGCAGCTACGCCACTGCAAACTGGGTGTCAGGCCACAATAAATAATGCACACACACACACACACACATCTGTCAGTATATATTTTTTTATGATGCAGTGACATGTTGCTCAGCCTGCTTCTCATTATTATTTCACCGTTTCTTTATACATTCCTAAATGCTGGTTGAAAACGAGTGAAACGGTAACGTTTTCTCGTTTATTATATTATGATAATACTGGAATAACAATGTTCAAATCAAACCGGGACTCGTGAGGAAATTTCATAGGAATGAAGGCATTGAGATTTACAGAAGACTTCAAGCACATGAGACTCTTAGCCGCGTTAAAAAATTTGAACGGTGCAAACGTTTTTAAAAACGGCCGTACATCCGTGAATTAAGATCCTGGCCGAGGTGGCTCGGAGCATTCGGCATTCGGTGGAACGTCAGATCCTTGAAAAAAAAATCGATTGTTAACTTGTTACCAACTTGCTCAAGAGACGCATCTGCCTATGTACACAGAATCAGTCACCAACACCGCTTGCACATTACAGGAACTCCGTACAGTCCTGTACATTTACACATGTTTGGGCCATTAAAGGAGTTCCTGGGAGGCCAGATGTAAAGCATGTTAAGCCGGCGTTTCAGATGTTAGAGAATTTTCTACATTGATGGTATCTAAGCGTACATCATCAATACTCAGTAATAATGTTCATTTCATTGTTGTTAACAAGATGGTGAACTAGTGAAGTAATACTACTGAACTTGTACAAAATCTTTGCTTTATCATCATAATTCTTACTTATGCCTGTATGGCTTCAAAGCATGCAGGTGTTACTACCTCACAAACATATCTAATAAAACCATGTGGTGTCTGAATGTACAATACTAAACGTCCTGCTGAAGTGTTGCAGTAAAAACAGTAACAGTCTGCAATTACTAGATGGTTGTAAAGCGATAAAATGTAAACCAGAAACTATGAAATGCAAACTTACTTTCCATCTTCTTTCTCCCATCAGCTGATCGCATCAGTGACTTCTTCCAAAAAGACGGATTCTGTCATGCAATGCATATACTGTACATCTATCTCGTGTCATTTTGTCTTGCAATTGATTTGACCTCAGGATCTCTGACGAGTGATTAAAAAAAACAAGAGCGGTTACACAGAGAACAATAAGCAATGAACTTCACCACAATCATCTCTCTTTGTCCACTGCATGCAAAACTGCTGAAAAACAACAACATAATTAAACCATTCGGACCTAAAATCTGCAAACGGAACAAAACACGAAATAAACGCTCTCTGGAAATCATTCAGCTCGTCATGTTTGGAGAAAGAAGCGAAGCTTGTACAGTATGATCATGAGAACATCTTGACTGTGGGACCATCATGATAAAGGGATGCATTTTATGCATTTGGTATCTGGGACTAAAACACATCATATACAGGGTGGGTGAAAATTAACAATGCAATTTTTAATGGCTATAGAACTTGTACAGTAGTATTTCTGGAACGCCACCCAATGGTGCATCATCACATTTTGCTCCCATCAAGCCCTCATGAATGTCCTCCAAGAAGTCCAGATGTGATTTTTTTTTTTTTTTTTTTTTTGTTCTCCCTGTGGGATTACGCCAAGGAGGAGGTGTACAGAACAAACCCTCACACACTGGAGGACTTGGATTCAGCAGGTTCTCCGCAACATCTTGGACGACTTCCTTCAGAAGAATGTACGTTCCATCCCCAGCCTTTTGAGGAAACTTGTACAGTACATGCAACCGGTGCTTATGTTGAAACATACTTAATAAAGTACATGTGCAGTTTGTTCCAATAAATTTGTCTTGGAAATATGGACTTTATTACCGATTTTAATGCCTAGTTACTTTTCACCCACCCTGTAGAGCACGAAGGGACCGAGGGTTTTGAAGTTGTGAGTACACCGCTCGTAACTTTGGGGATTTGAATATGATTTGCCACAACAATGGGCCAAAATGAAACCACAATACTGCACAGCGTTATTTACTTCTGACTCGAGACATCTTGAAGCTGTAATCGGCACGAAGTATTACAGTAGTGTTGCTCATTTGTGGTGGCGGAGTACTTTTTTTTTTTTTTGGATTCATTTTTGTGAACGGTTTGTTTTTTCAAATCTCTTATAAATACATACTTTTGTTTCATATATTTAATAGTTCAAAGTCTGAATACAGTACATTATTAAGTTATAGTGGAAATATTGTACATACTGTATGCACTAGTGAGGTTCTCAGTGTATTAGGGAGAACTAGTGGGGTATTAAAGTAAATATAAAATTAAAGTGGGGTAAAAAATATAATTGTTTATTTAAAGTGTATAATTAAAGTGTATAATTGTTTATTTCCCATTAAAGTTATTTCTTTCATGCAAACTTGTCTTGCTATGTTGATTAAAAAGGATGTCAGTAAAATAAAATAATATTTGGTGAAGTTTATCTGATGTTCATGAAACTGTGACATTTATTAATAATAATAAAATAATAATAATGTTATAATAATGTAATAATAATTGGTTATTATAATTTTATAATTATGATTTGTTTTATTTAGAACCAACGTGCAAATTAAAACGTAGCTCACAACTGGTTTCCTTGCTGCAATTACAGATTGATCATTATCCACTTATGGCTGTTTTTTTTTTTTTTTTTTTTTTAAAGTGTGGAATTACTCACTAATTATATTAATACACCATGTTAACTTCCAATTAGACCTTTTGAACAACTTTTTCTCTCCATATTTTGTATCTCCGGTTCTCAGTACAAGGCCCAGGCTGTGGTGATGATTTTATTAATGCACCAAAACTGGAGTTAGACAAACCTGTTGGCCATATGTTTCACGTCCAGTGGCTTGTCCTTCAAATCGAAACCAGCAGCCAGAGAATAATAAAAGTCCTGTACTTGTGAATAATAGCACAGTTGTCTGTGCTGGATAAAATAATATGTTTATTACACTGGCAATGGAGTGCCATTGCCAGGAAATACATAATATTTACAGCAATGTATAGGAATATATTAGTCATCCCACATGTGGCGCCGGCCTGTGTGCAGGTAATGGATCCGGCACATGGGTTTGGATGGGTTCCTGCGGCCCGCCATCGCTGACCTGATTGAGTGTCGAAGCTGTGCCTGTAAGTGAATTACAAGCAGACACGTCTCTCTCTCTCTCTCGCTCACACACACACACACACATGTATATAACATAGACATACATATTGTATATAGTGTGTGTTTTTAGATAGATAGACAGATAGATAAATGTGGAATATAATCCTGCCTCTGAGTGCGTTTTATTTTCGGCACAGAACTCGACTATTCATGAGTCTTGTCTTAAAGGGAATTGCAGTCACAAGCCAGTGAGCAATGTGACTAGGGTCAGTTGAACCTAGTGATTGTTATTTTTGTGCACGGGCCAGGCCGAAAAAGCACACATCTTACGTTACGCGATATGGCAGAATTTAGTACAGCGTATTTGGCAGGGAGAAAAATGCAGATAAGTATTGGTTATGGTGTGTTGCGTCTCCTGGTCCAAATTCTCTCTCTCTCTCTCTCTCTCTCTCTCTCCTCTGTAAACTTCTCAGCCAAGGTAGTGCAATTCATTCCTTCTGATAATTAAATTAAACAACTTCCTTTTTGTTTTTCGTGCATAACTCTGTAGTCATGTATAGGCCTGTTCTTTTTGCTTTGATTTTCTTGCTTTTATTTATTCTTTTTTTTCTTTCTTTATATTAATGTAAAAACACATTCAAACATCCACTCTTACAGTATTTAAACTGTGTTGCTTTTCAGCGCTCATTCATTATTAGATAATAGTTATGAAACTAATACTGAACAATCATTATATTTCTTGCGATATCAAAAACAATCATTTTTTTGCAGTTCCATTGTTTTTTAATAGTTACTGAGAAATAAGGAATAATATTGATCTACGCCTGTAAGGTGTGGTGAAGTGAAAATTACTGAACAAACACTGTTCGAACTAACTAAATAAACCAGAGTGCTAAGGATTTCTAAATAGTTCAGAAACTTTAAACCGTGCGTAATTCATAAATAAATCACAGACCTGCATAAGCTACAAAGCTCATTTCACCAGGACTGATTAGGCAGCAATCAGGAGCAATCAGATTGTTTACTCAGGTGGGTTTTGACACATTGGTGAGAAAAAAAAACAGAGATTGGCCCAAGCAGTACATTAGAATAATAAAAAAAAAATAAAAATAAAAATAGTAATAAGATATATAGCACTTTTTTGGCATGCCAGTCATCCTGTAGCACAAAATATACTGTTAATTGTTGATAATACACTATAATTTTTTTTAATGAACTAATGAGTGGCCCTTCCATCAATCTGAAATCGTTTAAAATGAACAAACACCAATTATGGGTTTAGTGAATAATCACACCGCAGCACATCCTCATAAATCATACACACACACAGATTTATTTTTGTTTTGCTTTGTTATTTTTGCAAAAGTTGCTCTACACATGCTCAGGTCAGAGAGAGAGAGAGTCTACTATGTGAATTTCCATGAGCTTTAGATGCAGTTTCTCAAAGAGGAGTGTGTGTGTGTGCTTGGGAGTGAAATTGGTTTCCTGAATGTAAAATGACATTGAACCCCAGCTGTGAAGGAGACTATTACTGTATCTGTCCTGGTTGATATTACGGACCGTAAATACAAATAAATACAACACATCACTTTCCCTTTCCATTATTGCTTAATAATAATAATAATAATAATAATAATAGAAATAATAATAATGGTAATAATAATAGGTAGGTAGGAAGACAGAACTGAGATTAGAACTAAGAACATGTTGAGATAAAGGGCAGGGATCCAGCAGCAGCATGCAGAATAAATAAGCTTTCCAGAGTGCTCTGATGAGTTTCTACCACTAGGAGGCAGTATGTGGACTTCCAACTTACAGGATGAAAGTGGTCTAGAAGGGGATTGTGGGATTTGTTGTGTGTTTAACTACAACTCACAGGTATGTTCAACTGACAGATTCCAGAGCTGTCTTTAAAAAGATGTTTTTTTTCTCTTTCTTTTATCCTGCATCCTTTATGTGCTTCATACTGCATAATAATAATAATAATAATAATAATAATAATAACAATCCTGTAGGACTAAAATGTAAAAACTTTAATAATAATAAAATAATAGTTATTAAATTATCACATATATATTACAGCACAGTAAAATTATTATATATATTTTTCCCTTACATGTCTTGGGATCAGAGCGCAGGATCAGCCAGGATACAGCGTCCCTGGAGGAGATAGGGTTAAGTCCTTGCTCAAGGGCTCAGCAGTGCTGGATTTCTACAGACAGACAAAAAAAAAAAAAAAAACTGTTTTAGGAAAACTGTAAAATGTGATATCTTTTAAGCCCATCTTTGTTTAGTCCCTTTTTTTTAATGATCATCTTGTTCATTTTTGTCCTTTAAAGGTTCTATGTAGACTCTACAGTACAACCAAGTTGTTTTATCCCCCCCAGAAAAGTTTCATCATCTTTAAAAACAATTCTGAGGGGAGAAAAAAAGCCCTGAGTATCTCAGCAGAACAACGAATACAAAGAATCCTTTCAAAATCACAATATATAAAAGCATTGTTACATTGTGCAGGTGTTTAAATAGTAGTAAATATATACAGAACAATACTGTGCAAAAGTCTTAGACACCTGCAAATAAACGCTGTAGAACAATGATGTCTTTAAAAAAAAAAAAAAACTATAAAGTTCAGTAAACGATAATTAATGCAACAAGGTCAGTATTTGGTGTGATGCTTTATGTTCAGGTATTATCAGGAAATTAGCTACTAAGTTTTACTGACCATCCTGCAGAACCATCCAGAGCCCTTCTGAGGACTGAGACTTCTGCACCTGCTTCTTTATTGCATGCAAAACCCGGCAGCTTCCATTTTTTCCGTCTTAAAAGTGGTCACTTATATATCGTGTAACTTATCTTACCGATCCTTTTCTGGCCTATAAACATTTTTCTGTAACATTTAGTTTGGTGTTGGAATACCAATGCTTGATAAATCAGAAAAGTGTTTGTAAAGTCAATAATAAAGTTCTATAATAATAATAATAATAATAATAAACAAATCATTCAAAATTCCTAGAAAAATCTGTACTAGGAAAAAAAAACAAAGACTAAGAATTTTTTCAAAGGAAAATAAATACTATATAAAATCTGGTGCACAGATCACGTGCTACCTATTAGAACATACAAATACTTAATGTTCCTTTAATTTAATATGATACTTTAATATGCATTCGCATATTCTTTTAATCTTTTAAACTTTTTTTTTTTAAACTGAAATATTTTCATGTGTTGTATATGTGGAATTGTTGTCGTTTAGTGTGTTAAAGCTCTGAGTTCCTGATCGGTGGGTTACTTGAGCAAGTTTACTAACAAAAAGCTAGGATATAAGAAGAATAAAGAATTTCACTGTGTAGTAATGTATATGTGATGAATAAAGGTCAAACTTATTATTATTATTATTAGTAGTAGTTGTAGTAGTAGTTGTAAAGTACAGTATAGCATTTCTTTTCCTCTTTCCCTGTTTCTAAAGTTAGGATTGTTTGTTTTATTAAAAAAAGAAAAACTATATATATTTAAGGTGTGTTGGGTATATGATGATATTGATGATGATATTGATGATGATATTGATAGTGATTATGATAAGCAAATTATTATTTGTATTATATATATTATGCATAATCCTTTGTTTTACAGCTTTAATAATCATATTTTCTCCTTCAGCTGTTAAAACAAACTTCGGTTATATTACGGATAAGGCAGGTGAAAATGAGAAATGCTAAAAACCGGAAACGCGCCCTGTGTCCTCATTTTTAGACCCTAATAATTCTAAATGATTTCACCTAGAACCCTATCTCACCCCTTTAAAATGGTATAATTCTCACATAACATAAAAACAACATTGTTGAGCTTCTGTTTCTTTTAATTAAAGATTTTGCCTTGAAGGGGTGAAAATTAAGTAGCGTTTTGCGAAAATCCCTGCAGTGTCTGAACCACTTTTTGGTGTAATTGTTCTTTTTGCAGACAATTAAAACTGCGTTCAATAATGTGCACTCGACATTCCTCTGGCTTCCTTTGTACACCGAGCCCCAGTGTCTGTGTTTGCAAATTCCCTTTTTTTTTTAATTTTTTTTAGAGAAACCAAAATAGCCTGACATTTCCTTCAGTTAACTCCTAAAATCTCTCTCTCTCGCTATCTCTCTTTCTTTGTTTCACACTTTGTTGCGGGGAAGATTTATTTATCTTTCTGTGCTGTGCATTGCAGGTCCTTGTTTACCGAAGAGATATCCGCTCTATTGAACAAGTTTCCACTGTTGGAGCTGATTCTACCTTTGTGCACAAGACGCTCCTCTAAAAACCGAATGAAGTCATAATGCATGAATACTAATATATGATATGACATACTGGCTAAACTCTGTCTTGTTATGTACTGTGGATTAACAATCATCAAACAATAATTGAAATGAAACATGGGTCACACTGTTCCTCTGTACTGTTCCTGTTTAGAATAAGGAACCCGTACTCTCCCTAGCAATCAGGATTTCCACTGTCTCGGAATACGAACGTGTCAGAACTCCTGTGGATAAAACGCTCATGTGATGACATCGATGCTGTGTTGGGGAGCACACTCCAGAGGGATGCTTTCTGTACTCACACTGTTATGGGTGCATGTGAGAAATGGGCTTTTACGCACAAGCACACACCCCACACGCAGGTCACCAACCATTTGTTAACACTCTTGTCCATTTAGTCCTAAGATTGAGATCCGGACACATTCAGTATAAGGCTGTACTGTACATTAGTGGAGAACTCGGACTGACGTCGGTAGTCACTCTCATTTGACACACAGCGCAGGGAGGGTTTGCTCGTGTCCCGTGTTTGAGAGTGTATTGATAGAGGTAGAAGTGGAACAATTTTGCATGGGCACGATTTTTCTGAAATTGCCTGGCACGGGAAATTGTGAACGGAGGAAACAAATGTTCAAGGGCTCTCCTTGCAGAAATGTGTCTGTCAACATTTCAGGATGGTCCAAAAAAAAAAGTGCGATATCGATTTTTCTTTGAAGATGAATAACATCAGCTGCTGCTGCACAGTGTGATGAGAGAAGAGAAAGAAAGTCAATTCATACGTTGGCTCATCCTCCAAGACCTCGTTGATTAAGATGACCTCTTTTTCTAGCTATGAACTACCCCTAGCCTTAGAACGAGATCGGATCTGTTCACCTCTTTTTGGTGTTTATGTTCCCGTGTTTATTATTTACTGTTTGAATTTATCAAATTGGAGAAACATGTGATGCAGCCTACAGCTGGGAGTGGATTTCTTAAAAAAAAAAAAAAAAATTGTAGAAACCAAGATTTATTGTATTCGGAATGTTCCGGTTATTGTCCTGCTAGAGCTTGTTGAAAACGCTTGTATTATAAACAGATGCAAGAAGACCAAGCAAAGCACGCAAGATAGATATTTACTTCAAAAGCATTTTTTTTTTAAACAAACAGAACCAACAGACAAAAAACATTAACGTCAGAAAGGTTCAGTTTTTTTTTTATTTTTAGCAAAGTATAAATATTGCCAGTCAGCCACTTTAAAAAAAATTCAATAATAGTAAAGAAATCTAGAGAGTAATTGTTTGCTTGAAACTTTTCCATAAAAAAAAAAAAAAAAAAATTATTTCCTCTACCAGAGCTTTTCTACCTGAAAAAGTTAATATACAGTACAAATATTCACAGACCGGTCTGAATTCTGTTCATGCTGCTTCCTTTCATGTAGAAACAAAAACAAACAAACAAAAAAAAAACCAAACAAACAAGTTCAGTTTGAGAAATGAAGGAGGATTTTATTAGTTTCGTGCACTGAGAAGATGAGAAGTGCCTTGATTTAAATTATTTTATTTTACAATTAGTAGCCATTAGAGAAGTATTTCTTTGGTGTTATTCTGTTTATAACGATCAGCCTTTACCTCTGTGTGTGAACACCAGAGATGGAGTGTGGTGTCCAACCAGACAGTCCGGTGGGACTGCGGCTACCTGCATACTGAAAACAAATAGTTGAGAGGAAACAGCAAAGTTGGATGGACTTAATATACTTAATTTTCATGACATTATTTAATGAGGTGATATTTTTCACAGTCTCAAAATAGTTCAGTATAATTATATTGCATTATATTATATTAAGTTCAATAAATCTTTCTCTGCTGTGAATTATGGTTTTCGTCACTGATCATTAAATAGACTGCACGGGCTACGAAGCAGTATAAAAACAATTAGACCGTCGCACCCCTGATCATTAGAGCCGCGAAAAAGTTAGTCAGTTTTGCTACTGTGTTAAAATAATACTTTTTGTAAATATATAGATTATAAATGTTCAATCTAGATTATTAATGTTTCTAATACAATATTTGGACTGAGAACATGACAAATGCAAATTCAAATGCAAAATGTGAAAAAAAACATTGTTGCTGCATAAAAGCATGTTTTGTTCTACTAGCTATTGATGTTGTTAGCAACATGCTAGCTAATTATGTACTAGCTACATGACCAGACAGCTGTTCATCATACATGCTTTTTGAAAATGCAGGTACTGTACATCATTAGCTAGCATGTTGCTAGCAACAACATACTAGCTAATTGATGTTACTATAATAGCTAACGATATACTAGCTACCTGACCAGACAGCTGTTCATCATACATGCTTTTTGACATAATTAGCTAGCATGTTGCTAACAACAACATAATAATGATGTACTTGCATTTTTATTCCACCTGACTTGCATTACGTACTTGCTAACAACAACATATAGCTAATTATGTTGTTGTTAGCAACATGCTAACTACATGACCAGGCAGCTGTTCATCATACACGCTTTTTGAAAGTGCCAGTACATTACAGCATGTATGATGAACAGCTGTCTGGTGAATGTTAACTTTATTTTGCAAATCATGAAAAAGGTAATAGCTTTTTAGCTATTTCTTTCTTATTTTGTTTAGTTTGGTGCATAATCACATGCTTGTAAATGTAGTAAAGTCACAAACGTACCAGTGGTAATTGCTGTTATTGCTTTTTGATGTTATGATGTAATAATAATAATAATAATGATAAATTATGGCCATTGGAGACTCGGCAGCAGGTTTCCCATCCGCCATACAGAAGGCCTAAGTTCGTTATCCAGGTACTGGGGTTACAGCGTACCCTTAATGCTGGTCCCAAGCTTGAATAAATATGGGAGGGTGCATCAGGAAGGGCATCTGACGTAAAACCTGAGCCAAAATCAGCTCAGATCTACTACTGTGGTGACCACTAATGGGTGCAGCCTACATAATTTATAAGTGTTATTTGTTTATTTTGCTTCTAAGAAGCTTAGTCTGGTGAAAGACATCACCAACTTACTCATCACTGCAGTCACTCAGATTTCAAGTGACAGTTTACATCTGGATACCTAAGAACCTTTAAAAAAAATAAATAAATAATAATAATTCTACACTATATGAACAAAAGTATTTGGTTAATCCTGTTAATGATTGAATTCAGGTATTTCAATCAGGCCCTTATAGCCAGTGAAGGCCAATCGTCAGCATACTAAGACATCTTGGACAATGCTTTGCTTCCAAGTTTGTGGCATCAGTTTGGTGAAGGCCCTTTTCTATTCCAGCATGACTGTATATCACTTCAGTGCCCAAAGCAAGGACTATAAAGACATTTGATGAGTTTGGGGTGAAAGAACTCGACTGGCCCTAACACAGAGCCCTGACTTCAACCCCATCAAGCACCTCTGGAATCGAGATTGCGAGCCAGGCCTTCTCGTCCAACATCAGTGTGTGACCTCAAACGCTCTACAGAATGAATTCCCACAGAAACGCTCCAAAATGTTGTGAAAAGTGGAAGCTGTTATATACACTTCAAAGAGTCAGCCCCTTTTTCCTTTTGCAGCTCTATTTGGATACAATGTCACTGCAGGTTTGGCCAAATACTGTTGTCCATACAGTGTACTTGATCATGCAAGCTACAGTACCCTTATGAACAGATGTACAGTCGTCTTGTGTTGATCTCCTTTAGATGTTCTTCATTCTTTATGTTTAGGAGCTGAATGGAGATTGCTATTGCTTTATGGTCAAAACACATCTTTTCCCCAATTAAGGCAACTGCTATCTGCACACATACCAGTTTTCTTGTTGGTGGTATTTCGGCTACTCCACGCCACAGCGGCTACTCCATCAGAGGCAGGAATCGGACCTGGTCGGAAGTCGAACCCGGATTTTGGAGATGCACGGCGACCGTGCTAACCATTAAGCCACCGTGCTGCCTACACTATGTGCTTTTCATGATGGGAGAATTACTTTAGCCAAAATTTACACATTTAATAAATGTGTAAATTACTAATAGTGTCAGAAAAGTGTGTTTACCGTCAATGTTTAACTCATGAGGGATTAAAGTTAGTGTTAATGTTAGTCTTGTCTTGAAAGGACAAGTTATCAAGTTATTTTATAAGATTCTATGATCTATGTTGCAAATAAATGAATATGAACCATTTTAATTTCAGATGTCTATCCCATGCAAAAGGATTTTTATCAGCTGGAAATTCTACACTTTTAAACTGAGTCCATCAGAACGCTGAAAATAGATTTAACCAAATAATACAGTCTGTCCTTGTTGATTGATCTAAAGTTAATTCTACTGTGAACTGCTTCAAATTGATGAAGTGAAATTTCATTTCCTGTTGACGGTGTACACAGGCGTATTGCTTAGCCACATTGACGTCAAATTCTGAACATGGGGTTGAGGAAACCTTCCAGACTTTCAGAGGAGGAATTTCAAAGTTGAGGAGGCATTTTCTTTGGTTGGAAATTCCAAGTCATAAGCTGTATTTGACTCTAGCAGTAGTGACACTGGGCTAGATCTTAGCAAATAAGACTGAACCACACCCAATAAGTTCAAATGGGAGCAAGACTTTTGCTGGATGCACCACATGCTAGGGTGAGTGGTTCCGTTTTACACCATATCTATCGGCCAAAACACCGTATTGGTGCAGAATTTTATATATTCTGTTATACATTCTGTATAATACAGAAAATGTGTGTTAGCCAAAGAAGCTACTTCTGAAGTTTATGCAACATGAAAGTGACCAATCTTGCTTCTGTAAAAATTTCAAGTTGCTAACTTCAGCTGCTTTGGAGAGATGATTTTAAATGTGCCTCAAAAATGCCCATTTTTCATCATTATACTGTCTCACTTCAAACAATAATCATTTAAAATGCAAATTATTCATGTTTCCTAATGAGTACTGATACTAAACTTAATGTAAGCTGTAATATGTCCTGTAAAAAGTGTTGCTTAAATTAAAGCATTCTGTGCAAAATTAAGGATCCCCCCCCCCTCCATAAAAAATCTGTAGTGTCCGTAACCATGTCAAGTTCACGTTGCAATATTTTAACAGTTTTGCATTTTAGAATAATACACTTTTCCAGGTTTGTCTCTTTTCATGTGAAATCTAAACTGGCCAAGTTTTATCTGAATGAGTGTTAAGATCATTGAAAGATATGAATAAAAAAAAGTTACAGACATAAAAGAGCATGAAATTGTATTTGGCAAATGTCTTTCTTTTTATCTGATAAAAATATAAATGTGTATGCATATTTACAAAAACTAAGCACGGATTGGGAGAAGTATCATGAAAAATTAAGTATTAAAAAAAATAGTGTTATATGATTCACTTTTTCACCTAGGTGAGACACTTTATAGCACCGATACCATGTTTTGTCTGTGTCCAATACACACAGAAATGCACAACAAACATTTACTACATCATGGGATAAAAATCTGTTAGGCTACAAAAGACAATATCGATTAATTAATTGATTGAGTGATTGATTTGTCTTCAGTCAAGGTTATGGTGGATCAAAAGTAGTACCGAGGAGTGGGGTGGGGTGGGTATGGGTTTGGGATGTGAATACCCCCTAAATTAGAGGCTAATGACGTGCTTTACACACACAACTGCAAATGCAATGTTGATTATCCTCTATCTCGATGGAGAAAACCTAGAAGAACAAGAGAAACTTGTTACACACACAGTAATTTGAACCCTGGACTCTGGAGCTGTGGGATCGGCAATGCTACAGTACATATTGTACCAATGTGCCATTTAGGACAAGATTCATGAATCATAAAAACCACATGATAAAAGAAGAAGAAAAAAAAAGATGAAAGCAGTTATGCACAGGGTAAAAACTGGCATTAAATGTTATGAATATGGACACCGGAAAAAAAGCTCTTAAAAATCTGAATCGTAACGATATGTAGAGAGAGAGAGAGAGAGAGAGAGAGAAAGCCCTCTCTGATGGATGGTTGTTATGTAGATGGTTGTTTATCTGGTTCAGTGTGATCTCTGGGGTGAGTTTGGGCACGGATGTGGTCTTAGTGGTGAAGATCAGCCTCTGCTCTTAAAAGCTTGGAACTGATGATGATTGAGGCAGCTGGAGACAAAGTTGCAAACATTTCTTTTGTTTCTTCCATGAGCAGAGTGTAAAACTTGGTAGTAAACAGAGAAGCGGCCAAGCGTGGGTTTTCCACTCTCTTTAACTCCTCTGATGCCTGAGGGCCCAGCCCTTTGGCTGGGGTTAAAAGAGGAAAGGGCCTAAGCTAAACTGACTTAAACGGGCTAAATGCGATGCCGAGGTCAGCCAGTTTCAGCCGAGCAACAAGAAAGTGATGGATATAGCATGCGTTCAGTATTCTCACACAAACACGTCCACTTTCATATACAAAGAGCGTTTGAAAGTGGGATCTGGATACAGATGGGTGGAACAGCAGCTCTTTTAGTTAGCCAGGGTGTGTAGATGAAGGAAAGTGTGTATGTATGTGTGTGTGTGTGTGTTGAGTGTAAAAAACGCAGCACGGTGTTTCTCAGTGGCCGGGTACAGTCTTGGCAGAGAGACTGCGGTGTGACTGATGAGATGTGTGCCATCCCTGACACCCAGCCCAGTCTGACGCTACGAGTAAGCGAAGGAGGGAGGGGGGGATTTATGGGAAAGGCAGATCAGTTCTGTTGCGCTTGTGCCAGCTGTGAGGCAAATCTCTCCCTTGAGAGGCACAGCAGCCAGAACCCGGGCAGCCGTGCTCACAGCTCCGGAGTCGGCGAAGTCGTCCTCGTCTTTGTTGTCGAAGGACGACTTCAGCCTGATTCTCGACGCAAACGTCTCCTCGTATTACAAATTTTCAACTTCCTTTCTTCTCGCATTTGTTAGTGGCTACTGTGTTACAGTGCTCTTTCTGTCTACCCGCAAACCCGCCCTCCCAACCCCCCCCCCTTTATCTCCTTGTGGTCTGCTGCTCTCCAGACAGACTTTTATTTCCCTCATCAGTGGTGCATCATTATTTGGTGCCAGTGTTTGAAATGGGGGGAAAAATTTGTAAAATGTGCTTGTTACTGCCCTTAGCTCCAGCCTCTTAACTCAATATTGGGGTACAAAAGGGGTGAGTGGTTTGTACAGTATAATGATAATAACAATAATACAAAAAATAATAATGATCGCAAAGAAAAATCTCTAATGGACTGTTTATGATCTTGTACATATTTAGCTGTTTATTTTTGTAAGTGGTTTAGATTTGCATGCCGGTTTATTTCTGATACTAATGAATATGTTTTTGATTTAAGTTCAACAAAATGGAAAGAACGTCCGCGTTCTGATGGGGAGTCTTTTCTCTTTTGAGCAGCTTAATTACTTCCAGAAGAGAGATCAGAGCAGATCTGATGTCCTCCAGTAACCTCTAATCAGTTTAACGAACCTCACAGTCTTGGAAAGTGTCCGGGTCCGTTTTTTAAGCATCCTTTTGTGAAAAGTTGCTGTGTGTTTGTTTCTATACAGTATTTGATGATATTTATAGACTCGAGCATAACCTTACTCCTTAACCACAAAGGAAAATTGAAAATGAAGATTATTGTTTCTAATTTAACATGGTAATTGGGAAAGTAATTTCTTCTTCTTTTTTTTTTTTTTGGTAATTGGATGACATTTGATTTGGGAAGTGAAATGCTGGGTCATGAATGTATAATTTCCCCATCAATGAGGAAACATCTGCACACACATGAGGTTGTTCCAAGATTCGTGTATAAACCGAGCTGGTATTTGCATTTGAATGCCGTTCTATCCTTCATGAACAATGTGTTAATGTTGTACTACTTTTGAGAACGAGTATAGCTTTCAAATTAATTTGGCAAACATCTGACATCTGATTCCAGAAGTTGAATATTAATGAAGCAGAATTTATAATGCGGCTTATGGTGCATTTTATAGAAACCTCTGTAGTTCAACTAGGGACTTTGGAGGCCAATAGGAACCATTGGTGACCAAGCATGGGAAGAATCTGCAAACTCTATGCACACAGACTCGACATGGGAATCGAACCCAGGACCTGGAGGGGAAAGGCTGCATTAACCACTGGCAGTTTATTTGCACTCAAGTCTCCATCAGTGTTCAGTCGACACGGTGGCCTCCATGGATCGGACTTGTTTGACTGGCGCAGCCCATGGATGCTCGATCAGATTGAGATCTGTTGAATTTAAAGGCCTGATCAACAAGCTTGAACTCTTTGCTTGCAAATCCCCATACGCAGCAGGACAAGTCATGGCCAGTGTTTACTTTTTTTCAGCAAATTGTGCTACACTGGCTTTTCTCTGGGGTCGAGCCAAGCAGGCTAGCCTTTACTCCCCACAGGTATAGATGAGCCTTGGGTGCCCATTATCTTTTCACCAGTTTCCATCCAAACATCTAGGAACCTCTGTAGTCCAACTAGGGACCGTGGAGACCAATGGTGACCATTGTATTTATTACCATTTTTACAACCCTGGTAGGATCTCCAGTCAATACTCACACTCACATTCACACACTACGGGGAATTTTGGCAATTTACATGTCTTTGGACTGTGGGAGGAAACTGGAGTACCTGGAGGAAACCCACCAAGCATGGGGGAGAACATGTAAACTACATTCACACAGACCCAAAGCGGTAATCGATGCCCGGCGCTGGAGTTCAAAGGCAATTGAAAATCAATGTTATTCAATTCACCTAGCAGTGGTGATAATGTTATGGCTGAGTGTGGTTACAAACCTACGCTTTTTAGGGACTAATTTATAAATGTCACTCAAACGAGGATGGGTTCCCTTTTTAAAGTCTGGTTCCTGTTATGGTTTCTTCCTTATATCATCTCAGGAAAATTTTTTTCTTGTCGCTATCGCCTCCTGCTTGCTCATTAGGGATAAATATATACGTGTATATATAATATATACTGTACGTGTATATGTGTGTGTATACAGTATATATATATATATGTTCAATGTTGAGTAGAAGTTAACCAATGAACGGTTATGTCCCAGATTAGAAACTGATAGAAAGTTTTGACTGCAAACTGCACATACTGTACGTCAAACTGTGGGCGCGTCTTAAATCAACCGCTGGAGTGCAATTAATTAATCTTTTATAGTAACCTGCACTACAAGTGAAATTAAAATGTTGAGTAACCACGATGTTAAAGTTATGTACTGGATTTAATAAGCTACTAATGCACTACTTGCTCAATGTAAACAAACACCTGCACCGATAGATATTAATTAGAAAAGCTAAACTGAATATTTTTAATGGAGTTCATATTTTGGGCGGTATGCTGGTGTAGTGGTTAGCACTGTCGCCTTGCACCTCCAGGGTCCGGGTTCGATTCCCGTCTCTGTGTGCATGGAGTTTG
>JAQQZT010000023.1:20439303-20460409 GCA_030068275.1 Clarias platycephalus
CGTGCCCTAAGCCTCCTGGGATAGGCTCCAGGTCCCCGCGACCCTGAATACAGGATAAAGTGGTATAGAAGATGAGTAGGTGAGTGAGTAGTTCATATTTTCACAGCCCTGCAGTGGTATAAGTGAATTTTTATCTTTATCCGATCTACTTTTTTGATTTCTCATCTGTGATTCACTCTCCAATTACCGAACAGGGAGTGTATTTGGCTGAGGATGAAGGAAGTACAACTTGGTGTAAACAAGGCGTAAGATACTCAAGCTTACAGAATATGAAAGACAGACAGACATGCACGTGGGCTTCAACCTGAAATAGTAATAATAATAATATGATACTAATATCAGATTATTTTTAGCTTTAACCTTTTAACTATTTCTACAAACTTTTCTTTTTTTTTTCTTATCCCGTCAACGATGCATACTTCGGCTAGTTAAATATAAAAATTTTAAATAAAATGAGTTTTCTTCAGAGGTACTGTACCATGTCCCCACAAGGTCAAACCTGTCACATATTCCCATCCTTGATGGAACAGTCAGTCCTCACTAAGATATAAATCCTGCCTGCACAAACGCACACACCTTTCTTCTTACTGTCCTAATAAATCTTTTTTTTTTTTTTGACACTTTCCACAAAGATCTAGCTGATTGCTCGATTGCTCCCGCTTGGCAGGAAAATGGCCCGTTGAAGTGTTGGAGAAGCAGGTGCAGGACTTGGCCCCAGCAGCCCCAGCCTGTGGCCACGGCACAGAATAAAAGCAGCAGTGTTTCTACACAGTGGAGCGCTGTCACAACCAGCCACTTGCAAAAATACGACACGCTTTTCATAGACGTGTGCGCCGGGAAAGGGAAGCTCAAAGGTGAACCGTTCGTGACGTTGAGCCTACTGCGTCAGTCTTTCCAGTTAGCAGTTTAGCTGGAAAAACTTTTCATCAGGCATTAGCGAGCTGCTCGTTTTCCTGCGTCTGACTTCACTAAGGCACGGCGCTAACAGTACTGTATATTTACACTGTAGGATTGAATCATCGGATTTACCGTTCGACAACTTCTTCTTCTCTTACTCTCAGACTCGCCGTAATTCATGCTGCAGGGACTTGATTGACCAGACAATGATCTGTGTGTCTTTAAATTATTGCCTTCAAACCTGTAGAGAAGCCTGTGATTACAGTGTCAGATGTCATATACAGAAGTAAAAATACTCGTTCGCCGTGTTTATTCTCACTGGCAATTATGACGGCTTAAAAAATAAACTGAACGACGAGTGAAAAAAAAAAAATAATTAAAAAAAAAATCTGGTCACTAATGATTTTTCAGTGCCGTTAGGAACGATGTGCTTTAGAAGGATTTTCATTTTCTATAAAGTAACCACATAATGAAGCTGCAATCTGAGAATTTAAGCTTTCCTTTTGGTACTGGCTTAAGCCTTACCGACCCATCTCTGTTTCAGATTAATGGTAAAAATGTGATCCATATAATAAAAGAACTCACCACATTTAATGATCTTGACCTTTTTACTGAAAGATGCTCGGTAGGACGTGTTCTCTACTGTACACTCTACTCTTCGTAGAGTTGTGTAACGGTGGTACGGTATAGCTCTGAGAGTTCTAATGTTTTACATGGTTTTGCATTATTAATGGAATTTCTTGCCACGTTACTCTGGAGCTATAAAATGGAAGCAGCTTCACTATAAATGACCCACAATAAAGTCCCTAATTGTGTTTTTTTCTTTTTTCTTTTCTTTTTTTCAACTTTAAAAAAAAATCCCCACTGCCGTTTCATGTGGTTCGTGGAAATCCAGAAACATACATGAAAAACAACTGGGTGTTGGACACCATAAACAAACCACTTAAAGTGAAGCGTGTTATGTTAAGAATGCTAGTTATGATAACATGGTGTACAGAATAGCGTGCTCAAATGTGAAAACAATACAGAGTTTAAGTTTCCAGAGTGTTTCCAAAGACAATGTTGTTGTTTATTAGTGAATAAATTAATCTGACAGATGTTTGAAGTGCAGCATCTGCATGACATTTTGTTGCGAAAGTTTGTGGACAAAAAAAACAAACTTAAAAAAAAAAAAAAAGTTTTGCTGTATGTTTAAAACTTGTATGTTCAAAACGGCTGTTTTTACTTCTAAAGTGCTAAAAGTGTCTCATCTACTGTAAGTGTAGTGTCCGTAACTTTTTTGAATTTGAAACTCTCATTCAGATGAAACTTTGGCAATTTAGATTTCACATGAAAAGACATAAACCTGAAAAAGTGTATTATTCAAAAATGCTAAATTGTTAAGATATTGCAACATGAATTTGACATGGTTACGGACACTACAGATTTTTTTTGGGAATAAATCCATAATTTTTTGCGCAGAATACTTAAATTTAAGCAACAATTTTTTTTTTTTTTTTTATGCTTCTAGAAGCTTACACCAATTTTGAAGACATTTTTAACTGATTATTGCTTGAAGCGAGACAGTGAGCATTTTTGGGGCACATACTGTACAGTATAAAATCATCTCTCCAAAACAGCTGAAGTTAGCAACTTGAAATTTTTAGGGAAGTAAGATTGATCACTTCCATGTTGCATAACCTTTAGAAGTAGCTTCTTTGGCCAAAAAAAATTCTGTATTATATGAATAACATAAAATAAAATAATAAATAAAATCAGCACCAATACTGCGTTTCGGCATGTGGAGTGCATGTTAGTTGAACCCAGAGGTCATTACTGAAGTTAATAAGAGCCTTTTTGTGTGACCTGAGCTCAAATCACTGACTTCACATAACACTCTGGAGAACATATAAACCTTTATATGATACACAAAAAGAACCATGTTTCATCAGTTTTACATTGCTCGTGGCTCACCCTCATCCCAAGCTATAACGGTATCATGTTTCCGTATATACTGTACATCGCTACAAGCTTTATATCTAGTCTTCTCTCCTTGAGTTTACCCTCAGGTCTAGCCATGAAAATACCAGTCATGAGTCATGAAATATCTCTTTTATAATTCGGTTGTATGGAAACATGACACATTTTTCATTCTTTTTTTTTATTTTTTTTTTTTACTTAGAGTATACTCAACACTAGCCCTTGAGATGTTGGGCTGATGATCCCAACAGCCCTGTTAACTCTGGCTAAGGAACGTATTTCACATGAACACATTACCAGATCCCAGCTGCTTTATGGAACCTGAAGACACCGAAACCAATGTGCAGTCAGTCATAGTAACATGCTGCGTGAGGCTGTCTGAGTTTTAGTTATCAGTCCTCTAATAATATCAATTCAGTAACCATCACACTTTCTCTTCTCTGCTGATGACACTACTGTATAGGGACAAAAGTATCTGGCCACTCCAATATGGCGTCGGTCTCCCCTTTCCTTTTGCAGCTCTAACAGCTTCCACTCTTCTTGGAAGACCGTCCACAAGATTTTGAAGTGTTTCTGTGGGAATTCATTCTGTAGCGTGTTTATGAGGTCAGGCGCTGATGTTGGACGAGAAGACCTGGCTCGCAATCTTCAGTTCCAGTTCCTCCCAAAGGTGCTCGATGGGGTTGAGGTCAGGGCTCTGTGTTGGGGCCGGTCGAGTTCTTCCACTCTGTACTCATCAAACCATGTCTTTATAGTCCTTGCTTTGTGCACTGGGACACAGTCATGTTGGAATAGAAAAGGGCCTTCATCAAAACTACTGCCACAATGTTGGAAGCATAGCATCGTCCAAGATGTTTTGGTATGCTGAAGCATTAAGATTGCCTTTAACTTGGGATAAGGGGCCTGATTGATCACTAAGTAACAGTTTTGGCCAAATACTTGTTCATATCGTGTAAATAGGTTTCTTCTGTTTCTACTTTGCAGCATTTACTGTATATTGTTGGGTATTATTTATTTATTTGTTAGTTTTTGCTAATTTGTTGTTATTTGGTACCCATATAAAACTAAAAAAACATTATGTACTGTATTACTTAAACCCAATTTAGCCACTACTAATTTTTACATATACGTCATAATCGGTGGCAATGACCTACAATCTGAATGATCTATGAATCAGAGCTAACAGGGGTGTCCTGCAGGATCATATTTCATAGTACTACAAGAGCCGACTGCCCGCTTGTATGCTACGGTTGACAATTAGGTTACAATTTAACCTAATTGTCTTTGGAAAAAAACGGAGTACCCGGAGGAAACCCACTGAGAACATGCAAACTCCATGCACACAGACCCGAGACGGGAATCTAACCCGACCCTGGAGGTACAAGGCCACAGTGCGGACCACTACGGCCACTGTGCCTCCATGTTACCGACACAACACCACCATAAAACCCTGAATAACCCTACTACATTTATTTCAACCTTCACTGCATAGAACAGACCCGAGACTTTCTGTTTTTAAAAGCTTGAAAAATGTTCAGTTGTTTTCTTTTGCTCACTCCTAGGCTGCTTGTTTGCCAGCTATCACACAAGATAAGTTAAATCAGGCTACGTTGCCAGCAGCATGATTAAGCACTAGAAATGTGAATTTACCGCCAGACGCCGGTGACGTAAACACTGACCAAAATCATGCAAAAGTGACCACACACAGTGAATACAGGATTACGGCTGCTGGCGCTCAAGAGCGCTAAAAAAACCTGCTAGCGAACCTGGCCTCTGGTGTAATTAAACACCATAATGTTAACTTATCTTTCTAGCTAATAATTTTACATATAATAATAAACCTGATTCTTGTTTGCTACCAAACTTTGCTTATTGTTCATCTACAAACCTCACCCATAAACCCTGCTTGACCTTCTTTGCCAACTGCTAACTGATTCTGCATTAGTAGTGGCATTTCAGAATCTACCAGCTGGCAAAGATTCTCGACCAGCTTTCTTTTTTGGCAGCAGCGTAGAAAGTAAATCCAAGCTGGATTTTTGAGCATGTACAGTATGTGCACAACTTGTGTCGCATCCAGCGCTTTTATTAACCGGAGAGATGTCTGGATAATGTCATATTTTGTCAATGTCTGTATTTCATACCTTAAAATCAGGTTGAAATGTTTGTCGAGGTGCTACGGCGAGGCTGTACGTGTGCAAACGCTTGATGTTAGCTGGCAAACTTGGCTAGCGATCAAAATCAAATGTCTACTAGCAGAAACTTTCCAATAACCAAGCCAGCTACCTAACTGGCAACAGGAACACCGTGATGTGTTCAAGTGGCTGGCTAACGCAGATTAATAATAATAATGAAAGGTCAGTTCTTTTTTTAAGCACAGCTCCAGAGTCCGCTTCTTCATCCTGGACTCGGGGTATCCACTGTATGTCTGTGTGGAGATTCCTGGCGTATTTATTCCCGCGTCCGCCTGTTTTCCTGAGATAGACTCCTGAGACCCCGACCAGCATGAGGAAGTTACTGCAAAAAAAAAAATGTATGAATAAATGTTTCATTGTCTTAACTTTGTTTACTTTAGGCCAAAAAGCTAATGGCTCATACGCATATAAACACGCAGGGATTTTCACAGATTTTCAGATGTATTTCTTTTCTTTTACTAGGTTTTAAAGGTATAAACGTACCGTGGCAGTCGTATACAGTGTTTTACCCTCAAAAACACTTTAGTTGAGCGATCTGTTTCATTTCTGCACCTGAGGTGTAAATTCTTTAGCCAGCAGGTGGCTCACACCCCTTTATCTTTCCCATTCGAAGTCACGATACTATACGTACAGAAGCCCAACAGCATCCTGACTAATCTTATAACATCAATTTAAGTATTAAGTCGCATTTTGGGTGAATTTAATTATGCATATTTTCAGATTTATGCTTCAATAAGTTGCAATTTGTTACTTTATCATATCTGGTTGCTTTTTTAGACTGAAGTGTCCGTGTTCGATTCCCATCTTTTGCATGTTCTCCCCGTGCTTGGTGGGTTTCCACCGTGTACTCCGGTTTCCTTCCACAGTCCAAAGACATGAAGATTAGGCTAATTGGTGATCTTAAATTGCCCGTAGTGTGTGTGTGTGTGTGTGTGTGTGTTTGTGTGTGTGTGTGTGTGTGCCGTTCGATGGATTCGCTCCCTGTCCAGGGTGTACCTGTATTCAGGGTCTTCTGGGATGGGCTCCAGGCCCCCTGCGACGCTGAATACAGGATTAAGCGGTATAGACGATGAGTGAGTGAGAGTAAATGAGGATTTTGTGATGTAGAAAGGAAGAGGGAACCCACAGCATCCTTAGTTTTGATACCATATTTCGCTACCACCCCTGCAGTAAAGTGTGGCTCAGTGGTACAGCAGGTTTTCGATGTGCCATGAGGACGGCTCAGGATCAAAAAAGGATAAAAAAAAAAAAAAAGGAGGGTTGCGTCAGGAAGGACATCCGGCGTAAAAACTTGTGCCAAGTTGTTGTGTGGATTGAATAGTTTGCTGTGGCGACCCCCTGATGGAACAGCTGAAAAACTAATAACGTTTACCTGCTGCCCCAAAAAAGAAATTTGTTTTTGTTGGCAAAAAAAAAAAATGCATGGTTTTCTATCATAACTGAAATAACCAGCTTGGATAGTGTTCACTAAAGTGCTTTAAAAACGATGTTTAAGATGAACGTTTCTCAATTCCGTTGAACGATCAGGAAGAGAATTTATTTATTAATCAATTTTTGCTGAAATTGAAAATTGTATTCATTTCACGTTACCTACAGCACCTACCTAAACCCGACCTGATATGATGCGTCACAAATAATAATTCATTTGTTTCAGATAATTGAAAATGTCTGATGTTTATTCCAGGCGGCACTGTGGCGTAGTGGTTAGTACCGTCACCTTGCCGCTAGGTTCTAGGTTCCTCCAGGTTTCGATTCCCGTCTTGGGTCTGTGTGCAATGAGTTTGCATGCATGTTCTCCCTGTACCTTGGTGGGTTTCCTCCAGGTGCTCCGGTTTCCTCCCACAGTCCAAAGACATGCAGATTAAGCTAATTGGCGTTCCCAAATCGCCCATGGTGTGTGTGCATTGTGTGTGGTACAGTCTCCAGGGCCCCCCACGACCCTGTACACAGGATAAAGACGATGAGTGAGTGATTTTCATTCCTCTGCAGAACGGAATGTCAGTGTGCTGAGAGAATGGGTTAAGTTGTTGCTTGTTCTGCTCGCTACAGTATGATGGTAATGACTGCTAAAGATGATTCCCAAGCTGTTCAACGTCTTCGTTGTAGTCCCAGATCCCCGAAGGCTTTATTGTACTGAGATGATTTTAATGACCACAGAGAGGCTCCAGAGAGACAATGACTTCAACTAAAGCTGGTCTTTGTACTCTGATGCTTTGGGTCACTGAGTCGAAATCGGTCAGCCAGCAAAACATCCAGCTCACTGCAGACTAATTGATTGTGTTTTCTTTTTTTTTGTTTCATAAAAATATTAATATTAATTGCCTTCGGTTATTACATGTGCTCAATTTGCCAAAGCAAGACGTCGCTAATGACACGAACCTCACTCGGATAGCGGACTCGATCCGATTCTCTGTACTACGTAGGGCATTTTAAACACTGCAAGTGAGGCTGTTGTTGTTTTTCTGACCGTGTAGATTTGTGTTGTTCGTGCACATCCAGGTGATGATGATAATATCTGTTGGATTCAAGCCGTACTGTCTGCGATAATCCTACAATCAAAGGGATGCGAGTCATGTCCTGTACTGGCCTAGTGCGATCTCAGTCACAGCGAAACTCAAATAGAGCTGGATTCCTCAGCATCCTCATCTTTTGGATGTATCAGTGTGTCATGTCCTAGAACTGTCAACTTCTCTGGTCATGATAGGATCACTCATTTTTTCCCCTTAAACCTACTGTAGCAGTTCAGTTGGACTTGTAAGATCAAGAATCTTTAAATAAACGTACATAGATTAAAGGATAAAAACTTTAAGGTCAAATATAAATAAGCAATGGCAATGACAGTAAAACCTTAATCCATGCCATGTTTTCTCACTCACTTACCTATTCATCGTCTACACCGCTTTATCCTGTATACAGGGTCGTGGGGGGCCTACTGTAGATCCTATCCCAGGAGAAGGCGGGTATACCCTGGACAGGGTGCCAATCCGTCGCGGGCCACACACTTGTTGTTCACACACTACGGGAACGCCAGTTAGACTAAACTGCGTGTCTTTGGACTGTGGGAGGAAACCAGAGACCCAAGATGAAACCCACCAAGCACGGAGGGAGAACATGCAAAGGAATGGAACCCAGACCCTGGAGGTGCAAGGCGACAAGTGTAACCACTTAAGCCACCATGCCTCCACAAATGTTTTCTTTTTCTTTAAACGTTTTTTCCCATATCTTTGGCTTCCAACTTGCAGTATCGGGTCCAAAACCTCTTGTCAGCACCAACCTGTGGGACAGTTGTTCAAGTTCTGTCTTATGTCTCAACATTAATCTAAATCAAGGTACTGTACAGATACTATATAAAAAAAAATGAAATAAATGACCCTGTAGATTTCACAACTTTGTGACTGATTCCCTTGAATTGTCCTTGCTTTTCCTCTTTGGCAGGTACTTCGTCGACTACAATCACGCATAGGTAGCAGCCATAAGAAAAGGACGAAAGTGTGACAAATGGCTTCGGAAAGCGGTCCTGACACAGTTGGGAAAGCCCTAAAACCTCCAAGCTATACAGATCTTGGTGAGTTCCAGATTATTGTTTTTCTGAATTCTTGCGTCTACTGTATATATGTGTGTGTGTGTGTGTTGTTGTCTTTTTTTTGTCTTGCAACAATGCATACTATTTCCTTGACAAAAGTGTTTCATAAAATGATTTGCCCAGACTTCATTTGTTATTTGAGATGCACTGACAAAACATCTCTTCTTTTTGCGAAAAAGCAGGAAAAAAAAAAACCAAAAAAAAAAACCCTTATCTTCAAACAGCGAAGTCTTTTCCTGAGGGACTCGCAGACTTCATCAGTGGCGCCTTATTGTTGAATTTCCATTTTCTTGGGTTTGAAGACACATTAAAGGCTTATGTTTGATACTGTTTGATGTGGCTTCATCCAAGAGCAAAACAATCCCTTATTTTTAAAAGAAAAACCCATATTCCCAAATGAATTGATAATTACAAACAGGATCGTCTGAAATCTGTGGCTTGCGTTAGGGCTACGGGATATGGTCTCTCTGTCGGACGAGATGTTTATACGTTTTGGAAAGAAGAAAAATAATTAGGAATCTCTGACAGTTCAGATGCACTGGGGCAAAAAAAAAAATATATATATATATATATTAAAGGCTTAAGCCTAAAAGCATGACTTTGCCATACTGTACATGCATTTTAAATTGGAGTTTTTGTACAGTAAGTCATGTTAATGAGTCTAGATTTGAAATGAGCCGTGGACAGAAATGGGTCAAGGTCTGTGAATGAGTCATCCGAATAATTGAATAACAACAACATAATTGGGATTCTTTCAGAAATGCCTGATCCAGACAGCATTGAAAACACCTTCTGATTTTTTTTTTTTTTTTGTGTATGTAAGGTTGGATGAATGGGTTGTGAAGAAATCTATCTCGCACACCGTAGTGGTTAACACGGTCACCTTGCACCTCCGGGTTCCGGGTTCGATTCCCGCGTTGGGTCTGTATGCATGGAGTTTGCATGTTCTGCCCGTGCTTGGTGGGTTTCCTCCTCCTGGGTTCTCTGGTTTCCTCCCACAGTCCAAAGACATGCAGATTAGGCTACACTTGCGTTCCCTGTACAGTATGAGTGTGTGAGTGATCTCACACACACACACACGTTTGAATGTTGTGTTCTTGAGCCTACTTGCATATCAACAGAGTGGACATGTGCATGTAATTAGAACGATTAAGGATTAAATGAACGAAGACAGAAGTAGTTTAGCTCACAGTCAGAGCAGAGATATCGGCCGCAGCCAAATCTACAGTGCGGCCGTAAGATGCTTTTGTTCCGTCACTCCAGAGCGACCAAGAAAGTGCACGACTATTGTGTCATGGATTTGCAAAGACAAAAGGTGGATGCAAATGCAGTCCTTTATCTTGTGAAGCACAATAAGACCGAGAACAATGTGGAAACACTAATCTGGGACTCTTAGTATGACTCACGGCAAAAAAACAAAACAAAACAAAACAAAAAAAAGAACAGATTATAAATGAAACTGTGCAACACACACAAGAAGCGATAGGCTGTTGATGACAAGAGCCTGAAACATGCACCGAAAATAGAAAGTGGTGCTTAAACAGTTCTAGACGGTTCTGCACATCTTCGAATTATGGGTATGACTCCTGTGAGTAACCCCAGTGCTGTTGCCTGCTTTATCTAGGTATGAGCTGGTTTTATGTGGGCAAGTGGAATGTTTTTTGCACCCTTGTGTGAAACGCTCCTCATAAACTCCTTATCTTGTTCCATAAACAATGGTTTTTTTTTTATAGAGTCAGTGGAAAATGTTAACCCTAAAGGTATCGAACGCACCGTTGTCTGTCCGCTTAACGGTCTCCTCTCGGGAAACCAAAAACCCTTTTTAAAGATGCAGAACATACAGTATCTGACCTTCATGCAAATCAGTGGTTCCACTGTGGGATCTGCACTTTCATATGTAAGATATGAAGATGGATATGAAGTGGTTTT
Source organism: Clarias platycephalus (assembly GCA_030068275.1). Taxonomy (NCBI): domain Eukaryota; kingdom Metazoa; phylum Chordata; class Actinopteri; order Siluriformes; family Clariidae; genus Clarias; species Clarias platycephalus. The sequence goes on from JAQQZT010000023.1 coordinate 20,449,864, forward strand.
TTCGCTGCATAAGGCAGCTTTTTACCGGCCATGATTACAATCGGACGAGTCAGCAAGTGCCTTAGGCGTCCGTATGCGGTGTCTGCGTTCAGGTGTTCCAGTCTGTGGCCACAACCTGTCATGTCCTGCCAATAGTGTTGGCACTGGAATATATTAATATCAACTTGCAGGACACCGAGCAGCTGTCTGTCTGCTTTCAGGAGCATCACAAGAGGGGCTTCGCTGCCGAAGGACCGGTTCGTCTGCTGCTTAAAGGACATGAGCGATGGATTCGTAGGCGATGTAGCCCTTTAAAGCTGATTTTTTTGTTTGTTTGTGTTGCTTTTTTTTAAAAATAGTGCTCAGGATCCTTTTTTTAGCATAACCCAGGCAAGATGATGAACTGAATTTAATTTAATTTAAACTATAACTAACTATACACACATGAAATTGGTCACATAGGCAAAGAAACAGCACAGATGCACATGATCACATGATCTGGGTGTTTTTGCTTGTTTTTTTTTTTTTTCAATGTCCGGGTTCGATTCCCCTCTCTGTGTGCATGGTGGGTTTCCTCTGCGTGCTCCAGTTTCCTCCCACAGTCCAAAGACATGCAGATTAAGCTAATTGGCGTTCCCGAATTGCCCTTAGAGTGTATGTGTGTGTGTGTGCCCTGCGATGGATCGGCACCCTGTCCAGCGTGTACCCCGCCTCATGCCCTACCTCTCCTGGGATAGGCTCCAGCGCCGCCCCCCCCACGACCCTGAATACAGTATTAACCAGTATAGATGATGAGTGAGTGATGAGTGACGCCTCGGAAGAAACTGCTGCAACAGTCCAGAATGAAAGTTTATGTTCAAGGGACGGTCAAGTCAAACCGGGACTTTTGAATGCTCAGAATAACAGAACACGGTTATAAGAGTAAAAAAACTCACTTTATTTCTCTATATAATCCCCTGTTATGCTAATGCACTTATCCCAGTGTTGCACTAGTGCTTGGTAAAGTCATTCACGTCTGAAGCGCTGGCCTCCCAGGAACTCCTTTAATGACCCAAACATGTGTAAATGTCTCGGAGTGAGGTCAGGACTGTACAGGGGGATGTGGCAATAACTCCCAGACGGGTTCCTGTAATGTGCTAGTGGTGTTGATGTTGCAACAGACAGATGTGTCTAGACAGCCACCTCGGCCTGGATATTCATTTACAGACGTATGGCCTTCTTTAAAATCTTTGTCTCATCTAAGAGTCTCATCACGGTACTGTGCTTGAAGTCTTCTGTAAACGTCAATCAGAAGAATCACAGTTTGACTTGTGTGTGATTTTTGGTTCTACGGCTAAGTGGAACCGTGTGGATTACTTCGGTTCATGAGAATGTCCAGAGCGCTAGCATGACATACTGTAGCAAAAACCTGTTAAAGGCTCCTGACAAGGTCAGGTGAAAACTTGGCTATTAGTGTGTGAAAAAGGAAACTAACGAAGACGGGCTCAAGCACTAAAAAAAATAAAATAATTATAAACATTTGTTTAAGAATAATATCAGTAAAATGGCCGCATTATCCATTTTAGACACGTATTGACATATTCAAGCTTCTATATTGCTCATCCAAAGCAGCAGTGGTGCAACAAAACTGCAGGAAGATATTGATTTTCAACAGACAAACACAAATGACCAAAATGAAAAAGGAGGGGAAACGCATTTGACGTGGAAGTCTCTGTCTGATTTTTGTTCTAGTGCTGGAATATGATTGTTATGAAATCCGTAGGCTATTCTGAGCGCCCCCCCCCCCTCCCCCCCCTTCTTCCCCCTTGAATTTGATAAATTAGTATTTATGGAAATGAACACACAGGAAGTCTCTGTTGGTGTTAAAGGAAACCACTACATCAGTGCTCCTACTGTATTAGTCAGAACGCTGTGGTTGCATGCGATATCTTCCTTTTCAAAGGAGGCGATTAGTAATTACTCAATATTCAACAGACATTGTGATCTATATCAAGCGTTCTATTAGGTATATTACACGATTCACTCCGCTATCTCGATTGTGGCTTTATTTTTCTCTACTGATCGTATCGACTGGTGATGCAGTTTCTAAACTGCTAATGACTCAGAAGTGAAGCATAATTTAATTCTTTTAAATCACGTGCAGCAGATTTGGAAAGAGCTACAAATAGCACAAAACAATAGTTTCGCAATAATTGATAAGTCAGGGTTTTCATTAAAAAGCTTTATTGGTGGCATTATACACTTTGTTGCTTTTTTTTTTTATCAACGTTCCAATTTAGCTATGAATGTTCATTATATGATAAATTTTTAGACAATAATTACAGCCTTGTAATTTAAAAACCGTTTAATTGGCAAATTGCTACATGGTGTTGAATAATTATCCAGCTTTTTTTTTTTTACATAATTAACATAGTTAACAGTGCTTGTAAGAAAGGAAGGATGGATATGAATCTTTAGGCTCGTGCACTCCTTCTACTTCTCGTCGTCGTGACATATTTAACAATGATGTAATTGTCATACTATTCATACAATATATACTGTAACTTGTAACACGATGACTTAATGATGGGAATTTTTGTACTGTAGATTATGTATCCATAAGGCATTTTGGCATCTATTAACAGAAGACATGTGCTGTTTTGTCCATAAGCAATGTGTTGCTGGGAAAAGGCAAGCTTTCCTCTGTAAAAAGGAATATGAAATGTGCATCTGGGGAGACTAACCTTTTGTTAGCAGTGCTTCTGCGATGCAGTCTAGAGGTGCGGGGAAAAGAAAAGAAAAAAAAAAAAAAGCGGCTTAGCCTGCTGAAAAAATCATTTTGCTCCCAATCTGGCAGCCCGGGCCACAAGTAAATTGAGGGTACCTCTAGAGAGTTGAAACAGGCTTGTCAAATGTCAGCTCGGAGACGTTCACAAAGCCAAAGACCATGTGAGCACGACCACGTGCTGCGCCGCATACTCTTCACTGGATAGCGCAATCTCTGGACGGCTCTGGAAGACATGGAGGGAGGATGGGGACCTGCGGTGCAGTTCTGAGAATTAGTTACCATATTCATGCTTTGAGCATTGACATTTCCCTGCTTAAACTATCTATGCATGGATAGGAATATATTCCGGAGAGAGTCTTATTTCACCTTAAAATTCAGGGCTCCTGTCAATTCAGCTGTTTGTTCAGATGCATATGACAAAGCTGGGTTAACCTAGCTGAAATATAACTTGTCACATTTTGCAGGTACTGTGTCAGGAAGGTTGAGTGTAGCGTTGCTGTTTCTTTATTCTGCATTAACTTTGGTCCTGGCAGAGAATCCCTGGAGTGTCTAGACTCCTGACTTGTGCACACACACACACACACACACACACACACACACTTCCATGCACACAAATACACTGCTATGAGCACACCAGTCTGATTGCCATTCAGAGCACAGCAGTCACATTATACAGGAGTCACATTATACCCGGTTACACAAGTCAAACTGCGACTTTTGATTGTGCAGAAGAACAGAACACAGTCATGAAAAGAAAAAGAAAATCCCTTTATTTCTTTATATAGTCCCCTGATACACTAATACACTTATCCCAGTGTTTCGCTAGTGCTTGGACACCATCGAGGTAGAAAGGTCTCTCAGTACACCGGAGCCGTGATCGGACTGCCTGTTCGTGTCTGAAACGCCGGCCTCCCAGGAACTCCAAGCATGTGGAAATGTCTTGGAGCGAGGTCAGGCCTGTACGGGGAGATGTGGCGATAACTCCCAGCCGAGTTCCTGTAACATGCAAGTGGTGTTGGCGAACGATTGTGTGTGCAGTTCACACAGACAGATGCGTCTCTTCTGCAAGCTGGGGACGAGTTTTTGTTGCTTTTTTATAAGAATTAGACGTTCCACTCGCTGGATAGTTTGAGCCTCGTTGGCCCGGGGGGGATCATCATTCGCGGACGTACTGTACAGCCTTCTTAAAAAAAATTTTAAACCACAGCTGGAGGTCTAGAAAGAGCTGATTGGCCGAGCTCTCTCAGAGGCCAGGGATGAGAGGTACTTAGTGCTCCCACATTAATCACGGCTCTACAGCCAATCAGGAGCGGATAGCGCTGTCCTCAGAGTGTGTTACGCCGCCCCATACGGTGCGTGAGCGAGCAGTTTGAAAAAATGCGGTCGGCTGGCGTCACATGGTTCGGAGGAAACTCCCGGCTGAGTGTTAGTAGTAGCCTTAATGTGGGAGCCCCCTAGTGACGGGGAGGAATTGGACACGACTAAATTAGGGAGAAAATTTGGGAAAAATCAAAAGAAAAAAAAAAAAATGACATGAAATACTATATCTCAATTTGTGTAGAATAATCTTTAATGAAAAATATACAGTATGTTGATGGCTGCCTCTTTTATTCGAAAAATGAAGGCAACATACTGTAACATGCTTAAGTATTCACTTTATACATTGGATACCACTTAATTAACATGATTTGTTGTTGTCAACATTAGGAAATTTGTTAATCAGCCTGAACTATGAACGTACAGTAGTTTAAAAATAAATGTCTTATTCATACTGTAACATTAATACAAAAAAAAGGTAAAATTCTGTTTATTAATTAAGTTTGCTTAGTTAAAAAAAAAAAGCCTGAATTTCACAAAGATTAATTCATCAAGAATTGAAAAATCTAATTGATTTAGCTCAAACATTATTTGTCTTCGGGACAGATACAGTATGTTGTGTGGTTTGATGTATTTTTCTCTCTTATGAACTTGAATATAGAGACAGAGAGAGGAAGCAGCTGCTTGGGAAACTGTTTATAGCTGCTATAGGATAAGTGATAACAGGAATGTGAATGTTTTACAACATGAAATGTAACTTTATTGTCGTCGTCTCATTGTCGTCTATTCCTCTTTGTCCTGTATTCAGGGTCGCGGGAAGTCTGGAGCCTATCCCAGGAGACTTGGGGCACGAGGGTGGGGTACAAACTGGACTGGGTGCCGATCCATCGCAGGACACACACACACATGTACATACATGCACACACTACAGGCAATTTGGGAACGGCAATTAACCTAATCTGCATGTCCGTCTTTGGAAGGAAACCAGAGTACCCGGAGGAAACCCACTAAGCATGAGAGAGCATGCAAACTGCATGCACGCATATCCCGAGGCGGGAATCGAACCCGGATCCTGGAATTGTCACAGAAATGTAACTTAAATCCATAAAAGATAGGTTGTGCATTAATGAAAATATAAATAAATGAGTAAATCAATACAATTACTTGCTGCAGTATAAATGGAATGCCAGGACGTCCTGTTGCATAAGAATAATCATGTTTTTACTTATTTCTTATTTTCAGATCAGATATTTAATATGATGCTGTATATTTCACCAAGTTATGACACTGGAGCATCCTGATTTGTAGCATGGGTGGAGTACTGTAGGTGATGGGTCTGTTTGTCATCTAGGTGTCAGGGACTGCGGAGGGCGATGACGGGGAGGAGTATTAGACAAAATAAATGAGTTCAGTGCTGCACCGAACGAGAGAACGCTGGCAGCGGATGACATAGATGTTACCTTTCACCAGTCAATGAAGAAGGTCAGCACTTTAGCTTTGTCTACACACTCGTCCTATTTGTTACCGGCGAGCTCATCACAGGAAGCCATTTTTCACTGAGGATGCAGAGCAAACAGCTGAGGGCTGGGCCTTGCTGAAAAGTGTTCTTTTGGTGGTTCAGGGATGTGGATTCAGTTTTACAATTACAGGATCCGATGAATGAGCCACCACAAATACACTAAAAGTACAAGGGCGTGATCACACACACACACACGGACAAGATGGACACAACAATCAAAGTGGACCACATGACTGTGGGATGAAAACGAGCCAAGCACAAGGTGACAATAGCCATTGTATCAAAGCAGCCTTGCAGAATGAAAAGAAAATAATGGAAATGTGTATGAATCTAAATGATCAGATTGTCCCTGATGAGCAAACCGGGCGTGACGGTGGATCCTTGAGATGGAAATAGGAAGAAACCTTGAGAGGAACCAGACTCATCCTCATTTTTGGTGACACCAGATAGCAAGGAATCGAACTTCAGCTGGAAGTTCAATATAACAGATGGTCCAGTTCGTTATTGGAGGCTCGGGTACAAAACTGTAGGAAACTCCAGTCCTGAACTGCTAAGCAACTGCAGTCACACGTCCTCTGAGAACAGCTCCAGTCACCACACGCATCCATAACAGACCACATGGGGTCTCCACGCGAAGAGATCGCGAACCAGAAGTGGGACACCAGGATGAGTCAGACAGGTCCACAGGGGGTGGAGGGGGTCTGGATCATTGGCGGCTCAGGAGCGAGATATGTACAGTAGCTTGACGGAGAAAGAGAGAGGGAGAAGAGAAAGAGAGATAAGTGTTGGGTATGGTCACAGTCACAATGTATAAAGTGAAAATATTTAGTGCAAGTATGGACTCCAGCAGGACTTACTATGTTAGCATAACTACTGTAAAAGGGAGATCCAGGAAACACAGACATGCGGGATCCCTGGGAAGTAAAGGAACTAGTCACTTCATCAACAAACCTGAACCTACACACATACAGTACTCTCACATACAGTATCAGAGGAGGGAGAGGTTCGACCCTCCAACCCTGTACGTGCATGGAGACCGTGCTAACCACTAAGCCAGGCCTGATATCATAAGCCATTTTTTTTTAGTACACTATGACTGGATTATGGTGCCACCAAAGACAGCAGAACTGCTTATTTACTTGTCACGTTGTTCGATTAATTTCCATGCCGCAGCCACGAATGGATCTCCCGTGACGATATTTTCACTTTACGAGTAAACAGTGCAGTGATCGCTCCACATTTGCATCCGCAGGTGACAACGAAACCCTGCCACTGTTCCCCGAACCCCCGTGTCAGCTGTCACGCCTTTCTCAGTGCCCCTGTTCCTGTCGCATTTGTCTGAGAAATGGCAGACGGCCCATACGATAAGGCACGGACAAGCGCTGGGGTCGGAGACGGAGCAGCGTCCCAGAATCGCCGAAAGCGAAACCCGTGCTGATTGAAAGGCTGTTTGAGACCCAGCATCCACCCCACACGAGTCCGTGGGCGAGAGCGTCAGATTTATGCGTTTTAGATGCGCTAAATTAGCGGATGCTCCCAGTCCCGTAGTCTAGTTACGCCTGATGGCTGCACGTCTCTGAACGAATTAGATGACTTCCTTAACCGTGTGAGTGTTCTGGTACCTCGTGTAAATTAGATCATCGATCCTCGGAGGAAAGAGATAGTCATCTAGTCTTTTACTATCTCACATTAGTTCCCACAACCGAATTATATTTACTATTAAGATCAGAAGCCTTGTGTTACACAAGACGCTTTAGTTTCACAGCCTTGGAAATTTCGAGACTCCCACCCCCGCCCCCCTCCTCCCCCCACCCCCCACACACACCTTTTTTTTCTTTTGAATCTTTACTAAACTGAGGAATTGACTGAATGCTGTCTCGATATTCAGAACAGGATTAAAGCCATAAAATCTTCACAAACACACAAGACTTTTATTGACTTGTCAAAAGAAAGATGCAATAGATTGTCAACAACATGATAGAGGAAAAAAAAAAAGGAAAAAAAAAAAAAAGATTTTCGGCTAAAAGAAAAAAAAAAAAACTAACTTTCCAGTATGGCTCACTTTGATCACAGCTATTTTGTGCGTGTGGTTGGTGTGGGTAGGATCTGCAGATAAAAGCTATTATTCCAGTAATTGTCAGTATAGAAAAAAAAAAAAAAAAGTGTAATGACATCCTTACTCGAACAAATGTATGCAGTTGTTGCTTGAAATAAAGAAAAGCCATGAGGCCGTGTCGACTGAAGCACTGCCAGCAAAGAGGAATTGGACGTACTGTACGTAGACAGCCGAGGGAAATGTTCTCTAGGAGCTCTGAAATGACTTTTGTTTATTGATGCACTGAGATCTAAGTGATGTGCTTTATTCCTTTCAATGAATCTGACCTCCTGCAGCGATATCAAATGTGTGCCGCTTATGTGCAACGCAAATGTGAATCGTTTTTAAGAGGAGTATGACATCACTACAAATGTTAATTGTGTAAAAAAAAAAAAAAACAGCAACAACTATTTCATTAGCGAGAGAAATGAGAGCCTGAAACCTCAGGGCTTCTGTGTAGACGAGGTTAACTAGGACTTGACAGATGTATTCAAACTACCCAACTGCCCAGCGTAACAAATCACCCCGACGGTTCAAAATATTTAGCCTGGTTAACCCGAACAGTTGTTCATCATGTTGAAGCCGTTTTGGCTGGATTTCGTTGTTTTGTCTCCAAATTATCAGTCCCTGATTTCCCCCTTGTGCAGCGGATTAACTTTGCAGAGGGCTATTTATATTGAGCCCTACGTCTAAGCCCAGACAAAAAGGTTATTACAGGGGAAAAAAAAAAGAAAAAAAAAAGGTCACTCTGAAATACTTTAGAGACGCCTGTTCATGTCGTTTCAATCTGCATTGTTGCCTCTGATTTATTCGCCATCTGTAAACATGATGACTTTTCCAGCGTCCTTTTAATTATCTGGAAAAGACGTGGAACCGAGATCCCCTTTTCCCACCTCATAACCATATTATTAAATAAGGCTGCTTATAAAACAAACGTCGAGATAGAATGGTTTAGGTATTTAAGGAGAGAGATGCTTTAAATAATAATGTGCAATAATAATACACGTAATAAAAGACCTTGCCGTTGTGTCTTAACATTGATAAAGATGCTAGAATAAAGAAACCGTGAAAAAGAAAACATTTTATGAATACGTAGAGTGGTACTAATACTTATATACTAAGGGTTAGAGATGTTATTAACTATAAATGTGATATGAGGATGAAAGTGTTTCATAAAAGTAAAAGAACATTTTTAAATAATTAAAAAAAGTCTTTTCCCAATAGGGTCTTAAAAATGTGCAGTTGACTGTTTTTTCAAAAAAGTGCATTTAGTCTGCATTTCTTTACCATCTGCCTTAATACTCATTTTCAAAATCCATGACAAATTGAGGGTTTCCCCTTAACGGTAACATTAAAGTATCAATGGAGTTTATTAGACTTTGCAGCCTTATGTTGCTTCTTGAACCGCCATTCCAGAATTCGTTCCTCCTTTCCTGTTTTAATAACCTCCTCTCTTCTGGGAAGGCTTTTCACTAGATGTTTTGGAGTGTAGCTGTGGGGATTGGTGGGGATCTACAGTGTTCACTCAACCGCAAGAACATTAGCGAGGTCCGACAAGGAGGTCTGGGGGTGCAGTCGGTGTTCCGCTTCGTTCCAAAGGTGATCAGTCGAGATGAGGTCGGGGATTTGTGCAGGACACTCAAGTCTTTTTCCAGCTACAAATGTCTCAGACCTCGGCTACGTGGGTGGCATGGCGGCTTAGTGGTTAACTAGCACTGTGGCCTCGGGTTCGATTCTCGCCTTGGGGTCTGTGTGCATGTTTTCTCCCTGTGATTGGTGGGTTTCCTCCGGGTACTCCGGTTTCCTCCAACAGTACAAAGACATGCAGATTAGGCTGATTGGCGTACACAAATAAATACACCACGGTCCCTAGTTGGACTACAGAGGTTCCTAGATGGATGGATGGATGGAATAGAATAATGCACCATTAGCTGCATATGTTATAAATTCTCCTTCATTAAATTGTCCTTCAGTGGCTTCCAATGGTCGCCGTTGGCCTCCATGGTCCTTAGTTGGACTACACAGGTTCCTAGATGGATGGATTGATGGAAGGATGGATGACTACATGACATTTCCTTAGTGCACAGGTGAAAGTCATACTGGAACTCCAGTTCCAGTGGAGAGAAATTATGATGTACCAGCACACAAATACATTATATACAATTTGTGTAGGAAGGGAGGAAACCACTTTTCGATCTAATGCTATATATATATATATAAATGTATCCATTTGGTCATTTTGCACTCATTTATTTTGTTTTTTTTTTTAGTTGCTTTTACCCCGGTGCCGTATCCTCCCAAAGTGATGATTAATTAAAGAGAATATCAATAGTGGCCAGATTTGCTTGGCACCTAGAAAGTGGAAAGACGTGTTGAGAGTGTAGCTCTCAGAGTGGCCAAGTGTAGCTTGATAAGCACTAATTGACTCCCTGGGTTCCTAGGATGTGTCTTCGCTGCTTGTTTGATCGCGGCGCAATGATGCCACGACGTCCAAAACAATTAACCATGAGCTTTGATAAGGGATATATCGCACCAACACATCAACAGAACAAACCCAGCACTGGGGAGCTCGTATGAGTGCAGAGAGTCTTTATCGCTGCCTCGCTGGCTGTACGCTCCTGCATTAATAATAAGCCTTTTGTTTGTTTTTCAGGCAGCATGTGCATGCGTTAAATTAGCCGAATGCTGGAAATACCAGGAACAATGGAACTACCTATAGTCCCTCCTTATTGTTGTAAATAAATTTTAATCCGCTTCCTTTGAATTCGCATCATTTATAATGTGTTGATTACTTATAGGCGGCACGGTGGTGTAGTGGTTAGCACTGTCGCCTTGCACCTCCAGGGTCCGGGTTCGATTCCCGGCCAGG
>JAQQZT010000023.1:20470970-20515329 GCA_030068275.1 Clarias platycephalus
GTATATATTTATGTATATATATATATATATATATATATATATATTTATGTATATATATATATGTGTGTGTGTATATATATATATATATATATATATATATATATATTTGTGTATATATATATATATATAGTGTATATAATGTGTGTGTATGATATATATGTATATGAAAAATAAATAAATATATATATATATGCCGTAATGTTTTTTTTCCATATATACTAGCACAAGTATGAAAGTATTGATTGACAGTTACAGAGTTTGTAAAAATGGTTAAAAGGTTAAAGCTAAAAATAATCTACTGATCTTTAATGTAATCAGTGATATTATTATTATTATTTCAGGTTGAACCTACTGTACGTACATGTCTGTCTTTCTGTACGGAAAAACTCTGTCTAACTTATTAATACAAAGAAAAAAAAATTTGTACAGTTAAGTATCTTACGCCTTGTTTATACTCGCTGTTTAAAGTAGATTATTACATCCAGCACATGACTGTTCATAACATCACTTTTACTCAACATTTTGATTTGAGCACATAACACTCTCAGCTCGAGTATTTTACACACCTTCACCTCGGACTGCCGTGGACATGGTTGTTCTAATGACCCGTGTTTTATCTCATAGTGGCGCTTCACATTACTGCATGTTTTTAGAGTCACGGTTTTAGAACATATGAGACAAACTGGTTTTAAACTTCCCACAAGAGGAATAAACATACAATAATCTGTCCATTCATCTTTGAAGATTCAGTTTTTAAAAGTTACATACCTTTAAGCCTTGCTGTGTCGCATGTTTGTTTGAGTTTGAGGTTGATTTGGGTGCTTTGTCGGGCCATTTTGTATTTTTATGGTAGCCTATTGTGTTTATTGTCTCTGTTGAGTGAGGAGTATAGCCACGCCCACCTCAAGGACAAAAGCAATGTGTTCGTCTAAGAAAGTGATGGCTGCTGTAATGTAATCTTGCAGCAACACTGCTCATAACGTCACTTTCACTCAACATTTTGATTTCATTTATAGCGCAGATTTAACCTCAGGCAAATACCAAAGGCAAAGTTTCATTAAATTCTGTCCAGCCAGTTTTGTGTGATGTTGTGACAAAAACGGCTGGACAGACATACGGACAGAACATTTTAGTTTTCTCAAAGACTGGTGTCGGGTTCTCCAATGTATGAAACTTAAATATATTACTGAAAGAACTAGTTCTGACCAATGTACAGATAAAACCTTTAATTTATATAGATATGTATATAAATACAACCGGGGCCAAAAGGTTTGAAAATGACACAAATATTAATTTTCATATATTGTATACTGGTGTACTGAAGTATAATTACAAGCATTTCATAAGTGTCAAAGGCTTTTATTGACAAATACATTAAGTTCATGCAAAGAGTCAATATTTGCAGGGTTGTCCCACCGTTATCAACACCTCTGACATCAATTCACCCTGGCGTGCTGTCATTCAACCTCTGGGCCACACCCTGATGGCCATCCTTGCATAATCAATGTTTCTAAGAATTTGTGTTTTTTGTCCACCTGCCTCTTGAATATTGACCGCAAATTCTCAGTAGGATTCAGGTCGGCGGAGTTTCCTGGCTACAGACCCAAAATTTTAATGTTTTGTTTCCCCGAGCCACTTAGTTGTCACTTTTGCCTTATGGCGAGGAGATCCATCATTCTGAAAAAGGTATTGTTCATCACCAAACTGTTCTTTATTCATGGCTGTGTTCTTAGTCAAAATTGTGAGTGAGCCCACCTTCTTGGCTGTGACACATGCATAGTCTCAGGATGCTTTATTGTTGGCATGACACAGGACTGATGGTAGCGTTGAGTCTGATGGTTTCTGAGTGTGATGCATTTTGGATGGACTTTCACTCCACCTTTTCAGGTCTCCTGCTGGTTGTGTTGGGTTTTTACAAATCTCCCAGTTTTTCCCTCGCTCCAAATTTTTTGTTGTATCTTTTTGTAGAATCTTTTCACTTTTAGTATTCTTTTAATATAGACTTTTAATATATACTCTTGATATATTTGTACTGTACACCCTGTGTTTTAAGAGGTCAACATTTTCAAAGTTGTACCAGCTGTTTTTTTTTTCCCCTGAATTTTTTATTTTTTTTTAAGAACTAGAACATGGCACGTGATGAGGAATATGTGTTAGTGTTCATTGACATGCACATGAATATTACAGAGCAGTGCTTAGTAAATCTCTTGGGGCATCGATGGCTCAGTAGAAGGCTTCTCACCTGCCATGTGGAAGGTTTGGGTTCAATTCCCAGCCAAAGCTCCAAACCTAGCCACTGGACGCAGGGTTAGTCTCTCTTAGTGTTGGTCACAAGCCTGAATAAAATGGGTGAGCAGCATCAGAAAGGGCATATAGTGTATAATCTGTGCCAAGTTAAATATTGATGATCCAATGTTGTCACCCCTTAACAGGAGCAGTTGAAAGAACAATAACTGCTTAGTAACTGTCCTCTTTCTCACCTATCAATCACAGTGTCACTGGCCAATTTCATGCGTCCATGAGCTCTTGTATGTGGAAGAGATTGGGGATTCCTGTGAGAGCGTTACACTACCATGTGACGAAGCATGGACAGCACTCCAAAAAATGCAGTTCATTGTCTTGTCTCATAGGAAGCACTTGTTAGCCTCCGCCCGCCACAGTTGTCATACAGTATGATAGCTGGTGGGTGAGAACTGGTAGGTAAACAAATGCAGGGGGGAAAAATGCTTATTTTGTTTGTGTGGTTCTCCATGGCACTTTTAGAAGCGACCTCTATATACCACATACTGTAAGGTTAAATATGGTGTGATTGTATTTCACTTACAGGTACAGTAACATGCATGTACATAGTGACTTCGTTCATTGTGTCCATTGGTGTTTTTAATAATAATATTTTTTTTTTTTTTTTTTTTACCTATACCCTGTTGTTGGTTTGCAGGATTATGCATTGTTTTTTTTTCACAGTCTTGTCCAGTCTTATTGAAATGTCCTGAACGTATCATTTGCCTAAAAACCCTATTCCAAATAAACTGCTCTCAGAAGCTTTACCTACAGTATATACGGTCAGGTCCATTTTTTTTTTTTTTAAACAAAGATATGTTTTTTTTTGGCATTAGCCTCTGTATACCACCACAGAGAATTTGCAGTGAAATGCTCAAGATGTGAGATCATAAATAATGGAACAAACTCACATAATTACATGCGTAAGATTTGCCTTTAATACCTGAACTAAAATTATTTGCAGTCAATGTCTGCCTGAAGCGTGGATTTTCCTTCCTCGAGATGTTTTGCTTGCTATGCTGATGATTGTTTCTGGGTCTTTCTGCCTTCAGTCTTGTCTTCAGTACGTGAAAAGCATTAAGCTGAGCTGAGAGCAGGTTGACTGACCTGACCAGTGAGGAATATACCACTCCATGGCCTTGGGTAGCTTCTGCTATATGTTTTGTTTCATTATTTATCTGCAATATGAAGCGGTTTTGAAGCATTTGGTTGAGCAGAGAGCATAGCCGTATAAACTTCAGAAATCATCCTTCTGCTTTTATCTGCAATCACACTTCATCAATAAGCAACAGCGACCCGCTTCCATTGGCAGAACGCTTCCTTGAATTGAAGCCGAAAGTCTCGACTTCGCTCACATCTTGAGTATTTCATTTCAAATTCAATGTGTTGGTGTACTGTAAGGAGGCCAAATTCCCAAAATAATCTTATCTTTGTTCAAAAATGTATGGCTCTGACTGTAAGCCCTAACACACCATACAGCACTAAACTCCTATACTGTTTAGTATTCTGCGTAGACCTTTGCTAATCTATATGCTTGCGTGTCTTGAACCTGCTCTGCTTTCAGTTTGGATATGATGCTTTCATGTGGCACGTTGTCTGGTGTTCTTTGGAAAGTGAAATGCATTGCACCATATGCTCTGCTGTAACTCATTAAACCCAATGTCTGCTTCAAAGGCTTGTGACAGATTGATCCCCTGCGTTAAGCCTGGCCTAAAATGCATTGGAGGCAAAAACTTTGAAATAAATAAATAGGGTTTGAAATAACTGGACATTAACAGATAATGCTGCTGCCCAGCTTGGTGTCTGTATCAGAAATACTTATTCTTTGGAGCAGTTTCTTTTCTTTTCTTTTTTCTGCGTTCTGACTGAAAGTGTGTACTTTTGTATTCCAGTGTGGTCGTACCTCTCTCTTTCTCTTCTCTCTTCCTCTGAATGCAGATGACAGATGACAATTTTTACTGTGTGTAATAGAACAGCACCCAGAAAACTGATGGTGAAAAGTTCTAGATGAGTTGCATATATCAGTGAATGTGCAAAAATTTATGTGCAGTTAAGGTGATGGAAGATTTCATGCATGAGTTTAAGCAGAAGCAGAGTAATTTGTCATCTGAGAAAGTACAATGGTGGCATAGTGAAAATGATGATGGTGGTGTTTGGTTGGTTACTTTTTTTCCTCCGATGAGGATACAGTGTGTACTGTGGGCCAAAACATGGTTAGTGCGAAAAAGTGTCTCACCTAGGTCAAAAAGGTAATTTTCAGATACGATCATATAACACCATTTTTAAAAATACTTAATGCTTCTTATCTCCTGATTCATGCATTGTTTTGTTTTTTTTGCAAATATGCATACATATTTGTATTTTTTTTAAATCAGATTAAAAGAAACACATTTGCTAAATAAACTTGCCTTTTTATGTAGTGTCTGTAACTTTTTTGAATTCAAGTTTTTTTTTTTTTCCATTATCTTAACTGTCATTCAGATGAAACTTGTCTCATAAAAAGACATAAATTTGAAAAAGTGTATTATTCCGGAATGCAAAATTTTTAATATATTGCAACATGAATTTGACATGGTTACGGACACTACAGATTTTTAAGCTTCTACCAAAAAAAACATTTATTATTAATTTATCATCACTTTTTACATGCCATATGCTTCTAGAAGCTTATACCAATTTTACTATCAATACTCATTAGGAAATATGAATAATTAACATTTTAAATGATTATTGTTTGAAGCTAGACAGTATAACGCTGAAAAAATGGTCATTTTCGGGGCACATATAAAATCATCTCTCTAAAACAGCTAAGTTAGAGAGATGATTTAAGAGATGAGCTAAGTTAGCAAAGTTAGTTTGTTATTGATCATTTCATTTACGATATTGCAAGGGGAAAAAAAAAATCAACTGACCCTATGCAAATATTATATATTATTATGCAATATTATATATTATTCAACCTACCATTTAAGCAAATTGAATGAGGTTTATAAAGACGAGACACACTCAGAATTGCTTACTGTCAGCCTGTAAAATCGAAACATTACCAGAATATAACCTTTCCAGCAACCTAAAGTGGCTGAAACGTCAAAACTAGCAAATGACTACAATGTGATCGACGCAAATTGTAGGAGGAAAAGGAAATTCTCGAAATATTCCGGTTTGTAAAGAGTAACACGGCTCTGCTCTGAAACTCCCATGAACCGCAGTGAAAGTCGTTATCTCCCGGTGGAGAAAACCTGTAACAGTGGTGAGTCTTCCCAGAAGTGGCCAACCTACTTTAGCTCTTCCAGTCACACATTTATGACTCACGCAGGAAGTCGCAAAAGAACCAGATAAGCATCTAAGAAACTGCATGCCTTACTCATCTTAGATAAGGTCAGTGTTAATGGTTCCACTGTTAGAAGAAGCCGAGGAAAAATGGCTTCCAAATGATAGCAGTGGTACCTCAGTGGGTTAAGGTTCTGGGTTACTGATCACAAGGTCAGCGGTTCAAGCCCCAGCTCCACCAAGCCGCCATTGCCAGGGGCATCGCATCGTAGCTGACCCTGCGCTCTGACCCTGGGCCCCAACTTGGGATATGCAAAGAAAGTATTTCACTGTGCAGCCATTAAGTTAAGGCTTAGCATAGTAAAAAAGGACGATCTTTCTACCCGAAAGGAACAAACATAAGGTCTCCTCTTACATTTTTGATGACCTCAAGTTTTTGCTAAAATTTTCTATGGTTTGATAAATTTTAAATGTTTTTCTAAAAAAATGTTTGTCATTAAGCTAATGCAGCATTTCACAAAAATGTAACAGCAATTATCAGATATGGTGGTGGTGATAGTTTGGGGATGTTATGCAACTTCTGGGTCTTGGAGAACTTTCCACAATTAAAGAGCCATAAAATCTACTCTTAACCTGAAAATCTTAAAGTAGAATGTCTGATCATCGGTCAGTGATCTGAAATGGAAATCAATGAAAAGGCAACAATCAACAG
This sequence comes from Clarias platycephalus, assembly GCA_030068275.1. Classification (NCBI taxonomy): domain Eukaryota; kingdom Metazoa; phylum Chordata; class Actinopteri; order Siluriformes; family Clariidae; genus Clarias; species Clarias platycephalus. Next base: position 20,477,233 of record JAQQZT010000023.1, read on the forward strand.
CCAAATAAACAAACAGCCAAAACATAGTATTGGTGCTAAAAAAGTCTCTCACCTACTGTAGGTGCATGAAAAAGTGACTTTTCAGATAGGATCATACTGTACAGTACAGTATAACACCATTTTTCACAATACTTAATGCTTATCATCTCCCGATCCATGCTTTGTGTTTTGTGAAAATGCGTACACGTTTGTATTTTTAAACATATAAAAAGAAACATATTTGCTAAATACAATTTCATGTCATTTTATGTAGTGTCAGTAACTTTGAATTCAAATCTTTCAATGATCTTCACTGTCATTCAGATGAAACTTGGCCAATTTTGATTTCACATGGAAAGACACAAACCTGAAAACGTGTAATATTCTAAAATGCATAGTTGTTAAGATATTGTGACATAAATGTGACATGGTTACGGACACTACAGATTTTTTTGCTTTTTAAGCTTTTACCAAAAACCATCTCTTTTTAATTTAGCAACAATTTTTACAGGTCATGTGCTTCTCGAAATGTTAGTATCAATACTCATAAAAAATTATGAATAATTTGTATTTTAAATGATTATTGTTTGAAGGGAGACAGTATTACGCTGAAAAATGGCCATTTTTGGGGCTCATACAGTATAAAATCATCTTTTCAAAACAGCTGAAAAAGTTAGCAAGTTGAAATTTTTAGGGAAGCGAGATTGGTCACTTCCATGTTGCATAAACTTCAGAAGCAGTTACTTTGTCACACACATTTTCTGCATTATACTGTATGTATAACAGTAAAAAAATGTATAAAATTTGCACCAATACTGTTGGGTTTACAGTTTTGGCCAAAAGTTATGGTTTTGGAGTGGCCTACAGTAGTTAAAATCCTAACTTGAACCCCACTGAGGTGGTGTGGCAGGATGTTCAATGTGCTGCTCATGCTCAAAAGCCCTTTAATATGGTGAAAATCTCCTTTGAAACTTTGTTACTCTACTGCTTTTACAAGCTTGTGAAATACTTACAGTAAAACCACATGACTCTATTGTAAGACCGTCACAATCAGTTGCTCTAGAAAATAAATCAGTTTTGTTCGGAATAGACTTTGTGACCGTTCTGTGTCTGTGTAATTATTAATACAATGAGTATAATTATTGCACTTCCACATCACATCTGTCCCCGGTCATATATTACAGATGAGAGGAACTGAGTTATAATGTTAGCAGGTTAAGTGACTCTTTTATTTTGTAATTGTACATCGAAATAATTTCATGTAATTTGCTAGTGAAAACAATTTTTGAAAAAATGTTTCCTCTTTGGACGTGATAAATGATTTTGACTGCGTGCATTCTGATAATTCCATTACATGAGAGTTGGTAAACAATAATAAAAATAATATTTCCGGACTACGTGTACTGTAGCTATTAACAATAAATTATTTCCTCCCCATTTCGGTTCTTTTCACTTAGTAACTCTCAAGTTTTTTTTTAAATGTTTATTTTTATTTTTATATATAATCTGAAGTTTTTGATCTAAAGACGTAAGTGCACGTCACTGCGACAGAATTTCCAAAATGAGGTTTTATAATTAAATCATATCTGCAGATGCAGAGCAATTATTTCTAAAATGCGTCAACTGGCAGAACATGGGAAAAGAAATGAATAAAACCTTTACAGGGCATGTAGGTTCTTCCCCTTAAAAATACACTTTACCACAAAAAGTAGAGAATGAGTAAGCAAAGAAAGAGAAAAAAAAAGGAGGGGGGAGGGGGGGGGTGGAGGATCTAAATCTGGCTTCATTCAATACCACTCAATTTATCCCTGAAATGAAACACTTTTCAGCCTTTACATGTAAATACTGTATGGGCTTTCATGAGTTTCATGGGCTTTCATGAGTTGGCTTTTATTTCGGCTGCACAGTAACATGCCATCTTTATTAGGGCTTGTAATTGTGTGATTAATACTCGAATGGAACATCACACACTTTGGCTAAAGGGATTGGGGCAAGGCTATCAACATGCATAACTCACTTTGATGTTTCGATCAGCAAATTGGATCCAAATGCACTAATGATGTGATTTGGAAGCAATTCCTCATCTTTTATATGTGGTTCATGTTTCAAAACAATGGGCATCATATGATTTTCCTCCCTCGAAGCATTGTAGCTGAATCTGTGCAGTTGGGAATTGCATCTGTGCATTGTTGGCTGAACAAGAGACGCTGATTAGAATACTGATTTATGGCAGAAAATGCTAAAAAGGTTGTTTGATAAAATGCAATGCAGGGCTGGATATGCTTTCAGCAACTCAGAAATTAGACATTTGACATTTTTCGACAGATCAACGATTCTGTAGTGAGACAACACATTTAATTTCTATGTTAAATGGGAGATTTATTTTTGCAAAATTCACTTTTTAGTCATTGAGGATGGGTCTCCAGTGTGTTTGTGTACACACACACTTTTCCATGTTTGGATTGGCTGCCAATTAGATTTCCCCCCAATGTGACCACATATAAGAAACTTCCCACCCCTGGCTGTGCTCATCTCATCTCATGGGTGTGGCTTAGCATTATCTCATTAAATAGACACTGAAACAGCTTGCTCTGAAGAGGAACAAGACAGAGGGAGACCTGTATTAACTTTTTTTTCTTTTTTTTAAATAGTAAAATATGGGGTAGGCACGGTGGCTTAGCGGTTAGCATTGTCGCCTTACACCTCCAGGGTCCGGGTTCGATTCCCGACCAGGCTCGATTCCCGACCAGGCTCGATTCCCGTCTCTGTGTGCATGGAGTTTGCATGTTCTCCCTGTGCTTGGAGGGTTTCCTCCGGGTTCTCCGGTTTCCTCCCACTGTCCAAAAACATGCAGCTTAAGCATGATTAAGTGTTCCTAAATTGCCCATAGTGTGGAAATGAGTGTGTGTGTGTGTGCCCTGCATGACGGATTGGCACCCTGTCCAGGGTGTACCCTGCCGCGACCCTGAATACAGGATAAAGCGGTATAGACGATGAGTGAGTTAGTAAAATATGGCACCTTGAATGTTTGTCACGGCTTCACTTCATTCAGACCACGATGGAGAGAGAAAAGAACACATTCGATATTTGCCATTCTCACGAGATTCTATAGTACATAAAGCGATGTGTAAAGTATGAGGCCGGACCACTTTTCAGACATTTTTATGTTTGCTTTAGCTCAAGAGTCCAACAAAATAGTTCTTTATAGGAGTCAAAGCAGCAGCTTTCCCGAATAATGTCTGGGATTAGGGCTCTCGGAGCATCCAATCTTTACCTGTGCAGTTGGGAAATGTATCTGTGCTGCTTTGTTGGAAGGAAATGCGACACTGAATTAAATTCCGATTTATGGTAAGAAATGATTTAAAGGTCTGTTTGGTTATCCAGCCGTTTGATAAATGGTAATGCTAGGATTGATATGCTTTCACCAACTTAGATATTAGACATCATTATTTTCCAGCAGATGAACAATTCAGTTCTGATACAGTACTGTATGTCTTTTTAAGGCTAAATGGTTGGGTATATTTATTTCCCGCTCTGTGTCTGAAATGAACAACAATAAAACATATTTTTCTCGAATTCCATAACAGATTCTGTGATGTTGTTTTAATATCCCTTTTTTCTTCTAAAGAATACAGAGGCACAGTGTTGGCTTGTTACACTTCTAACCTTATCTTGTACAGAGTAGAGGGAGCATCCTTTCAGAAGTAAATACATCAAGCACACCTTTTTGTGCTAGAGACCTAAAAAAAAAAAAAAAAAAAAAAAAAGGAATAAAGAGGAGACTTATTATCCCATGGCAACACACACAGATGAGGCAGGCTCTTCTTCGGATCCTTTTATGCATGCTTTCTCATCTGTCACTGCCTTCTTCATAATACAGTACCTAGCCATAACCAACACTGACAATATGTATAATTATGGCATCTACTGTAGTGCACTAAAGAACTCACAAAACCGTTAGCCGCTTATGAGCTTTGACATTGTAAAAAAAAAAAAAAAAAAAAAAAAGTAAATGGAGCCTTTGTACGAAGATACCTTACTTTCAACGTGTATTTCTAAGAAACTTGTGATTAAGACGTTTGCAGTTACTTCTGAAGTATCTGAGAGGATTCTCTCTTTGAGGACAAAGACACCAAATCATGTCATGCTGCACAGCTGTAAGATAAATGATCACGCTGAAATTGCACGCATTTGTGTGAATGCAAATACAGTGGAATCTCGGATTGCGAGCATAATTCGTTCCGGAAGCGGGCTCGTATTCCAAAACACTCGTAAACCAAATGTAATTTTCCCATAGGAAATAATGGAAACTCAAATTATTTGTTCTACTGCCCCAAAAAATAAATACATAAAAAATAATTAACACAGAATATAAAGTAAAAATAAAACAAATTAATCTGCATTTTACCTTTAAAAAAAAGTAAAAATAAATCCCGACAGATAAGTGTTTCCGTTTGTGCACGCAGGCGCTGTGTGTGTGTAATGTGCGTGCAAAGACAAACACACACACTCTCTGCCTTACACAAAAACTCTGCAAGCACTAAGAGCCAGCAGGGGAGACGATGACCTATCGTCTCCCCTGCTGGGTCTTAGTGCTTGCAGAGTTTTTGTGTGTGTTTGTGTGCGTGAGTGGGTGTGGGTGTTCACCCAGCAGGGGAGACGATTACCTACAATTCCGCGGCGCAAGAGAGAGAAAAACCGTTGGCTCAGTTGTGATGACGTGACGCTCGGTGTCAAAACAAGAAGCGCATGCGTGATACATGATACTCGGTGCTCGTAAACCAAGACAATGCTCGTTTTTCAAGTCAAACTTTATTTAAAATCTTTGCTCGTCTTGCGGAACACTCGTAAACCGCGTTACTTGTAATCCGAGGTTCCACTGTACTGTAAGTGTGTGAAAGGGGCAGGGGCGGGGCTGGACATTAATGAAGCATATAAACCTTAGCCCTTCTCCAAAACACTTAAGTAACATCACCAGCCTCATCAATCTGTTAAAGTGACGGCTTTCTGTCATTCAGACACAGGTCACTTTTTATGGCTTCATTCAGACAATCCTACAACCACCATGTTGAACGTATTTGATCTTTCCCATACTCACAAGAAAGACATACATTACACACCAATCAGCCATAATGTTAAAAGCATTAACTTTAAAACCCACCTAGAATTTGGTTTCTCCTTGTACCGCTTTGATGCCTCTGGCCACTTGGGGTGTGGCTATGTAGGGCCTTTGAGTTTGTGTTGTGGTGTCTGGCACCAGGACGTTGGCAGCAGTTCCTTTGGGTGCTGTGGGTTGCAGGGTGGGACCTCCATGGATCTGACTTGTTTGTCTGGTGCATCCAACGGGCTCTTGATTGGATTTGGATCTGGGGAGTTTGGAGGCCGGGTCAGCAGCCTTGGGCTTTATGCCTGCTGGGCCCCATACATGGCAGGCTTTGGTGCATTGGTTGCTCTGGTGCCTGTCTATCGTGGCCAACATTTACTTTTTTTTTTTTGGTGTTTTGTCCAGCATTGGCTTTTCTGTGAGATCGGATTGGACTGGCTGGCCTTTGGTACCCTTGGGCATGGGTGAGCCTTCGGTGCAAATGACCCTGCCACCAGGTTACTGATGTGTTTATTTGGCAATCGATGTTGATTCAATCACTTGCCGGTGGTGTTTCCAAAGTTTCAAATGTGTGTGTACCAACAGATTAATTCTTCCTTTCAGTTTAATTCCTCAGACTCTGAGTAATGTCCGGGATTAATTTGCCGCCAAGGTTTGCCAGATTGTTCTGACAACATCCAGCCTTTCTAAATACCTTCCCATAAAATTAACATTATCCCAATTTCTGTTAACCTCCCAAGATAATCAAAGTAGCCCAGTTAGGTGGAAAGCGAGTCTGTCGACATGACTTGCAGCTTTTAACAAAGTCCTATGTCGGTACATCGTAATTTAGTGTGTGAAAAAAGAGACATGAAGCAATTGCATTCATCTGCAATCGCACTTATGGAAGGCGTGCATGTCTGAAAGAGGCTTTACTGTCACTATTTGGAGTGACTGCCCTGGCTGAGTCACTTTAGTTACCATTCCAGTCAGCAGGAGAAGAGGATAATTACGGTATTATGGTCACAGCACTGGACTATTTCCCATAGTTAATACTGTATTTGACAGCACCGCTACCCTACATTATAATTTGGTGGTTTGGTATTTGAAACAATTTAAAATGTGTTAACATTGTGCTGAATGTTGAAACAAATAGTAAACATGAAGAAGGCAGTATTTCTTAAACAGCCTCTCAGCTGTAGGATCAGTTCCACATTGGGTACACAAAGCATGTTCTACTGTACTGGTTACTGAATGTTGGACTTGCATTAATTATTGGAGAAGCCTTGGAGAGGGCCGACAATGCAAACCAGTAGCCAGTATTCTAGCAACTCCAGTGCAGAACTAGCTTTAATTCTTGTAGTTAAGCAAATTGTGTCATGGATATGTCTGCGTTAAAGTGTATGAAACATTACATTTAGAGACTACAGCAAACTTAACTGGTCTCACTATACTTGCAGTAATGGCCAAACCTTTCTGGACACCTGACCGTGACACCCCTCTATGCTTTTTAAATTTGTGAAAGGAGTTTTGGGGCACCAGCATCATGATGGATCAGTTTTTCAGCCCCTTAGTTGTAATGAAGAGAAATTCCAGTGCTTGGTAATAGTGTCAGAAGTAAAATGGGCTTTACGCCACTACACTCTATTGTAACAGTCACTGGCTAATTTAGGGGCAAGACGAATACACCTGATCAAACCCGTGGGCAGTTGAGTAACCAGATCCCAAGAGAAAAACTAATTTATTTGCTCTCAGGCACAGCTGATCTCTGAATCCAGTTTATCTTTGGCCTGTCTAGTTTGAGTGGAATTGAGGGTAAAACCTAAGAACAGTAATAATGCTTCTGCAGGAAATTGTTTGGCAGGGCATACCCAAATGGTTATTTGGAACAGTGATACAGTGCATGAGTAAAACCCCTACAGTCAAAGTGAGTACCTGGGCTGTATGTCAGCGGAGATGATGGAACAAAACAGCACTTTCAAGGCTAGGATAGAAAAAGAAACTGACATGTACTTTCCTTAATTCTCGCAAAAACAAGTGACTCAGTGAGGGCCAAAATCTGCGAAATGATTCAGAGACCTGATGCACTATAAAGTCATCTGTTTATAAATATACATAAGATTAGGCAGAGGTGCTTTCATAGGGTAGATAAAGAAGAAATGGTTGGTTGGGTCGAATCAAGCCCCACCTTCCAGTATAGTCTCGCATGTGCTGAATCTGAACCCTCTAGGAGAAAAACAGAAACGGTTCTAACTATGTACTGTACTGTACTTGGAGATGGTTAATGGACGAGGCTACTCCTCGGGACGAGTGAAAGTCTTGGCTCTGGACACAATGATGTGATGATGATCACTTAATGAAGTGCTGCTGATGGGAACGATGGAAGCTGCACTCTTAGGAAAGGTGTCAATCAGTAGCACTTTGGATGATTAACAGGTTGAGCTTTCTGAAGGGGATCTATTCGAGATCTTTTTAAATAGAAACCCTCAGTTATATGGCTTGACATACAGTAGAGCCTTAACGGGTTTCAAAAGGGAGACAAGCAACAATTTGAAGCAAATCTTTTTTTTTTTTTTTTTCCTTTCTATGGTCAACATTCCACCAGTCTGACAGCCAATCAACTTGCACTAGACGAGGACAAAGCTGCATATTACATGATGACAAGAAGACGATGGATGGATGGATGGATGGATGGATGGATGGATGGATGGATGGCTGGATGGATGGCTGGATGGATGGATGGAGAGATTCAACTTTGTCGTTGTCTAAAGGACATGTACAAAGACAATGAAATGCCAAGTTAGCCTCTAACTAATCTATATAAAGAACGTAAATGTTTTGTCTTTGGTTAGAACTTGGTCTTTTAATCATATCTTTACGTTTCATACATTGGAGGACCTGAAACCAGTTTCAGAAAATTGTCTTTGTTTATCTGCCTATTTATCTGTTTAGACAGATTTTGTCACAGAATTTCACAAAACTGGTTGGACAAAATTTAATTAAACTTTTTTCATTTTTGCAGTACTTGGGTATTTGCCTGAAGTTAAACCTGCACTATAAATTAAATTAACATTTTTAGTAGAAGCGAAGTTAAGCAATGTGCCAGATTACAAAGCGGATGTTTTGATTATAAATGATTAGGTCAAATGTGTGGATCGAATGATACTCAAGCTTATAACCTTTGATTTCTAGTTAGACAGAAAGTTCTGCTGTACAAAAAGACAGACCTGTACATGGGCTTCAACCTGAAATAATATTGTACGGAGGGTTCAGCAGATAACATACTCAACACCATATACATATTTACATATACTGTATACTGTTTGAATGTCTATATGAAACCGCATATACAGAATAAATATGGATGGAGTGCATTCAGTAGTGCAATGATAAATTATGGATGGTGTAAAGACGCATAGTGGATGAAGCAGTGCCATACAGACTAAAAGTGACAGTGCAGTAGTGTAGTGGTTAACACTTCAAGATCAGCTTTCAGCCACAGGGAGAAAGCTAGATTTTAGTCTGTATGCGCGGAAGCTGGAGCACCTGTAGCGCCTGCCCGATGGGAGAAGGGTGAGCAGTCCGTGATTGGGGTGAGCGGTATCTTCTTGGATAATGCCAAGTGTTTCTTGTAAATGTCCTTCATGGTGGCTAGCTGAATACCCATGTTTCATTGGGCAGTTTTCATCATCCTCTGAAGGGCGTTGAAGCGGTGCAGTTGCCGAACCATGGCAGACTGAGATTTCACAGTTTGTGAGGATGAAAGTTCTCCAGTAACCTGGAGCACATACAGTATGTGGGACTTTTTAAATCTCTACATTCATACACACACGAATCTACCGCTACTACAGTACTTCCTGTATATCTTGAGTGACAGATGTAAGCATTTCATTCGCAAACTATACCTACCTTTTCCGGTTTGTATCGGACTGGCCGAGAAGTGCAATACAAATCAACAAAACGGATAACAAATTAACAAATTCAAAACCAAATCATCAAAAACAAAACAACAATGTGCATGGGGTTTCTACAGTATGTTCTCCCTGTACTTGGTGGGTTTCCTCCAGGTTCTCCGGGTTTCCTCCCACAATCCAAAGACATGCAAGTTAAGCTGATATGTGTGTGTGCCCTGTGATGGATTGGGTCCCTGTCCAGGGTGTACACCGCCTCATGCCCAAGTCTCCTAGGATAGGCTCCAGGCCCCCCGCGACCCTGTATACAGGATAAAGAGGTATAGACGATGAGTGAGTGAGTGAGTATTTATAGTCATAGTTTGTTTCTTTCTAATACGCTAAATTTGGCACTTAAGCAGATTATGACTTTTTAGAACCCGAAACTTAATGTTAACTTGACGTAGATGTAGGACACTTCACTTGGGACTTGAAGGGCAAGGCTCGCAAATCAACTTGGCCTCACCTCTGTATATAGTTTCATCATCATCATCAGAAACGTTTTCCTTGTTCTTCTATTTCGCCAAGGTGACATATTCACTCAGCAAACTGAGGTGCAGAAAGCAGTAATCGCTATCAGCAATGCAAATCAATCTGAGAGTTTAGCTTAAATGGAAGCTGCTGGCTCGAGCACAAGATGAAGTTTTTTCTTCAATTCTTTCCCATCTCTGCTGAAAAGTAGGAACAACACTCTACATGCAGCAGATAGTCCATCTTTTACTTTGTAAAGCTTCCGCTTTGTTCAGGCCAGTTCCAGGGGGGGTTAGGGGGGTGCGTGTGTGTGTGTGTGTGTGTGTGTGCATCCAAGGAGCATATTTGCCAGCCCTATCACGTTTCCAAGAAACCTCAAAGAACATCTAAAACATGTTTCTCCTTTTCTTTTTCTTTCTCACACTTATTATTCCTTATCCTCCTGCTTTATCCCTTTTTTTTCTCCTCCTAAATGAGGTGAATGTTCTCACTGGATAATGTGTCAACATCCATGATGCTGTTATTTATTAATATTTTTCTACAGAGCTGTTTTAATTAAAATAGTTCGAAAAATTTAGTAGACTTAGGCTGCCATAATTATATATGTAAAAAAATCTTTCCTGGTTATAAAAAATATATATTTTTTTCTTTTTTCAGGTATTCTTTTTTTTTTTGTCCTTGGGAATTTCTAATGCGTGGATTTGAATGAAGAGAGGATGTCAAATGAAATGTCCGCATGATCACATCAGATGTAAAAGACGATTGTGTTGTTTTTTTTAAAACTAAAAGGTGCATATTGAATTCTGTCATTTGAGTATATAATGAACGTCATTATTTCTTTGAAGGAATGAGGGGAAGAAAATACACTTTTTGGTAAAAAGACATTTTAAAGATCATTTTGTTTTCAACATGGTTGATTTTTATTCTTGCACCGAATAAGCTTTGATCTTAATCGTGATTTATAAATTCAATTTTTATTATCAAAAACATAATTTTCCCCCAAAGAATTAAGTTTCATTTAGAATTCAATTAGAGAAGCAATCGAAACAAGCAAAAAGCATTCACCTATTTAGGAGAAAAACATCCTCCGATTGCAAATGCCACTTTTATGCTTCATTAGACGTTTTTTTTTCACATTTGAAAATAGAAACTTAAAGGAGTTACTCCATTACAAACTTAAAGTCACTCCATTTTGCACTTTAGTCTAACCTGATAATTTAAACTATTATAAATGTGAAACCTGTAGCTGATGCTCAGTGGGTTTGTATAGGCATGAAACAAGACACGCATGCTATTTGTTCACTGTTTCAGTGCATAATGTCGGGTTTGCAAGATAATTGTGTTGTAACAGCTGGTCTAACTTTGACTGCCCCCTTTATACTTGTCCTGTGAGAGCTCAGTAATGCCGTGCCCGGCTGTGGGACACATTTCTTTTTCTTTAGATTCAATTTCTCTAATGCAGTTTAAATAATAATCAGCTTTTTATTTTATTCCTGAAACCTGTCTATGAGCAAATAGTATGTCTAAAAGACAGTATGTACTTTTATATTCTCAGTGATTCATATATACAGTACAGTATATTTATTTATTTATTTTTCATGTTTTCCCAATACAAAATAAAAACAAACGCACCCCAGATTACCCTCATTTAAAGAACAACAGTAAGAAAAAAAAAATGACAAAAGAAAAAACTCATGTAAAGCCAGTCATAAAATCCACAAAGAATTCACACAAAAATAAACCTAATTCTTACTACAAATAAAAAAAAATATATATATATTAATAAATATACAATGAATAAAATAAAACATTACCATAATCACAATAAAAGCAGAGCTGGGGTGAACGAATTACTGTTCAGAAGAGAAATCCAAAAAAAGGTACCCACGATTTGTTGATTATTTTTTGCATTGATGCACTGTTTTTTTTTTTTTTTTTTTGAAATAGTGATCAGTTATGTTTTTAAAAAGTTAGCTGAAATAATTTTCTTGTCTTCTTGTGTGCTGTTGTTTGTGATAATAATAATAATAATAATAATAATAATAATAATAATAATAATAATTATGCATTTTATTTAAAATCTATTTTATTTATTTATTTTATTTACTTTATATTTGAGTGCTACAAATTATTCCAACCCAAAAGCTCCGATAAAAAGTTGAATTTTAACACCAGACTTAAAAGCATCAACAGTCTGAGAGCATTCCTCAGTCTAGGTGCAGCTTTAAAAAAAAAAAGCAAAAAGCCTGATCTCCCATGGTACAGTATAAAGCTTGGTCTTAAGAGGTTTCAAAAGATGTACTGACACACAGCGGTGGTTGCGTGCGGATGTAGGTGAGGTGATGAGTTCTTTGAGATAGGGAGGGGCTTCCCCAAAAACACACTGGTGGGTAAGAAGAGCAACCTTCTAAATCTCTATTCTGCGTGAACCAATGATCATGTTTCTTTTAGTTCTTCATCTTTATGATGCCTACATATTATTAAAAGTTCTAATGGGAACTTGAAGTCAGGGAAAAATATCCTTTTTGGTATTTGTGCTTAGAGAAGGTCCTGGCAGGTCAAACAGGACCAAACTGATATAATCGGTGTAAATCCCAAATGAAATAGCAGTACACTGGCATCGTACCAGCAAATTGTGAATGCACAAGCACAAAAATGGTGCCCAGGGGGACACAAATGGTATTCAGACCATGACCCATGAAAAAAAAAAACACCTGACAGTGAGGGATGCATGGCTGTAATTTAAATTCAGTAACTTATTCTTGAGTCAAAGAAATGCATAGCATCATGCTTTTGAGTTGGCAAAGCTTTTCCATTCTTGACAGTGCATCCTTAGGAAACGGTTATTAAATCAGTCCACTTGTTTTGGTCCTCTACAATTTTTTGATACACAGTAACGCAGTTTATTTTGTGACATTTAAAACTCCTCCAAACATCAGTGGATAGTCGATTTCTTTGTCTCCTTCAAGTAGTCCAAAAATCTCGTTTAAAGCATGAGGTTTGATAGTTCATTTTATATTTCTCAATTAAAATGTGATTTGAATTTAATAATAACTTCATTTTAGAAATAACAGCATAAATCTGTAGATAAAGCTATTCTATAACTCCAGTTGGCGGCACGGTGGTGTAGTGGTTAACACTATCTCCTTGCACATCCAGGGTCCAGGTTCGCCTCGGGGTCTGTGTGCTTCGAGTGAGCATGTTCTCCCCATGGTTGGTGGGTTTCCTCCAGGTACTTCGGTTTCCTCCCACAGTCCAAAGACATGCAGATTAAGCTAATCGGCATTCCTAAACTGCCCGTAGTGTGTGAATGTGTGTGTGAGTGTTGACCGGAGGCCCTACCATGGTCGTAAAAATTAGAATAAATACAACGGCCACCATTGGCCTCCACGGTCCCTAGTTGGGCTACAGAGGTTCATGGATGGATGGATGGATGGATGGATGGATGGATGACTTCAATTAGCCAGTTTGATGGAAACAACTCAATGTGCTGTGATAATATACAGCGATAGAAGTCTATGCATAAGAGCTTCAAACACGGAGATTAGAGGTTTGGCTTATGATCACTCTATGATTGATATGGTAGATGCAATTGGTTTACTTTGACTGCTACTGATTTTCAAAGAGCTTGAAACACAAAAACTGTATATATTTCATATGTAATAACTTTCCTTATTTATCACAAAAGAAAAGAAAAAGGTGGTACAATGCAGTTCGTTGCAAATTCAGATGTTAATAAAAAAAAAGTCATGTTATACAGTACAGAAGCTTGCACCCACAATGATTCACTTTATATGTGGATATTAAGTTAAAAATAAAAAGCTATGCATCTAAAACAAATATTTGCAAACTTTACATTTAATTCCTTTTCCATAAAGGATCAATATTTCTTAAAAGTCTTTTAAGGTGACCTTAAACTTAAAAGACATACTTTATGATTAAAACCTTTAGAAAATAATAATAATAATAAATTAACTGAAACTTTATATAAATATAAATATAAATAAAATTACATAATTGAAAGGAACACTAATGTACATTTTCAGCATCTCCTTATAATGTGCTTATTTTATCCCTTTTTCCCCCCCTATTACTCCAGCTATGGTTTACTACTGTATGCAGCAGACCTTTCAGTAACTCTAAATTGGCATTTGAGAGTCGAGACCATGCAGTCATCTAGCATATGGTGTCGCAGCACATTTTGAGTGCTTTTTAGATGAGCCTTTGTTCCATACAGCAGGTATGATCCCTGAAAAGTTAACTTGATTGGCAGGCTTCTGCCTGTAAACTGTAGGTCCCCATTGTTCAATCAAAACAGCTCTGACCCATCAGAGCATGGACTCCAGAAGGTGTATCCGGTGCCAAGACGTTAGCAGGAGATAATTTAAGTCCTTAAGTTCTTTGTTATATTCTTCAAATCGTTCCTGAACATTTTTTGGCGTGTGGCAACACTTTTTTTTTTTTTTATATCATGCTGAAAGAAGCCATTGTCATTGGGGAATACCATTGCCATGAAGAGGTGTGCTTCATCTGCAACAATATTTGGGGAGGTACTGTAACATCCACATGAATACCAGGAACCCAATGTTTTTCAGAATAAAATACTGTAATGTCCAGACCTTTGCATTGCTTCTGTTGCACTGCTGTCTTTCTTTTGGTTCTAACCACTACATACCGGGGACACCCCACAATTTGTATTTTTGAAAATGCTCCGACTCAGGCGTCTAACGATCACAATTTGGCTCTTGTCAAAGCAACTCATGTCATTCCACTTGGCTGTTTCCACTGGTTGTTCACTTGCTGCCTGATATATTCAACCCCTTGACAGGTGACGATGTAACGAGATAATCACTTCGCCTGTCGCCGCCGAAGATATTTCATGCTTGTATGATACAAATGTATGGAAAAAATTGAGTGAAGTCAAGAGATGTGAAATAAGCTGAATTGCAAAGCATTCAGGCTGATTATCTTTGGTTGTAAGAGACATTTTCTTACAGATCTCTGTCAAGCGCGTAGTAGTACTGTGGTACTGTAGTAATGTGACAAACGAGAAAGCACGTACGGAATTTGGAATCTTTGCTTAATTGGATGCACTGCTGTATCTGAAACTATGAAGAAACGATGAATCACCAGCTTGTCTGCAGTAATCGTAATCAGAAAACGTAGATGGCAAATGAAAGTATTTGTGGCATTTGCCTTTGTCTGGGAATTCAATCACATACTTTACAGTGTACAGTATCTTATGACTATGGCTATTAAAATATACTTAAACAAACATCTTGAAGTATTTAAAGATATCTTAATTTGTGTGTGAAAGCATTTAGGCATTTGGCAGACGCTCTTATCCAGAGAAAAGTGCTTTGAAGTTTCTGTCATTGGATAGATCCTTACACTACACATACAGACATAAAGTCATTAAAAACTCTGCACACTAAATTTACTGTTAGCCCAATAATTAACTGACCGTAAGTGTCCATAAATCGCTCAGTAAATATTATGATCTCTCTTTGTTGCACCTATTCATCCTCAATCACTCACTCACTCATTGTCTATACGGCTTTATCCTGTACACGGGGTCACGAGGAGCCTGAAGGCTAACGGTATCCCAGGAGACTTTGGAAATGAGGCGGGATACACCCTGGATGGGATGCCAGTCCATCGCAGGGCACACACACACACACACACACTCATGTGCATTCACACATTTGGTGCAATTTGAGAACGCCAGTTAGCCTAATCTCCACGCACACAGACCCGAGGCGGGAATTGAACCCGGACCCTGGAGGTGCAAGGCGACAGAGCTAGCCGCTAAAACACTTTGCCGCTCCATTCATCCTCATCCATGTTAATTGGAACTAAAAGAATAATTAATTCCAGAGAATCGCCGGCGTCTATAATTTTCAGCAAATTTTAATGCATTTTAGGTCTTCGCACGTCTCAGAGTGTCCTCGGTCACCTCCCTCAGTCAACCCTGTCTCTCTCGGCTTCTCTTCGCACTCCTCATCCAAATACTACTTACAAGCAAGAGGCTTGTTGATGTCGGCATGGTGACAGGTTACGTGTCTGTAAACGTTCCAGGATCCTGACGGGCCAGCGCCACTTCACCGTTTTGATTGAAGAGCCGTTTATATGTAGTTATTCATTTCTCTGATTTATGTCTCGTCACTGGACGGCTGGCGTCATATTTTTCCTCCACTCAGGTCTAAAAAACAATAATAATAAAAATAAAAAAAATCATCTTCAGGGCTCTTATGGGACTGTTCCCTTTAAACACAAGCCATGATGCCTTTGTCGTACTGTAGCAACAGGTTAATAGTATGCTAACAGCTTAGCCCATAGGATACCTCTGATATAGAGAAATGCCATGTGAAAATGACAGAAATGCCTCTGAGACGGTTGTTGAAAAGTAAACAGCGTCTACTTTTTTTGTTGTTGTTGTTCCTCGGGACTTTTTAATATATTTCTCCCAGATGCTTTAGTCAGTAACTACTGATGCCTGCGCATGTATTTTTCAAGCATCTATGTTTTAAACATCTTATGAGTCACCAGTACTAAAAACAGCATTATCGGCCATCTTTTTTTCCCTGTTTTCTCTCGTTATTCACATCAAACTTCAACATCAAAGATGGCAGAAGTAATATAAGGGTCATGGTTAAACAAGTTCTTTTATTGAATGAGAAACAAACAAAATGTTCTTTCTCTCTCTAATAAACATAAAAAACATTTAAAAAAATTATATATATATAATTATGTTTATTTTATTGCTGAGAGAAGAGCTTTGACCATTTACGCTGATGACAGAGCGATGACATTACAAAGCAGACGTATACCATAACTAATATCATTTTGAGAAACTAGCTGAAAACGTTCTTATTGTATGCAAGCCAAGGTCATCGATCATTTCTTCCCTATGATTACAGTCGCGTATGAGTTTAATTTAATATCTCGCTGTGGAAAGACATCACAATGCACTGTGCAATCCGTCCGTTATGTGATAGTGTGTGAACTGAAGACCAAACAATATTTTGGCAACTTGAATGATTTGGGGGAAATTTATCATTAAAAAAAAAAAGGGATCAGTGAACGAAACAACGAAACAAGTTACTTTAATTTTCAAAGTACTTTAATATCACATTTTGAATTACAAAGAAAGATTATAATCTGAATAGATAGTGAGCAGGTGGTGATTATGAAGTGTCTGATAAGCCTGTGTGTTAATTGTGATCATGTGATTGTGATGACCTCATCTCATTACCTCGTTACCACAGTATCAGATTGTGTCATGTTGTTTGTTGTGTTGTCGCACAATCAGGTCCTGAATCATAAACTTCAATTCAGGCTTCATGTATTTCTGGCTCTTCAGATATCTACAGTACAAAAATGACCATGACACGGCTGTAAATATAACTTTTTGATAGTTGTTGGCGCTTCCATAAATAAACATTTCTAAATGATGTTTCTAATCTCTTGTTCATTATTGTCCAAGAAGAGAAAAGATGGTTATTAACACCTACATTGTAGAGTATGAAAGTCGAACCGCGACATATGATGAAATTTCTTGTGAATAAAGGTGTAAAACCGAAGTGCACACATGCTACAATCCCTAATGTTGATTTAACGCTAGACCACTACTTGTCAAAAGTTTGGACACACCTCCTCCTTCCGTGTTTTTCTTTATTTTTAAAAAAAAATTATTTTCAAAATTGCACATGAATACTGGAGACACCCAAACTATGAAATAACATGTGCGGAATTATGTAGTAAGCAAAAAAAGTGTTAAACAACTTAGTTTATGTTTTATATTTTATATTGTCCAAAATAGCTAAATTTTTTATTTGTTACATTTCTTGCCTTCTTAATGTACTCTAGACCACCAGTTGTCTTGTGCGGAGGAAGGATGGGTATAAACTCAATAGCCCTATTCGTGCTACTACGACTACTGTACTAATCCCTATTATGGCAAGAAACATTCTGGTAAGTAAAAACAAAAGACAGTCCATCAATACTTTAATAAATGAAGCTGCAAAAATGAGAAATTTAAGTTCATTCCAAGTATGGTCGCCGAAACCATTAAACACTGTGATGAAACTGGGTCATCCCAGGAAAGGAAGACTGAGAGCTACCTCTGCTGCAGAGGATAAGTATATTAAAATGACCAGCCTCAGGTTTACAGCATCTCAGATTGAAGGCCACATACATGCTTCTCAGAATTCAAGCAGCAGACATATTTCAGACATCCACTGTTCAGCGGAGACCGTGTGAGTCAGGCCTTCATCGTCGAATTACGACAAAGAAACCATTACTCTGGGACAACAATAAGCAAGAGAGACTTTACTTGGGCAAGAAACACAAGGAATGGACATTAGATCAGTATAAAACTGTCCTCTGGTCAGATGAGTCCAAATTTGAGACTTTTGGTTCACTGTTGATGACTTAGTCAAAATTGAGGGCAAACTTAACCTGATGGCTGCCTCGTTTGCACTTAATGGGACCATCATTTCCCCCCCCCCCAACAAGACAATGACCCCAAACACACCTCTAGGTTATGTTATTTATATTATATATAAGCGTTATTTGTCCAAGAAAGATGGAGTGCTGCATCAGTCAGATGACCTGGCCTCCACAATCACACAATCTAAATGCAGTTGAGATGGTTTGGGAAGAATTGGACTGGAGAGTAAAGGTAAACAAGTACTCAACAACAAGATTGTATTAAAACCATTTCAGGTGACAACCTCATGAGGGTGACTGAGAGAATTCCAATAGTGTGCAAAACTGGAGCTACTTTGATGAATTGAAAATTCTAGGTTATTTAACACATTTCTGTTGACTACATAATTCCATATTGGTTCTGTCATAATTTCACGGTCTTCAGTATTGTTGAAAACATAAAAAATAAAGAAAAACCTCTAAACATGAAGGTGTGTTCAAACTGTTATACTGTAAATAAACACTGTAGGGTATTAATTCATCACTCTGGATGTTAAATCAACAGTGGGAATTTTACTGAGACTTTTAGACTTTTCTGTTAAAGGAGTTCCTGGGGGGCCAGCGTTTCAGACATGAAGCAGTCCGATCATGGATCTTGTTTACTAAGAAAACTTTCTTAAGCACTAGTGAACCCTAGGTTAAGTGCATTGTTATTCTGCACAACCAGAAGTCCCGGTTTGACCCGAACGCCATTTGCATATTGTAGCAACTTTATTTTAAATACTGAGAATTCATTTGTAAGGATTTGTTCCACCCTGTTATACATGATGATGTTTTTTAACTTTTGTGCATTAAACATTCTTTTAAGTAACCTCGTTTCTTTTCCTTTAATTGATGAAGTTGAAGTCATGAATTATTTTATATATATATATATATATATATATATATATAAAAGCTAAGGTGCTTAACACATAGAGATACCCCAGGGACTAGTGCGTCACTACGAGTGTTTGCGATAATCCTTGGTAAGATTATTGAGGTTACATTTTATACACAACAGCTTTTTCAGCACGTGTGTTTTCGTATTGGTTAAAAATGGCACAGTGAAAAAAGAAGAAGAAAAAAAAAAAAAGTGTCTCGGAAACTCTGTGTGATACAGATCTCAGGTTAGATGTTTTCCACAAATGATATGCCAGTGTAATTCTGTGTACTAATGATTTGTGTGCTGCGGTGAAGTTTCTCTTAGCCGATTCTCCCACGTTGCTGGTTTGCTAACGTTACAGGATGTTGGCTGATCTTATCTTAGAGTGTGTTTTTTTTTTTTTCTTTCACTTTGCCTCATGTGATATTACAGACTTTTACCTCATCATGCTTCCTTTTGTTGTTTGGTTGCTCTTGCTGCTTTTTTTGCTTTCAAAGTTCAGCGCATATTAGTTATGGACAGTAGGTTTGATATTTTAAGTATATAAATCATATCCTTTTAAATATTCTAAATATTATTATTATTAAATACTAACAAGGGATCGAGGGGTGGCTCAGTGCTCAAGGTATTGGGCTACGATCTACAGTAGAAGGTCGCAGGTTCTAATGAAAATAATTATAACTGTAATAATTACAATATTACATACCAATACAATATTACATATACTGTAATAATACAATATTACATACTGTATACAGTGTATATATATATATATTAGACTACTGAATTAGTTGTGAAATATTTACCAGTGCTTTTGAGTCATATTTAATGTGCAATAAGGTATTCAAAAAGTTTACGGTACTTACTGTTTTAGGACTTTTTTAAAAGTTTTATTTCACTTATTCTTTTTGCTTTAGTTATTACTTTTTCCTTTTCTACTAGATAAAAATTGTGAGCAACTGTAACCAAGAATAAGCAATTTCCCTCTGGGATTAATAAAGTTCTTTGAATACTGAATCTTGAAGGTTGGGCCCTTGAGCGAGGCCCTTAACCTTCAACCACTCAGATGTACAGTATACTGAGATAAAAATGTAAGTCGCTTTGGATAGGAGTGTATGCTGAAATGTAGATGTAATAAAAAAAAAGAAATTATAAAAAAAAAGATCAATACTACTGTAGATTAGTAGATTATTGATTGTTTGAAATATGGAGCTTTTTTTCTTACGTTTTTATTTTTTTTATGTGCTGCAATAAAAAACACGTCACATTATAATATGCTCCAAACCTCAGATCCCACACAGATCCCTGCTGTTAAAATATTAATGAAGAGCCAAGCTTAGAACCATTGTTTGTCCACACTCAGGGGCAAGAAGAGCTGCGTGGTTTCGATTGGATCTGTAGCTTTCTCGCAGAAGAGAAGCTGGTTCCTGATTTTTTCTTTTTCTTTTGGGAAACCAGAGAGCTTGTTCTAATCTGATACAGGAAGGTTGCAAAGGAATCAAACCTTCGATAATTCATCTCAGCAGCTGTCAGGCCTTAGCGTCTGAGCTGCGGTCTCCGCGTCCGTGTCCGAGTCGGCAGGAGCGGAGGCTGCAGAAGGATACGGCGAAGGCTTTAGATGTCGAAGGAGATCAAAGGCGTCCCTCTTCAACAATGGATTTGGTGTGGACGGCACGTTAAACGTGCAATCAGGAAGACAGAGTACGGAGGGAGGGAGGGAGGGAGGGAGGGAAAACTAAAAGCAAAGGAACCGCAAGAGGAAACTTTTGTAAAAGAAACCCCTCCTACTGAGCTCTATTTCCTAGCCATTCAGCAATTTCATATTTCATTTGATGAAAGCGAATGTGCAGCTCCAGGAGGGATCTCTCATCTCTAATGCTCTCGCTTCGTGGAGGGAGGTTGCTGCGCCATGGCTCATATGTGATTTTCTATAAAGATCGAGGCTGTATTTCATAGTGTGCGATGTGCGCGGTGGTATCCGATTTATTACTGGACAACTCTCCACCAGATTATTATTATTCATTTATTTATTTATTTATTTATTTATTTATTTTCCCCAAGAATGAACTAAGCACTGAATTAGGATCTGATCTCAAGCACATCAGATTAGTGAATTTTGTATTAGGGAGCACATTCACAGACCATATATGGGTATTTACAATATGACACGCCTTTAAACTTATTCAGACCCAGAAGTCTGGGTAGAGACTGTACGAGTCGTTCATCCAGCAACCGAGAGCACCATCATACTGAAACTGCGCTAATTTAATATACCGTGACTTCAGATACAGAAAACGGTGTAAAGGATAGGAAGCTTATTATGTGCGAAAGATTAAGCTTTTAGCATGCATGCAGGAAAAGCTGTTAAGTGATGAGCAAATGGAACACATTTAGGGCAGAAGAGCTTTGTTTCTCTGTGTCGGAGGATTGAGGCGAGTGATCAAATGAACGTAATTTGTTTTAATTGGCTGACATGAGGCTCGCAAAGAGGGTAAGAGACAGAGAGTCAGGGAACTTATTGGCTTCTTGTGTTGTTCAAATAAGTAGCTGATGAACATGAGATTGTCACTTAGCTGTCATAATGGAATATCGACTCCATTAGTCTATAGATATCGAGAGAGCTGGAGTCTTACAAAGTGGGATTTCCGTCCTCATTTTATCCATCTTTGCTTATAAAGTGTCCAGTGTGAGTGTGTGTAGATGGAGGTGAGCCATAAGTGGGCTTGTTAAGATGCTGCATTCTGTACCAATCACTAATAGACAGATTATATTTTAGATCGGAGTGTTTTCTTTTATACCCACGTGTCCCCTTTTAGAGCTGATGAGTTACAATGAAATTAATTTCCCTGCGTTAAAATGTTGTAATGCATTTTGGGGGTAATTCAGTCATGGAATGCTTATTAAATAATGTTGTCATCAGCTTTTAAGACAATTAGCAAGAACTCGCCAGAACTTCTTGGATGTGCTAAGACATGACTTGAGTTTATATTCAAAGCATCTCTGATCGGTTGATAATTTCATCCCTGCCGAATTAGATTACGATTTGCAATTAAATAAATGGAGAAAGGAACCTCCAGCCAAAGCAAACATCCAGTAAAAACGATTTTTATTATTGTAGTAAAACCGTAATAGATCCTTATTGTAAATATTTTCAGGGACTGGTGTCCACCCAAAAAATTATTCGTGCGAAGCAGAATCGGGTTTACACCCTGAATTCAACACCACGTTGTTGCAGGACACCATCTGTACACTTTGGGGCAATTTAGCCCCAATAAAGCAAATCCACAGACCTGAAATTTTCGAAAGTGGAAAGTGGAAAACTGGGCTAATCAGGGGTTGTTGTCCATGCAGAGAACACACTCTCGAAAGAGAGCAAGGACGAACGCTAGCCACCTCGTCACCGCCCCTTAGCACATAAAATATAAGTGCTAGAGGAAATCTACTGCTGATCATGCGACAAGTTTAGAGAAAGGTGAAAACGCCGGGCTGCACAGATACTGAACCTTTATACAGTAGAGGCGAGTGCTTCAAGCGGAAAGGATCAAGAAGTTCAAACATCATAAGCTTGCAGCACTAGTGCAACCTATGTATGATTTAAACAGGAAATGACAAGCAACCTTGTATTAGTACAACACACACACACACACACACACACACACACACACTTACTGTAATGCTCTGGGTAGGGTTGTTAACGAAAAGCGAGGATTGAGAACAAGAACGATGTTGATAATTTACTGGAAATTAAACATGCAAACATGCATAAAAGGGCATACTGTAGTCTTTCTTCATTGCATACGCCATTTAGATTGGAATTTAGCAAATTCTTTTATTTTAATCATTTCAAACCTACTAATTATTGTGTCATGCTCTTGTCATGTTGTTGCTCTTGTTTTCACATTTGCACATGCACTTTATGCTGTTTTTTAAAAATCTTTTGTATAGTACTTATACACAATATTAGCACTTATACTTATTAGTTTTGTTAATTTATTGGTTGAATTAGTTTTGTCTCAGCTAGTTACAGTAGGTGTCTTAGTTTGCTTAGTTTTGTTAGTTTATGTTGTTAATTGGTTGCATGTAGCACCTTGGTCCAGGTGGAAAGTTGCTTTGTTTCACTGTGTACTAAACTTTATATGATTGAAATGACCACAAAAGCCGACTTGACTTGACCTCCATAAATCTGTACAGGATCTGGATAGTGAGATGTTTTCTTCTTGGTGTGCTTGGGTAAGATGGGGCCGTGTAAAGTTTGGTAAACGCTAACAATTCAATCGTTCAGTAATTCCACATGTCTCTGTACTGTATCACAATTGATGGTTTTGTAATACAAAAGACTGGAACATGTGAAGTTCTTTATAATCCAGCTTGTAAGGAACGGACACTGCCTCTTGCGGTTTTAGATGGTTCTAATTCTAAAGATGTACAACAGGCGTTCAGATCAACCCGGCACTTTTGATTGTCTAGAATAACAGTTGTGAAAACTGTTTTAAAACTCGCTTTATTTCTCTATATAAGCCCCTGCTATACTAATACACTTTTATCCCAGTGTTTCACGAGTGCTTGGAACCACTTGCTGAATGTTGAAGTCTTCTGTAAATGTCAATCATGTTGGAAATTTCATCACAAGTCCCGGTTTGATTTGAACACTCCTCATACTCGATAACATACAAGAAAAAAATTATATTTTGATTTGTTAAAAAGAATGATTAAATAGCACATCAAATTAACACACCATGATGGTGCCATTACATTTTTAAAAATATAATTATTATTATACTAGCTAGTATTCAGATATTCTGTGTTTATAGAAAGTAGGCTATGGGATGGAGGGATTCAGAATAAAATGCTTGTAATTTATGTTACACGATGCCGTATTATAGAAAGTATGATGAAAAATGTAAAAACTAAGAAAATGAATGTGAAAAGTTATGTTATAAATGTTCTATTGGTTTAATGCAACTTTACCTAACGTGACCTTCATTTATGCACCATATTGTACTACTCTATAAGAATACAGCAGATTAGGGGTTAACATTCTTGCTCAATTACCAAACAGTGGTAGTTTGTTGGTGCTGGGATTTGAACCCATAACCTTCTGATAAGTAGCCCATTATCTACACTCCCCACTGAGCTCCATTCATTCATGTTCCATTTATGTATCTTGTGAAGTGTAAGTACTTCTCCCCTATACTCCCCAGTCACTTGGTATATTACAAAATGTGAATATCATAGCATTTTCTTAAACCAAGAGACAAGATCTCTACCCTAGCCATGGTCAAAGTTCAGAATAACTTAAGTGGGATTCAGATCTGCTACAACTGAGATGTTTCTTGACTGGTGTAGATGACTTTGGATTAAAATGAACTCCATTGTCCTTAGACAGGACACCAGTTTATAGAGGCAGCACCATTTCCTTGCACAGTGCACCACATTAAAGACATTTCACTTTGCTGATATTCCCACAGCTGCCAAGAGGAGCAGAGCCTGTATGACACGGAGCACTGGAGGAATGAAAGCAGTGTGTCTGTGGCTCAGAGTAGAGATGTTCAGCCAGATGACAAGGCCACATCCTGGGGCTGGTGGAATGTAATATTTAAGGTAGAGCTTTGAACACTTTGGTAGTGCTTAACAGTAACATTTTGAGAATGTGGAGGGAAGATCAATCTAGACATGTGTAAGTTTCAAAAGTCTTCATACATAAGGGATTGTTGGATCAATAGTTTCTGGGTTCCTGGGTTGGTCTGAGTGGGCCAGTGACGCGGCCTTCAAGATCCCCAGATCTAAGCCCACTTGATTTTTACAGTACGTCAGGTGGCACATTAAGGGCAGGGCGTACTAGAAAGGATACAACACAAAGGAATAGAAGTAAAATGACGTTCCATGCTACAGTATGTTAGACAAGTTTAGTGGAGTCTCCAAAGAAACAGCAATCATGTGAGTATGTTTTGTAAACTAATTTACATTTTGCTAAAAAGTGTTAATTTCCCTTATGTATAGAGACTTGTGGAACAGTAGCAACAACAATCTATGCAGTTCAATTAAGTTAATTCAGAAAGCTTTTTGAAAAAAATAATTTTAAATATGACAAAAACTCAGGGGAGATCACACACAAGCACAAGCCATTACATCAAGCCCATCCACCTCATCTTGATTGGGTCCCCTCTTTTCCCAACAAAACACTAATGCACTGTGTGTTCTGACAACGTTCTATTGAAGCTTTTTTTTTTTTTAGCAATATGAATTACACTAGCTCTTCTTTTGGATCAGACTACTCAGGCCAGGGTTAGGGTTCACTCCCCATGAGCATCAGAAATCTTTAGCTACCCATGCCCCTGTCTCCAATTCACCAGATTTCTTTACTTGGACCACTTCTGGTATGTCCTGACCACTGCAGACTAGGAACATTCAGAACAGCTGCAGTTTGGAGTTACTCTGACCCAGTCCTCTAGCCATTGCAATTTGGTTCTTGTCAAAGTCGTTCAAATCCTTAAGCTTGCCCATTTTTTACTGCTTCCAACACATCAACTTCAGGAACAAAAGCTTCACTTGCTGCCTAATGTATCCACCCACTTCTAGCCACCATTGTATTGAGATATTCTAACTGCAGGGCCAAGTGGTGATGGCTAGACTACTGGGTCTGAGCAACTCCAAAACTGCAGCTGTTGTAAATGTTCCTGGTCTGTAGTAGTCAGGACATACCAAAAGTGGTCCAAGTACAGAAAACTGGTGAAGCGTCAACAGGGTCATGTCTAAGCAGAACAGACCCTTTGAACTTGGACTGTCAATATTAATGTATTCACGTATGTAATTAGTCTAGAAATTTTAACACTATATATAAATCTTTTTAAAGCAAATGAATCATACAGTATGATCAAGTTTGACCCTAATGGCTTCCCATAATCGCAGCCCATTTACCCGGCTGTGTGATAACGGCACCTTTAGTGCGTATAATAAGATGACGGAAGAAACATCACCGGGTGTGCTGAACAGCAAGTTTATATCGTAAAAAGCTTCTCGATGGAAGTTTGGTTAAAAACAAAGTCGTGCGCTCGAGCTACCTTCATGGGAAACTATTTTCACAGGAATACGTTAAATGTAAGTTGCGGGAGTGGTGGCTCAGATGGGTAAGGCTGTTTTCGGCTCTGGGTTCGAGCCCTGTCGTCGATGGATTCCCCACAACCCATACTACTGCAGACAGGGCCGGGCCCATTCGAGAGATTTTAATTTAACATTAGTTAAATGTTAATGTTTGAGATGTTATAAAACTGCATCATTTGTTCCCTCTACCCAGTTCGTCGTGCACTTCTTTATTCCAAACGTTGCACGTTTATAATACAAGTAAATCTGAGTATTTTAAAAGTGCGATTAATCGTCAGGATTAATCGTAGACTATGATTAACTAGATTAAAAATCGTAATCGATTGACAGCAGTACTTTAAACACACATCCTCGCAAAACAGAACAGAAAATGTGGACTTATGGAGGAAATATCGCTTTTTGTCTACTTCTTTGCTGTCAAGTTGAAAAACAATTTACAAATGACAAAAGGCCGTGTGGTTGTGATAGAAGTGCGATGGCAGGGAACCCGTTAGAATTTTTTATGAATCAAATGTTGAGACAATGACGGAAGAAATGAAATCAAACCTCTATCTCATCGGGTTTATGTGTGTCGGTTTATCTCTGTGTTTGTTTGCTTGTTTTCATCATTACACACTCCATAAATTACCGACAAAAAAAACAGGCAGGCATGAATCACTTCACCATCAAAGTCCTGTCTCGCTGCCACATCCCTCTCACCGCAGATCAGAGCCGTGAGCCACAGCGGCAATCAGTCACAATCATCGCACAGAAATAACTCCACTGTACGAGTAATGAAGAGCGCGCAGGCTTCAGCCGCTTCTTCCTGTGACCACACCGCACTCCCATCAGTACTGCATGACTTCTAGTGCTTCTAGTAGAGTTTGCTCACAGAACGGTTCTGTATGCAGTGAAAGAGGTAAAGAAGAAGACGGCGGTATTGTAAAAAAGAGATGCTCGGAATACTGTACAGAGTGAGTTCAGCTCTAAGGAAACTTCATACGGGTGTTTATACTCTACAGCTTATCTGCAAAGAACTTTTGATCCTGCGCCACAACAAAGACGGCATGATTTAAGCTTGGGCGGGAATCATTGAACAGCTGGCGTGTGTAATCATATCGACATACTGTATATATATATATATATATGACTATAAATATAATCGGTGAATTTATTTGGTAGTTCAGTCATGATACTAATGGGTAGGGGTGAAATTTTTTTTTATTCAAAATAACCATTAAATTAAGATCAGTGACAAGAACTTGAACCAAAAACAGGGGGAGAAGGCATCATAAACTTGGAATGACAGAGGACAAAATGTATTTGGATATGAGCTACTGCATAATAGCCCAGATGTATCAGTCAGAGAGATGTTTGTGACACTCGGTGCCACTACAGTGTGGTAATGGTAATGGACCAGATGAATAATGTAGAGTGGAGTGTTTTTGCGTAACCCAGCCAGATGGGTCCCATAACAGTCATCTCTCTCTCTCTCTCTCTCTCTCTCTCTCTCTCTCTCTCTCTCTCGTACGCATTCTCACTGTCATGCTGTAGATCTACGCTACGTGTACTCATCACCTCCTCTTCCCACAGATCTAACTGCAGTCTAAGTGCCAGGACTCGGCAAGACATACAGTAGAGTACAGTATTCGCCCCCGATTTAAAAAGAAAAGAAACGGTTTCTAAGCCATCAAACACTGATTGTTTTTTTTTTTTCTATAATACATGCTCGGTCATAACTCGAGCTGGGAGAGAACCAATAATTGGAGCAGTTTTGTGGACGAGCGTATCTATGGAAACGGCGGCTACGGGGACCGTAATCCCACGAGCTCGTTCTGTGGTCGAGATGGCAGCTCTTCTTGACATGGCGTGACCTCACCATCACCATTTGCATAATGTCAGTCTAAAACGTCTGACATGACTGGAGCCTCTGCTCCAAACGAGCGCTAAGGCATAAGAACAGGGGCCCCTTCGGTGCGTCACGTCTTGGTGAGCGTGGCTGTTGTTGTTGGCACGGGGAGCGTGAGAGGGAAAAGCGACTGAACCGTTGCGCTCTGCCCCGAGTCCACTCCCTGCTACTCCGGCTGCCATTAGCAGGAAAAAACCTATGCCTTTCTTAATGACTTCACACTTTTAAATGTTAATGTTATTCTGCCCAGGCCTTCTCTGAGCTGGAGACGGTGTAAAAATAATCACAGAGAAGGGAAGGATAGACATCCTCTCAGAGCTGTCAAGGATTTTCATTTCTCTATGTAAAGTAAGAGCTCTTATATATATATATATATATATATAAAAACACTTCTCTTTACTTCACTTTAATGAACTGTAATAAGTGTGCAGGAATAACACTGCCGCTGTGCACTGTACCCCACTAAGCTTTTTTTTTTCCTCCATAGGATATGATTAAATCAGCTTAATTATTGATTATTGCATCAAACCCTAAAACAAAAACAAAAAAACAACAACAAAAAAAAAGGATTTTCCATTTTCCAAAAACGACTCTGTCCTGGTTTCTTTGTTTTCTTTTCCTTTCCAAATGTCAGTGATTGAAAAATGTATAAATGGTTCTTGGGGGTTTATATTCTCAGCATGGTTTCCTGTGCACACAATGTCATTATAACGATGCACTGATCTGCTGCAGTCCTGTTCAAATGGACATGCATTAGTCAGGCTTCATTCCCTAAATGGGTTCACGGACATGACGGTTTTGTGAACGCTGAAATCAAATCTCTTGCTTGCTTGCACTGTTTTTTTTTGTTGTTGTTGTTTTTTTTTTTTTTTTTTCCCCATCAGAAGAGCGTAGAAAATCGCAGACAAATAATCCGTGTTAACGAAAAACAGAACTGCATTATCCTGCTTACTGAGCATGTGATGGCTTTTTTTGTGCTTGATTAAAAACGAAGCAGGTAAGGTCGGAGGTCTGATTTGTTTCTATGATCTACACAGAGATCCGTAGTGAAATTCACCAAATGCATTTGGTGCATGAATATAGCATTAGCTATAACAGAGGGGTTTTTTTTTTTCCTTTTTTTTTTTTTTTCTTTTTTCCGAAGCTAGAATGTAAATAAAGACAGAAGCGAATGTCAGGGCACAGCATTGGCTTTGAGAGATGTGGTTTTCTTCATGGATATATAATAAGTTAAAGATGAAGTTTGGCCCCTAGCTCTTTTCAGATCTGAGCACAGAATCAGTATTGCTATGGACCTGTAATCTGAGACCCCACGGTCCCAGTCCCACCTCCCCCTCCGTTTCTCTTCATCCCTCATTTCTTGCTCATCTTTCATTTTATGTAAAAAAAAAAAAAAAAACATTTTGCCATTGTTCTCGTGACTGTTTCTGATAATGCGTCACAGCGCCTGGGCAAAGACGGACGAACGTAATGACAAATTTATGAACTTTTTTTTTTTTTTGTACTCTGAAGTCGTTCAAGCTACGTGCTTCCATGATTCACGTCTCTTAATCCCTTTATCATTTCTATAATGTCATTTCCGGATCATCTATAAATACGCAATGATGAGTCATTTACACAAGAGAGCACAAATCTGTTTGTTTTATAATTATTATTACCCATGCAAACTGAATTGTGGGAAAAGTGGTGCGTTATGTAAATCATTTCTAACACATACTAAATTCGAAAGATTAAATTCTGTCCTTATTTTTTTTTTTTTCCCCTCTAACATTTCAAGTAGCTAGGAGAAAAAATGACCCTTTACTAAAACATTACAATTACTTTCAAATATGTTTTGAACTTTTTATTTTTTGATGCATTATATAATCATTAATTAAATTCTGCATTTGTTTAGGAATTTAACAAAAACGCAAAATTATTCTTTTGAAAAAAAAAAAAAAAGGGGGGGGGCCGGGGGGGGGGCACCACCCAATACTTTCTTTGTGCTCTGATAGCATGTTTTTTATTTTTTTATTTTTTTTTTAAGAATCTGAGAATGGCCTCTTAGGCAAGGCAGTGTACCCACAGATAAAATCCA
Source organism: Clarias platycephalus (assembly GCA_030068275.1). Classification (NCBI taxonomy): domain Eukaryota; kingdom Metazoa; phylum Chordata; class Actinopteri; order Siluriformes; family Clariidae; genus Clarias; species Clarias platycephalus. The sequence continues at coordinate 20,507,134 of JAQQZT010000023.1, forward strand.
ATCATGGTGTTAGTGGTTGGAAAGTTTTATGGATGAAAAACATTTTGGCTCCAGAAGAAGAAAAAGCAACTGTTGTGTTTTGATCTTCAGGCACGAAGGGACGAATGGGAAGAAGATGAAAGATTGTAGGGCTCCTTCTAAGAGGGCACGATGCCAGAAGTGCCGATTCCAATGCATTTGTCATGTGAAAATAAAGATGGCATTAGAATGTACCAGGCAGGCTTTGAAAGCTAAGATTTGTTGTTTTTTTTTTCTCCCTCAAACCAGAAACAAACTCACACAGGGACATTAGAAGCCTATCATCATCATCATCTTATAGCTGTACTCACTTTGTATAAAAGCATATTTTTTTTATATTTTTTTATTTTTTTATTTTTCATTTTTTGTGTGTCTGTGTGTTTTTTTCTTTCTTATTCCAAGCTAAATGTATGACTGTAAGATAATAGTGACATTAGTTTATCATTTTCCTTTAACAGTAAGTATTATAAGTTATGAAAAACACTTTAACTCTGTTTTTCATAACTTCAACGAGAGATCTCCAGATGTTTTTAAGTTTTAAAACTTTGACTTGATTTGCAACCGGACTCGATTAACAGTTTAATGAGTCATAATTTCTGAAAATCCGGGTCTTAAATCATGAAGTCATGGTGCAAGGATATATTTTTCAGTCTTTCACATAGAAACACATATTGTGAGAAATTAAAATCGCCGTATCATATCAAGAGTGAGCAACAATGTTAAAAAACAGACTCGGAAAGATGGGAAAACTATGCAGATTACGTGATTTCCTTAACACTAAGCATTTAGTTACTATGAATTATGAATTATTCATTGAATTATCAACTCTACCTTTGCAAAGACATAAATATATGTATGAAGTGGCTCCATCTTAAAGATAAATTCAAAACATTATTTGCTTAAAAGTTTCCCCCAAATATATCAAATATTATTGAAATAAGCAAGAGCAATGCAATAGCAACTTTTTATATGAATTGAATAATTTAAATGATAAATTAGCAAAATGCAAAGTGGCACATAATTGTAAGATAGAAGTGAAACAGTTTTTAGCTTTAAATTTTTTTACGAATAAGAATCTGAAAAGTGCGTTTGTATGTCCACACGTAGCCGGGTATTTTTATTTTATTTATTATTTTACTAAAAATAATTCTGTCCACACGAGCTACGTTTTAAAAATGTCTTTGTCCACATGAAAACACAAAATGCCATGTTAAGCACTGTTAGGAGCCTCCCTAATCAACAGGGGGCCAATCAGAAGCCGTCATTACTGTACCTGTTCCGCTTTGTAGAAATCCGACGGGTCTCGTCTGAAACCGCCGTCGCGGTCTGCGGGGTCTGTGTGTCGTCAGAGTTTTGTACAGTATGTAGCAGCAGTAAGCTTCTAAGTACATTCAGGCACCTCTGTTCATTAACATAATGTGTGAGTAACTGCGCGTGTGTGTACACGCATGTAAAAAAGTCCCGTACGCAACGTTAACACAGTCACTAGTTTACTGGACGTACGTCCACTATTGCACAAAATATCCTCATAAACAAAGCTGAGGTCAAATCAAGGGGACGAGCACACAGACAGTTACATCATCTGCACAAGTTTTCCAACAGAGTTTTGGAAAATCTTCACTTTGGACAGAGTTTTCCAAAAGCTCGGTTTCCAACGACCAAAACTGTGTTTGCGTTTGGACGCAAGGCCAAAACTGCAGATAAAATCTCCCGGCTACGTGTGGACATGACCTGATACCCCTGACTAAAATCCAGTAAAAGCGATCACCTTCAGATGTCACCTAATTAGTAAATCGAGTCCACCGGTGTGTGATTTAATCTGTACAGCTGTTCTGTGACGCCCTCAGAGGTTTGTTAGAGAACATTAGTAAACAAACAGCATCATGAAGCCCAAAGAACACACCAACCAGACAGGTCAGGGATAAAGTTTAAAGCAGGTTTAGGTTATAAAAAATAAAAAAATCCCAAGCTTTAAACATCTCACGGTGTGCTGCTTAATCCATCATCCGAAAATGGAAAGAGTATGGGGTACGAATACTTTTGCAAGGCACTGTATATGAAATATTATCATATAATATACTGTAGTCTTGGCCAGTTTCCATACCCTGGTTACGTTTCCACGTATTATGAAGCATATAGGTGATCAAATGCTTCCTCCAAGTCATGTAAATCCAAACAAACTGCTGCTCATGCTCCATCACATGGAGCTGTAACACACAGGACAAAAAGCTTTACGTCCCTCCTATCCAAGAAGAGCGCAGGCAATTTTGCTCTGTTGGACTCCCGAACATAGATGACTACGGCATTGTCTGGGATTCGCAATCTCCAGATGATAAGGTGAATGCTTGTTTCTGTGCTATCATGGGAGACCACATGAGGTGGTTATATTTCTATAAATGTGCAGTGCAATGTGGTGGCACATTGGAGTTCTGCAGCATGTTTTATGGTTTTCTCCTGCCTCCCGAAAAACAAGCCTGTAAGTGATGGTTATGCTAAATTACCCCTAAGTGCTTGGATGTGGCAGAGTCTTGTGTTGGCAGAGTTTGTATTTTTTAAGAGTTGACATACATACACGAGTTGTCTTTATACACCTTAGTTAATTAATATCGGCCAAAACATGCTAATAAAAAGTTAATTTTCAAATAAGATCACATAACACCATTTATCATGATATTTAATGCTTCTTATCTCCAGACCCATGTTTAATTTTTTTGTAAATATGCATACACATTTATATTTTGATCAGATAAAAAGGTATTAATTTCATGCCCTTTTATGTCTGTAGTGTCCGTTACGTTTTTGAATTCAAATCTTTCAACGATCTTAACTGTCATTCAGATGAAACTTGGCCAATTTAGATTTCAAATTAAAAGAGAAACCTGAACGTGTATTATTCTAAAATGCAAAAGTGGTAAGATATTGCAATATGAATTTGACATGGTTACGGACACTACAGATTGTTTTGCTTTTAAGCTTTTACAAAAAAAAAAAAAAAAAATTTACAGTAAGCACCGATTTTTACAGCTTCTAGAAGCTTTCACCGATTTTAGTATCAATGCTCATAAAAATATTATTATAAAAATAATTTGGATTTTAAATTATTATTGTTTGAAGCGAGACAGCACAACGCTGAAAAATGGGCATTTTTGAGGCAGATATAAAATCATCTCTCCAAAACATGGTATTTTTTGGCTGAAGTTAGCAACTTTAAATTTTTAGGTGAGCGAGATCGGTCACTTCCATGTTGCATAAACTTCAGAAGTTGCTTCTATGGCGTAGTGGCTGTATTACATGTATAACAAAAAAAAAAAAAAAAAAATCAGTACCAATACTGTGTTTTGGACGATCTGCATTTTAGATATTAAAAAAAACCCTTGAGATACAGTATATAACCTCTCAGTAGAGATCCCTAAAACTACCATCTCTGGCTATACAAATTCATTTGCCAAAAGTCGATTCATCAGAATGATTCAGCGTGCTCAGTCCGAATTGAGTAGGAGACTCCGGCGTTGATTCATTTGTCATTTGCTGGCTCAGCAACGCTGGATGTCATGTTCCTTTCAGTAAATCGATACCTTCTTTGGCACTGATTTATTATTCATTTATTCATGTCTACAGATGTGCTTTACAGAGTGCTCAGCCAGAGGTGTAGTTCAGCGGGTTCTTGAATTGCTAAAGGAGAATATGGGCCTGATGGGAGCGGTAATCATTAGAACGGTCGTGTTTTAGCCCGTGGCCTCGACATTTTTTAAACTCTTATTCAAATATATAGCGTACTAGTAATGCATTATTGATCAAGTTCATGTTCGTGGTTTCAAGCTTGTTTGTTTATGGATTCTACAGTCTGGACGAACAGATAGCGAGCTCAAAAAGGCCGACCTTAAATTATTACGCGAGCTTAAAACCTGCACCGATGTTTGACTATTAGAAATAAATTCTTCCCTAATTGTTTTGTGTAGTCTTGAGCTAACTGAGGAGGATTCGTCTTGGAAGAGAGAAGGGACCTGGGACAGATAGTTGTACTTTTCATCAATGCTCAAGAGGGCTAAAAATTGCCGCTTCATCTGCTCTGGATTATTCCGCAATCAACAAATGCATTCCGGCACAACACTGTCATCAGCTATTTCTGCAACGTATTGCTCTACATAAACAGCCATGCGGGAGGCTCCTACTTCTCTGGTATGCGGAGTCCATCACAAGTCTGGGATCAACTCTAAATACTCATCCTTTGTGTACATGAATGGAGAATAGAGCTATTCTTCACCCTGCGTCTTCCCTGCATCATTCCAGACTGCAGCACTTTAGAGGTTTAGACACAAACAGAGGGAGTGTTTTAGATTTGTAGCTTTGGGGGGTTAGAAGTTTTGAGCATGTTCTGATAAGATTTTCATATTTTTCTTTCCCCCCATACGTCTACATCGAAGGGTTATAGATTCGAATTTAATCCAAATAATTTACACTTTGTGAGTAGGTAATGTTGAAGAACTTGTTCTCCCGACGGGCATGCGATTAGCGTAAGCTGGATTTAATGTATAAAACAAGGAACACTGCACTGAGTGGTGTATGGATGCACAGAACCCTCCTGTCTGGCTTCTGTTTTCCTCAGCTCCATCTTCACCCGGCACCACCCACTCAAATTGCCTGCACCTGTGCCTAGTTGTGCTCATCAGAATGGTCTCAACATGTCTCATTTACTTGTGTGTGTGTGTGTGTGTGTGTGTGTATATATATATAGTACTTTGTTTATCTGTTCGCAAAGTTTGCAAAGTCTAGCATGTGTATACTGGGTCTCTTTGTATCACCCGTGGTTTCTAGTATCTCAGACTTCTTGATCTCTTAATCCGCATTTTTTTTATTAGTTTCGAAGTTGCCAGCTTTAGTTCTAGTGCCTCTTCAAAACAAATATACTCAGATTTTCTTCTACATTTGTTCTGTTAAAAACAAATTCATAAAAAATAAATAAATTTAAGCTTGAATTTATGCACATGATCTTTTCCCAGAAGTGCAGTACAACTTCCGCAGCCAGGAACGCCAGCGTAGAAACAACTTGCAAAGATACAGGAACACAATTACAGCATGTTCTACTCTTCCAGACTTGCTGCTAGCTTTTTTTTTTTTTCTTTTTTCTTTTTTTGCTCACTAAAAGAGGTCTAGGAAGAAATATTTGACTCATGAGTCATCCATCATCATGGGATAGAAAATCAGGGCAGTCTTGAAATGTGTGTTCTTTCCTCACTGCTTGATTTTGCCAGGTCCTGAAGAAGGGCTAATACAGCTATTATTTATATATCTTTTTTGTAAAATGTCTTATCCTTTTATAAACTTGCCTTGTCCTTAGTAAACAACAAATTATTGTATATATCTTCGATTAGCAGAAGATGTTTGCCATGTAAATATAATTATTATTATCATTATTTATTTTTTTTAAGTTTAGTACTTTCATTTGATTGCATGGGGAAAAAAAGAAGAAGAAAAAGTACAGTTTCTACATGAATGCAAAGAAGCATGGAAACATGGTATTTTTATGCATATATTCATGTGAAAATGTCATTTTTGAAATTTGTTACTTATGCATGAATTTTTGCATACAAATTTGTGGCTGAATGTTTTATTAATGAGGCCCCTGCTTACTGGCAGCACTTAATGTAACGTGTACAGTATGTATTTCCAACACTGAATGACCGGTCTTAAACATTCTACTGTACTACTGTTAGGATTAAGGTGGAATCCATGTGCTGCAACAACAAATCCAAAGCATTTCCCTATCATGATAAGAATGTGTTAATACTTGAATCCCAAAGATACCACAATCGTGATACCTTATCATGATCCAGGATTGAACCGATCAAAATATCAGACCATATTTTCTTGGTGGGAGGGATGGCTTACTCTCGATACCTGTCGATCAGAGCGATCCTATCTAATCATGTGTGTCTGTGAGGTCATGTATGTAGAAGAGGGCTGTCAGCACCTTGGTACCTTGGTGAGCGGTTGATTAACTTCATGTCTTGGAGAGTGTATTTGTTGGTTCTCGCCCTCCCTGGTTGGTACTGTAGTTATGTGATAGGGGGGAGTGGGAACTGGTATTTTACCAAATCAGGAAGAATATGGGGTAAATATAATTATTATTCCATATCATATTGTACAAGATAAACCCGTGATGTCTGATTATACAATGAAAATGTTCTAATTATAAAAATTACTAAGTTACTATAATGCTATGTTCTGTTTACATAATGAATCAGTTTTATTCTGCCTCAAGAAAAATTCTTCAAAAGTAAAACTTATGTACTTTTTTCCCCCCCTGTGCATTATGCTTAGTTGACGATTTGCCATTGGCACTCGCATACATGTAGCTGTCACATAATCCTCTGCTGTACTATCAAGGTTTTGGGATGAATGCCATATTAGCAGATTTTAAATATAAAATTTAATGAAAAAAGTTCTTTGGTGACATGGGCTGTGAGCATAACCAATGAATTCTCTTACGGTGTGTGATTTTTGTTTCTGTGACTAAGTGAAATGGAACCACTACAGATTTAGGGTAGACAACCTCCTGTTCCTGTCTCTTCAGTTAACTCACTATATCTTAAATGTGTCAAACTTAACCTGATTGAGCCATCTCTACCAATTGGTTGAGGTGTGCTGGGGAAAAACAATCCATTAGATGTTGCTTTGTCTTTAAAAAGGATGTCATTTAAATTGCTTTGTAGCACACCAGGAGAAATATAGTGGCTCTCATGGACATTTGATGTGGCAACAGTTTTTCATAATAAACAGATAAATAAATAATAAAATTTCAGGGTGAACGTTTGGTCCAGTTTGCGTTGCGATCCTAATGCGTACTCTCTAATTTTACCTGGGGGATTTTCTCCAGTAAGTCAATTAATCCAAATTAATCTTTTAATGCAATTTTCAAAATTAATCAAGATTGTATATGTTCAGATGTATATGCATATTATGGGGCCCAATCACTATGACAGCAGCCTTATTGTTCTTCTAAGGATATGCATGTTGTATACATTTGGGGCCCAAGCGATTATTGTTTTTTTCCCATCATATGGAGCTTTTTGAGAGTCTTAACATGTTTAAAAAGTCATGAAAATCAGCACACAGGTTGGAATCTTACACATTTAGATCTCATTGAAAACTTGTCATGGGTTCTACTTAAAAAGCGATTTTTGATATCTCAAAAATGTTTCAGCCGTGGCGATGCCTTAAACCTACAGTATGATGTAAAGTGGATAATAACTTCCTGAGTGACATCACATTGAGTGACATCATAGTGTGATCCCTTTTTTTTCCAGCTTCTGGGGCTTTTTGGAGGTCTTAACATGTTCAAAAAGCACATGGGTTGTTCAGGCGGCGATGGCGCAGATGCTTGGTCCCGCTTATCGCTGTTTGTAACTGTATTTGAAATTGTAATAAAAAGTTAAACGCAGCCTTCTTTACCTGATAGACTCCTCCTACAGTGTGTGCATAAACACTGTGAACATCATTTGCAAAATACTGCAAGATAGATAGATTCTTTATTGATCCCCAAAGAAATTCCAGATAAACATACAGTATAGTGAAGACTTAAATATTTAAAAATCATCTCAGAGGCATGGAATTTGTACAGGCTTGGAAGGTTTACACGTTTAAAAACAGGTTTATGTACAAGTTTATTGCTACACGTAATTCACTGGTCGGAACTACATCATTTACGACTTTGGAAACCGGACACCGCTACTGAATGTCCATGGTGTGTTAACAGCATGCTAGGCAGCTTCCTGGTATGAGTGATGTATATTAGTATATTTCCTTCCTCAGACAGCAAACTGCTTGTATGTTGATTAATGTAAAGCTAATACATCCATATACAGTATAACCCATTTAACAGTTAAATTACACTTTTGTTTATTTCTGATGCTGTGTGCAGATGTGTTGATTCACTCCATAAATAGGGAAGGAACTCAAATTTGAGAACAAATAGTTCTCAATTGTGGTGACGTGCTTCTCATTTACTCGGTCAAGAAAGAAACGTTCAATGAGTTGTGCAAAAATAGCAACAGATATAGTATATATATAGATATAGATATAGTAGATATATATAATGTTTTTACAAACCGGATTCCAAAAAAGTTGGGACACTTAACAAATTGTGAATAAAAACTGAATGCAATGATGTGGAGATGG
>JAQQZT010000023.1:20537338-20565673 GCA_030068275.1 Clarias platycephalus
TGTGTGTGTATATAATATGTGATATCTGTCTATATATTAATAATATTGTTATAATAATATGATAATATTATAAATGTTATATTAATATAATACACATCATACAATTTTTTTTTTTTTCTATCACACTGAAATGTGTATATATTTTTTGGCTGATATAAATATGAAAATCGATTCCACAAATGTTTGTTTGTAAGATTTCCATGGGGTAGAATGGTGCACAAATTGTAAAATAAACCAGTTGATCTAAGAGAACATTTTCCCTCGCTGTCTGTGGAGGAGAGCACGCGGAGCGAGAAGACGCCCATAACGCACAGGAAATATCAGGGGGCATATCAGTTGTCCTGGAGCCCCTTCATAATTCAGTTACTGTCTGCCGGGCCTGGAGAGTCGGCCTGGCAGTTACTTAAGCTTCTCCCTGTCCCTGCTGCGCTACAGACAGCTACGAGCATACTTTCTGCATTAGCACGAACGTGTGCCTCCGCCACCGGTTAGATTCTCCCGCCTGATGCACTGCTATGACCTACACCAGAAGGTATTCAGCGCACACGGGATGTTGATACTAATGGCAATGGCCTTTTTTGAGCATGAGACAGACTCCACCGAATTGTGTTCTGATTTGGAGGTACTAAGAACACACTGTGCTTCTCTCTCTCTCTCTCTCTCTCTCTCTCTCTCTGTCTGACTTTTTGTCTGTTCTTTTGTCCACCTGACTCGTCTTCCATTCTCTCACACAGATATATTTTCTTCACAGTCAATCACGGACACACAGAAACAGGTGGGAAAAAAAAACCCTACAATAATACAGGAAAGTATGTGAGTCAGGCTTTAGGATGAAAAAAAAAAAATCTGATGTCTTTATGATCTTTGATGTCTTTATTGAACATACTCATTCAACATTTAGAATGGTAGTGGGAAAAGTAAGTGAACCCTTGGAATTAATAACGTCACCCATCCCACAGGGAGCAATAAAAAAAACTACAGTAATACAGTACATAGAAATTTGAAAAATCTTTCTTCTTTTTTTTCTTTTTTTTTTTACTTCTTATTCAATTCAAGAATGCTCTGTATTGTTAACATGCTAGATTTGTTAAAAATTTTTTTTTTTTTATAATAACACATTCTGCTCTATTTTGCATGTAACTGTGATGACTGAATGTCAATCATCACATGTGATTCCAGCTGTCCACCACTTGGTGTCTTGGTGTCTCCTGATGATATTTGGTCCCCGTGATTGTTCTAATCCGATGCATAGAAAGAAAATGGATGTGAAGTCCACATGTCAAAAACTTTAATGGCATGCTATTTATTGTGGCGCTTTGCCCCATATGTTACCACTGCAGCCAAGCGTAGTGATTTAATAGTGCAACAAATACAACTGTGCTGCTTTATTGTCCTTGGGAGCTGGCCAAATGCTAAGCAACCATGACTGTCCTTGACTGAACCACACTTTATAATACCTCAGCACTAATGATCGGAGTTTTCTTTCTTTCTTTCTTTCTTTCTTTCTTTCTTTCTTTTTTTCTTTCTTTCTTTCTTAATTTTAATTTCAAAATACATTATGGTCATACATAAAGCAAGGAAGAGAAATATGACATTTTTTAATTCATCAATGAAATATTTCCCTTTACTGTATATACAGTACATGGTGGTGCAAAAGCAGAACCTTTCGCAGCACTTTGTGGCTCAAATGACCTCAAAGAAAAAGTTGAGTGGTGTAAGTCCTGATTCTGTTCAGTCATATATTATTGCTTTTGAAGCCATCTTGGGTCTGAAATTAAAAAAAGAAATAATGAAAAATGCCATCACTGTATACAATGTATATCACTGTAGCATTATCTAATGCTGTACGTATACTAAAATATTGTACAGGTTTTTGCATAAACATAATAAATCAGGTGAAGAGAAAGTGTGTGTGTGTGGGTCCATATTTTATCTCAGCATGCCTCCATCATTACCATACTGCTGCTGATCTGCCTCCTTTTTTTTTTTTTTAATGCACACAAATAATGTCAGGTTATTTACTGTATGATGCGAATATGTGGAGGTAAATCTAGATATTCTACACATGAAAATATATTTCACCTTAATTATCTCGTGAAGTTTCACTGTAATGCATACTGTATACAGTACAATACTGTGCAAAAGTCTTAAACCACACATTATTTCTTCATACTAGATTTTGCTTCCAAAAGGCCAGACTTTTTTGTATTTTCATGTATTTATTGAGGAAAAGTTGTCCAGGTTCGCTGAAGCATTTCACTCCAGTTTTTGTACCTGACCAGTTTCAGGGGAATGTTTTTTGTTTGCTACGCCACACACTGACCTATGAATCATTCAAGCATTAAAAAACCCCCCACCAAATTTCAGGCATGAACCAGCGAGAACATGTGCAGGTGATGACGGATGATTATTATACTGCTGATGCTGAGTGCTGAGTGGTCGGAACAGACGAGAGGGGAAATGAGGTCGCTGCTGAGGCTGTTAAAAGAACAAGCAATTTTTAAATTGGATCTTTGGGCCTTGTGCAGTCTGACTCAGTATAACATCTGTACATTTAATCTACATAATTTAATTGAATTTAACATTAAAAGCACAACCGCTGTACTTTGTTGCAAAAGCATGAGATTGAATTCACATGTAAGGACGTTCAGATTGCGAATATTTGTTCACGGCATTTACAAAACAGGCGCCGTGAAAAAGCGACGTCATGTGACACTGCGATATGAAATATCAGTTTTGATATTCACTTTCTGATCGATACCTCAAGCCAAGTAGAGCGCCGAGAATGTACTGTAGATTTTAATCTGTTTGGAAATCACATTTCTGGCAGCTCTCTTGATCATCATCTCAGAAGATATAAATGCTCAGGGTGCTACTACGGTATGTATTGTTCCCTTTACCGGTTACGTGACGATCGCATTTCATAGATCAATAGATAATACACAAATGCACAATATCTTTGACACACTTTGACAAGTTTTCTGGGAAAGCAACAATACGTCAGAGGTCAGACCGGCTATATTTCTACATACAAACAAATGCAACATGAATATAAATAACACATACAGTGGGTATAGACAAGAATCACCTTCTTTAAAATAATCACATTTTGTTGCTTTGAAATGAAGAGATACGATTTTTTGTTTTATCCAGCTGTATTTACTCTAAACAACGTTTAACATCCAAGTAAAAGACCAAATGCCAACATGTCAGAAAAAAAAAACTGAACCACTGATATGGAAAAGGATCACCCCACTCCTAAAATTGACTCGTAAACTCGATCTGGCGAAGCTCATCACCTTCTCAGTTATTTTAAAGTGGGATGATTCTCTTAATACCCACTCTAGTGTACTGTATATGTCACCTACAGAGATGGAGTTTATACAGTAATAATGAAAAATCTCTGCTAGACCACAGAAGCATCCTAGGCCATCTGACTCACTTGATTTTCTGAGCTCTTTATCAATAAGTACCGCTTAAGCAAGTGCTCGACTTCACCGAGCTTATTCTATATTACTGAGACGAGAGAGACCACAAAGCACTACTGCGAGTGCCTCTGGATATAGAAAAAGACTGATAAATGCTGTAATTGTGAATCTTAAACCATCGCCATCCTCATTGTTATCCCAGGGTTGGCTGCAGTGACCTTTGACATCACCACAGTGGTTATCGCTTTAAGGGGAAGATACTGTACATCCTTGAGGACTCCAATCTCTTAAAGCACCCACACATAAACCAGAAACTCTGGACCGGTCTCTGCAAGTCTTTAGACTGTGGGACGAAGCCGGAGTACCAAGATGAAACCCGCCAAGCACGAGAAGAACACGCACACAGAGACAGAGGTGAGATTCGAACCCTTAACCCTAGAGGTTGTGGTAACCCAGAATGATAACGGAAGTAGCCTCTATCATGAAATCTTACTGATTTAAGAACTTGTATCACACCATTTGTAAAAACGCATTATCTACAGTATCACAAAGGCTAAGAAAAGATGATTCGCTGTAATGGGCATCAAACGACCAGCAGAAGTAGACATCGAGACTAGACCAGAGTGCTCCCAAAATTGGGAGCAGGTCTTTGTGGAATGTGATACCACTGGATTCTGGCAGGAACGAGGAATTTCTAAAGACAGAGACAGGCAAAAAGGAGCAGATGGTGAGACACAAGCATTTGATTTTTTAAAATGTAACCAGGCAGAAATATCAGAAGCAGATGCATTGTATTACCAATATTCTAAACTTTTTTTTTTTTTTTTTTTTTTTTGCTGCTTGCCCCAATTTAGACGTTTGTTAAAGTCATACCAGTACATAGCTCGAGCTTTTAAAGCATATGAAACCTAGCCTCATATCAGTCAAATATACTGGTATAAGACGTCTTTTGTTCTGTCTGGTATCTGGGTAAATAATACAATGTATACGGAATTCGCTCGTTTTCTGCAGAGAGACATCGTGAAGTAGAGAGACAACAAATGCGAGAGTTCGTTCATGCTCTGATGAAGATCTTTAAGTGCTCATCCCTCAGTCACAGTCACCTGGTGTTATATGAGGACAAGATTAAGAGAAAATGAGCTAGCTAAATACTATAAAATACACTAAGACCAGGAAGCTCTACTTATACTCCATTAGGAAAATGAGATTTTAGTTTATATCTATTTTAATGCTGTTTTTTTTTTTTTTCCCAGGAGGAGGAGATAAAAGTTGGGGGGTTGACAAGATTTTGGAGCTTCTAAAGCAATTTGGCAGCACTTGGTGTTCGGCGCCCTACAGTGTAAATTGCCCTTGGATCAATTTGAATAATTCAGAGTGTGTTTCTGACCTTTTCCGAGGATCTGGTGAAATCATATGAGATTGTTCTGGATTTCTGTCCATGAGTGCACAAGACATTAGTTCGGATGGTGGTTCAGACTCCGCACAGAGCGAACATTTCCATTATTATTCTTTAACTTGAAGTCCAGTACAGCTAAACAGGATTTTCTTTTTTTTTTAAATAATCTTTTATATCTAAGATAAAATGTAAAATGGTAGCTAATGGACTAGTTAAAAGACAACTGAACTGAAACTCCTAAATTAGTTTTTTTTATTTCTCTTGTATTTTATTTTAAGAATTTACTCCATGTTGATTTTACCTACACGCAATGCGCTGACTCCTGAAGAAAACAACCCAGGTTTCCTGTGGACCCATAACGCAGACAAGCCCATCCATTTCTATAATATCATTTGTTAAAAACCATATTACCCCGTTCGTAAGAAATATACCTGAATAACGTGATGTACAAAGGAATAGCGTTGCCTTTGTATACTAAACCACTTAACTTGCTTCAAAGAGTTTCACAATTTTTCCATCCGTTTTTCACTTGGTCTGTGAATTCCATTTAAACCACATGGATGATGCAGACATTAAAACTGCTCATCTATGGATTTATGAATCAATTTGTTCTGCATATCCAATTTCACCCCAAAAAAAGAAAGAAAAAAGGAAAAGCCATACATTAATACAATACGGAAAGTGTTTCTTACATTTTAGTGACATAACTTTCTCTCTCTCTCTCTCTCTCTCTCTCGCTCTTACTTTCTTTCATTCGTTCTCTTTTTACTCTTTTACCTGTAGGCTATTTCTCTGTGTTTGTACTTGCCAGAATTAGGTTTGCTTTTGTTTAGACATACTTAAGGAAATTTATAAAAGATCCCAGATTTTCTCGTTATATTTACGCACCAGGCTCGGAGCCTTTTATCAAGCTCCTCTGAATTTCAAGCTCTAATAAAAAAATTCTACATGGATCCAAGCTCAATTTGTACAGTGCTTTAATCAAAGTGTTTTCGCACAGTTCACTGTTTTTTCGATTGATTTTATCAATGTTGAAATGACTCGTCTTAAGCTTCACTTCTTTATTTCACCATTAAAACAACACTCATTATGAGGCCAGGCAGGAAAGATAGGGTTGTGGGGGCGGGGGGGGGGGGGGGGGATTTAATTGCAGATTTAAACCACTGGCTGATGCTTAAATCTAGAAAAGAAACAACACAAAATGAAAATATTATAACTGCAGAATTTGATATACATTACTAGCACATGTTCTGCAGTTTCTTTGAAGCTCAGTTGCACATGAAGAGCAATTGTATACACAGGGTGTCCCAACATTCTGGATGCGTAGGCATTCTTCCTTATATGGAATTTGATATTTTTCAACGCCTGCCACTTGACTTTCTAAGGGGGCTCGTCTGAAGAGTCTAGAATCAGAATCAGCCAAGAACAATCATCGCACTAAAGTAGGAAATCATCTCTGTGTCTAAGAGCATCAGTTCTGAAACATTAAAGGTTGATTCAGACTTTATAAGTACACAATAAATAAAAATGCTATTCATATAAACAATATTGTTATTGTCGTGCCCTTGCAGATCTATCTATAAATATTTTTTTTTTATTATTGTTTTGTGCAGCCTGTCATTTTAGTATGCTAATTAGGCCCAACCTCCCTTGCAGATCACGTGACCTGAGACCTCATTATAATTTTCTTCAAAACAACCATCATGGTGGACACAGAGCCACCTCGCAAAAAAAGACGCAAGTTTAATACGGAATTTGCCAAGAAAATCTTTACTTGTTTGGGTTTTTGACATTTTTTTTAAATGACCGTTGCATTTGCATGCTCATTAATATTCATTAGTGCCTGCCAAAGATGGCCGTGTGCACAGGATCAGCCTTGTCTCTATTCAATTATTTCAATGTTTACAAAACACATTGTATTTGCTATAATGTTTTATATTGTATTTGCTATAATTTGTTTTACATTTTGAGGACTATGCATGGTCCACGTCAGTCTTTAAGAAGTGTTGAACATTCTGGTATTTAGTTTGCCACAAAGTCAGAGGCCATCGATTGGACCGTTTGCTGTAATTTTATATACATTTTGTTGACCCTAACCCAGACTATTGCACAATGCTGTAAATTCACTTTCCATCCCACCTTTTGGGAAATAATCAATTGAGTTTCTATTTCGAACAATCACTTTAAAAGAGTTTGGAAGTATCTTTCCTATTTGTTTCACTGTAGTGTACAGAATAATTAATAGTATTTACTAAATATTAATTTAATCTTAAAAGCCATGGTTTTAACAATTCAAAATAAAATAAAAGTCTATAATAAGACTATAAAGTTTGCCTAAATAATGTCACTATGATGTAAAGTAATTCAAATGCAGAACACAAATGCCACTCCAAAGTGCTCCAAATACAATTATTACAGTACTTAAATTCAAATTAGAGTTACTGCATATTTACTGTCTAATTCATCCTTGAGCTACCAGACTTTGTTATGGCTTTATGTTTGATTAGAATAAATGTTCATTGAGAAGAAATGAAAAACTCAATTGAGGGCAGTCACCTTCCCGAAGGCAGTTCTAAATATGACTGCATGATGCGTCTGGCTGTTAACACAGATAGACGAAAGGCAATACTGAAACCGTACCGAGCTCAGATAGGTGACAGTGGTGGAGCCAGCGCTCACAGACTGCTATGTATCTTGCAGGGTATTGCTACCCAAACTAAAAATATTTCAGTGACGGCCACCCTATGGCATGATATCTCTAAGAGAGAGAGAGATAAACAGCTTTGATTTCACTCCTAGGGTTTCTGTCTAGCCTGTCTCATAGAGCTCAGAGATTATCTTGAGAAAAATGAAAAATGTTAAAAAAAAAAGAAAAGAAACCCCCAGCAGTATTTGTATCTCTACCATTGTTCCTTCGCAATATATTCATGGAAACATATTTAGAAATGATTCACACAGGTGTGATTTTTCAATAGATTTCATTGTCCTCGGGATCTGTACAAAAATACTGTGCACTTACACTAGACACTACTGTGCACTAGACATCATTAGAAAATCAGCCAATGGGGAACCTGATCCTCTCTACTGTCAGATGTTTGACAGAAATAACAAACATACAGTATATATATATATATATATATATATACACTAATGAAATCCTTTTTAATTTAACACAATGGTATTTATTGCTAAATATTATGTTCAGCCACAACTTGACTCAAAAGTAGAATTGTATAAGTATGGAATTCTTTTTGCATCTTGTACATCCTCCTTTTTTGATTAACGGCAGTGTATACTCGAGCTGACACAAACTCCACAAGCTGATGATTCATTTTTAAATCAGATCCATCAAAACAGAAGGGATAAGACTCATGCACAATATGATCTTTGGACAAGGTGGACAAACACAGTCATTATGACACATCTGAAATTGTGCAAAATCTTGATTAGTTTTTTTTTATTTTTTTTTTAGGTTTTTAAAGTTTATTTACGGTTAAAATTTATTTATTAAATGACTTAGACCTTTGGACATCTATCTATCTATCTATCTATCTATCTATCTATCTATCTATCTATCTATCTATCTATCTATCTATCTATCTACTTTATCTATCTCACAATGAAAAAGTGTGTATATCACTGAAGTGGCTGGAATAAGAAAAACAAGCTGCCTTATGCACCATTTATTTTTTTCCTTTCACTAAGAGCTATTTTGAATTTCCCTAATACACAGAATGAGTCATTTGAGAAGAATGAAAAAGCAGATGTATTTTCTAAAGTGTCCCATCTCAATAAAGCTTTAGATTTATTATTATTTTTTATCATTTTTGGGTAATTATTTGAAGCAAATGTGGTTAAAGCCCTACAGTATGTACTCCTACACAATTATTATAACTCACCTTATACTGATTAAAATATGCTAATACTATAAGTTTCCATAATACATGAATTCTTTAACTTCTGCATGCTCATTGTGGAAAGATTCATTTCTCTATAAGTAAAAAGGAAATTATGATACAACATACAGATATAGGTTTCACTCTAAACTATAGAGACATTATAATATTTCCGTTATGTTAATATTACACTTGAACAATTGAAACAGCAATGAGTCAGTCAAAGTCAATTTTTTGTGTCTGGAAATATCATTCTTTTCTATACCTCATGTACTATGGCTGAATAAAAGAACAGAATATTTTCTTTCTGTGCCCACTATAAAAATATGTTACAGAGTCCTAGTATTAGCGGTGCCCGGTCCTATTCGAAAAGGGCCGCTGTGGTTACGGGTTTTCATTCCAACCCAGCAGGAGCCGCACCTGATTCCACTTCTTTAATGAATTGCTCTCTGTCCTCAAATAGCTAATGAGTTGTATCAGGTGTGCGTGTGCGTGGTTGGAATGAAAACCTGCAGCCAGGCAGGTCCTTCGTGGATAATATCAGACATCACTGTGGGCTTTGATGTTGAGATCTGGTCAGTTAAATACATTACAGTATGTAGTAGTAGAAGTAGTAGCCATGTGCTAATGTCTTGGTTAGTTATATATTCTACTTTTACCACAAGGAGCATTTCATAGTAAATTATTTCAATGTTGCGTTTCTGACTTCTGATATATGCATGGCAGCATTTGTAATTTAGAAAAGAATTAAAAAAACATTATGATTGCGTAGTCGACTGATGCAAAATGCAAATATTATACAGTGAAATTATGAAGTGGTGGGAAATTGTATGACTTATATTTCCCACTTCAATTTGCATGGGTGTTTACAACTTAATGTGGAAAAATATCTTTTTGTGTTTAATTAGCTTTAAAGACCCTTGTCATTATAATTTCTCTCTCTCTCTCTCTCTCTCTCTCTCTCTGTCTCTGTGTCTGTCTCTGTGTGACATCATCAAAGTATCTTCCAACGTCCACACAAGGCCAGGAATGAAATAGGAAAAAAAAACAAAACATGTGACATAAAATTTTAATTAGAATTTTTGTGTGTTGTATTGTAGCTTAAATATATTTTTGGCCTATCAAATTTTTGACCCTCAAAGATTTTCAGATATACTTGAAATAACACGTAAGATTTTTTTTTTACATATTCATCGAACGTACAGTACTAAAGTGAAACTTATGTTGACTTGCAGTATATGCAAAAAAATAAAACAATGTAACAAATAAACAAATAAATAAATAAAAAAACAAATAAACCGAACTGCTGTCCTATAAGAACTCTTACTTTTATAAAAAAAATAAATAAAATAAATAAAAACGTCTCTTCTTTGCAGAATTTGTTAATGTTTACTTGTGTCACTTTCCTTTTCACTTTGTGTCAGCCATATTTTCTGGGCAAATATTCTAACCAGTGTTAGTCACATGACTAACAAAATTTGCCTGGGTGTGTTTACTCCGGGTATTCCGGGTTCCTCCCACAGTCCAAAGTCAACAATTCAACAATTGGGGACACTGTAGTGTGTGAATGTTGACTGGAAGTCCAACAATGATGAATGTAAAAATGGGAATAAATATAATAGTTATCACTATTAGCCTCCACAGTCCCTAAGTGGACTACAGAGGCTCCTAGATGGATGGGTGGGATGGAGGGATGGATGGGCTTCACTATGAATGAAACACTGGGCAGTGCTAGGTTAGATCACTGTCTTCTCCACTTTGTTTCAGTCATTCTAAACATATATATTTTTTAAATGTACATATTTCTTTTTGAAGGGATTGGCCATTTTCAGAAATTATTTTCAATGAATAAATATTCATCAGTGAATTATCATTGCTTAAAATTTCACCCATTAAAAAGATAAGTGGGTGGCACGTTGGTGTAGTGGTTAGCGCTGTCTCCTTACACCTCCAGTGATCGGGTTCAGTTCCTGCCTCGGGGTTGGTGTGTGTGGTGTTTGAACGTGCTTGGTGGGTTTCCTCCGGGTACTCTGGTTTCCTCCCACGGTCCGAAGACATGCATCGGCGTTCTCAAAATCTCCTGTAGTGACCTCCGAACGCGACAAAGCTAAGATGATGGAGATGTCAACTTTTCATATTCACGGATTAAGATTAACAAAACCAAGTAAATTAGGTTATAGATTAACCTGATGAACAATGATGGAATCTGATACTAATTTATTTATTGGAATAACGTGACTCTCCATGGTCTTTGGTAGGTGGGTGGGTGGGGGGGTGGGGTTGCTCTGGGTACTCCGGCTTCCTCCTACAGCCCAAAGACATAGCCCGCACTGATGTTCCCAATTTGGGGCCGGCGTAGCGTGTGAATGTTGACCGGCGGTCCTACTTTACCATGATCGTGAAAAATGGGGAATAAAAAACAATAGTTAATCAATATCGTCCTTCACAGTCCCTAAGTGGACTACAGCTGGATGGGATGGAGGGATGCATGGATGGAGGGGCTGTACTGTAGGGTGCTGCTCAGTATGAATGAAGCACTGGGGCAGCGCTGGGACGGTAAATCCGGGGTGCCTGCCCCTTTAAGAGCGCGCGCTCTGGGGTGGCGCTTCCCTCCGCCACTGCTTCTTGATATTAATAGTGTTGGTGTCTTGAAAGTGACGTAATGCCTTGGAGTCCGAGCTCCTGACATGCGATAACGTTTCTGATAAAGAAACACTGCAAGCAAAAACTAAGACATAAAATACAACACAACAATAATAACAACAAATCAGTCAGTCAACACCACTTTGCAAAGTCGACATCTTATATCCTTGCAAAAGAAAAAAAAAAATATATATATATATATATATATTTCCAACCAAACACAGAATGAGGGAGGGCGAGAAACGGGCCACCATGTTTCAGACAGAGCACAAAGGCGCGCGCGCACACACCAACAGGTAAGGAGATGATGATGATGATGATAATATGATATAATGATTATAAAGCGAATCAATGAGCGTCACACGCAATACGCACGCACGAGCGCGCGAGCAAGCGAGCGCGCGCGCACACACACACTCTACACTCACTGACTCTCTTTAGCGTAGCTTGTGCTTTTCATCGCGAATGTTATGTAATCACCAGGAGAGGAGAGGACTAATGGGATTTCGCGAAATCAGTGGCGTGTTACTGTGTAGCGGCAGCGGCAGCAGCGAGAGCAACAGCAGGAGCGAAACCCAGGCTGGAAGAGAGAGAGAAAAAAGAGAAAGAGGGAGAGAGAGGCTGCTCGGGTTTCACGCGGCTTTTTCGGGGACTTGTTTTATTGGGTCAAACGCGTGAGAAATTGAAGCGGCGGCGGCGGCGGCGGGGTCACGTTCAGGCACGGGGACGAAAACAGCACGTAAGGTTTTCCTCCGTTTCTTTCTCATTTCTTTCTACAGCGCAAAAAAAAAAAGAGGAGTGATGTGTGTGTGTGTGTGTGTGTGTGTGTGTGTGTCTCTGTCTCTCTCTCTCCGGCAAAGCATTAGGATTAATCCTATAAAGAGGTATTTGTTTTGATCCATCCATGTCGCGATGATTTAGATTATGATGATGATGATGATTATGATGATTATTGTTGTTATTGTTAGATTTGTGCTGCAGCAAGCACACCAACCACCCAAGCAAACAACACTGGACGCCTGACTCCATTTCCTTATTGTTTGAAGAAAAAAAAAAAAGATATGATGTAGCTTTAAGGTTCTTAAGTTCAGATTCGGGATGTTTTTTTTTATTTTTTTATTTATTTTTTTGGTCGCGTTTCATGCTGGTTAGAGCTTAGCGCTTTAAAACTTGAGAAACTTTCCGTAACTGATGTAAGATAAGAAAGCGCGTAGGCATGGCAACGTGCTCAGGGCTCGAGACTCGAAGCGCGAGACCATTTGGCCGGCTGTGGAGAAAGAAAGAGAAAGATAAAAGGCAGCTTTATTTTATTATTTTTCTTTTTTAATTTTCCCTCAAAAGTTTCGAACCAAACGGCTACATTTAAAAAAAACAAAACATAAAGAGAGGGACATGAAAGGCAGCTTCGTTTTTTGTTTTTAAAATTTTCCTTTAAAGTTTCTGCTTCTTTTACAAACATAAAGCACAATTCTTTAACGTGTTGTTTTTCCAATTTATTTGTTTTTTTCCCTCCCTCTAACGTTCTTCCCAGCATTGTACTGATTTCTGTTTATTTATTTATTTATTTATTTATTTAAAAAGTAAAGTTTTGCTTTACTTCATCTAACTCGACCGTTCTGAATGAGGATTCTATAGAACAACTAAAAATGCCAGACGACTAAACGTATGTTTTCAGTTTTATGAGGTCCCCTTTATACTTTGCTTCACTGTTCTGCTGTTCACAAATTTCTTTTCAACTAGCGTTTGATGATCGTGATCATAATCTAGCTCCTCTAACAACTTCTCAAAAAACCTCCTTCAGCTCACAAAGTTCATTTGTTGCCATCAAATAGTTTCCTTATCAGATAGTTTTACATAAATATGAAATATAAACTAACAGCAACTATATATAAACATCAAAAGCAACTCGAAGTTACCCCGGCTTGTATTGTTGCTAGTGCTGTAACTTTTCTCGAGAGATGCCCCTTCGTTAGCTTTTACAGCCCTTAAATGTACACATCATACAGGGGTTATTACTAAAGTGTGTGTGGGGAGGGGGGAAAAAAAAAAAAAAGTGTTTTCTGCTTTAACCCGTGTACAAAAACCAAAAAAAAAACATCACCTCCTTTTTATGTTAAAGAAGAACCCACACCTGATCGTCATGACACAAAATTCCCAGGCTGCTTCCAGTAGACTGCTCGGGCTGTTTCCTGTAAGCCGAGAAAAAGCGGCCACTCTGGGGCGGTCTGGAAATGATGCGCCCCGGGCCCCGCGCGAGGCTGCTTTCTTGTCAGTGAAAGTTTCTTAATGACAAAGGCCTGTGAAAAGCAACGGCGCTCATCATTCAGAGCGGAGAAGAGAGACTCACAACTGTAAACAAAAGTTTCAGATAGCGTCAGCGAGGATCTGCTGCTGTGTCATCGGTATTGCTCTGCACTCACAGCTGTGCCAGCTTCACATAATGATAATGTGTTTGTGTGTGTGTGTGTTTGGAAATCTTAAAATTATTTCTCTTTTCTTCCATTCTTGCTTTTTTTTTTTTATTTATTTTTTTTTTTTGCGAGTTCATCTGGTGTGATAGTGTTTTTACGCCCCCCTGAGAAAACTTTTCACAAGTTGCATTATTGTTGTATTATTATTTATTTCCCTTCTCAAGGTTTATGTCTGTTCAGATATAACCTATTGTGGATGCTTTGTCCTTGACGATTGGCTGAGTGCGTAGAGATCCGTTTCGGCGTCGCCTTTTGTAAGCGAAGGAAAAAAGATCTGTGTGAGTTGTCTGATAAGAAGTGTTTGAAGTGATTGAAACGGTCGAGGTAGATTTCACATGTAAATGGGTGCGCATCTGTGAGCCCTTTGGGGCGGGATGCAATAGATCAGCGCTGTATAGTGGAGAACTTTACGGCTGACAGATGAATTTGGGCCTCGGCGTTTGGAGAAAGCACCAGCGGGGGGGCTTGCATTTGTTCTACGCGGCTTTTGAGTTCGCACAACTTCTTCTTTTT
Organism: Clarias platycephalus; assembly: GCA_030068275.1. Classification (NCBI taxonomy): domain Eukaryota; kingdom Metazoa; phylum Chordata; class Actinopteri; order Siluriformes; family Clariidae; genus Clarias; species Clarias platycephalus. The sequence continues at coordinate 20,551,686 of JAQQZT010000023.1, forward strand.
TTTTTTTTTTTTTTTTTTTTGGACTGGCTTCTTATCACAGCAAGATGAGCCTCACACTGTTGTCTCTGCCCTGGAGATTCATTTGTATGTGTGTGTGTGTGTGTGTGTGTGCTGTTGAGAGAGAAGGGTTTGATTAAAAAAAAATATATATATATATTTTAAATAAGTAAAATTGGCTTGCTAAGCTCAGTCTTGACCATGATGCGGAAAATACAGATTAATCTCAGTGTTTTTTTCTTCTTCTAAGTGTTTATTGAGTATCATGTGTTTAATAATTATTGCAATATAAGTTTGTGTATTCGTTTCACTAAATAAAAGAATTTTAGTTTTTTTTTTACAAACAAGCTGCTGAACACCAATGTTTCAATTCGAATTAGCTAAAAGTGTTCTAAATGGGATCAATTAATTTATTTGATAATGTAATTCTCACTTTTCTTTTTCTAAATATGAAAAAAAAAAAAAAAGTTTGCAATACGCCTTGTGGTTTTATCTGCACAGGTTTTTCAAACCCTTGTTAGGGATCAGCAACCAGAAACTACCATAACAAAATTTCTAAAAATTAATGTTGAAATTTCCGGATGAATCATTGTTGCTTTTGTGGCACATCCTTTTTTTTTTTTTTTCTGTCATTATTTAAACCTCTGTACGTTGTGGTTAGAATACTCAGATAGCAAATAATGGAAACTTGATTTTCGGTAAATGTCTTGCACTCTGAAGTGTGCAGAGAAATAACAGTGCTTTTGTGGTTTCTAAGATTAAAACTATTTTTTTTTTTTAAATGACACACTTGAGTCATCTATTTTTTTTTTTTTTTTTTTTTAGTGTTTGAGCAACGTGAGTCAGAGTTTGCTCTAGCTTTATTTGTCATTAATCTATGTTTCTTCTGTTTATTAATAGCCGTATTTAATGTCTTTGAGGCACCTTGTTGACTTTTGTGTGCGTCTTCTGGAACGTTCAGTTTGTTCTTGGTTTTAGACGACAGTTTGCTGAAATGAAAATCGCTGGTGGTTAATTTTATTATGTGAGGCGTGAGGTTGTGACATTGAGGGCGGTTATTGATATTTGCCCCAGGAGATAATCATCATCATCATCGTCATTATCATCATGATGATCTGCTTCCTTTCAGTCTGTACAGGTGATTCAGCAGGTGAATCTACATACTGTAGACCGATATCGGTTTATTTATTATCTATAAATGATTTTCAAGTTTTGTAATGAACAAAAATGCAGGGAATAAAATCAAGATGCGTTTTTTTTATCAACGTAAAAATGTTTTAAGTTGCACAGAATTGGGTTAAAGTTAGGAAACTCATTTCTTGCCGGATTGCTGATTTGGTCATTTTTCTTTTTTTTTCTTTCGGTGGTGGATTATTTTCACTTCTGCATTATGATTCTGTGTGTCTTCTAGTTGAAATCTCAGATTCCCATCGTCTTTATTCTTGATCTGCGATCATTTTATTACAGTGAGTGTTTATGCATATGCATTTTTATGTAAATAAGAAAACTGATTTATTATTATTATATTCATTTTTTTCTTTCCAGGAAATAAGGGCAACCCCTGCCTTTTGAAATTCTTTCAGAAATCCTTTAAACCTTTTGATTAGTGAACGTTTGTCTGTATATTTGAACCACAGAAATAATTATGAAGTAGTAATAAATGTTTTGTTTGTCATAATTCTGCTTGTGCACGAGTGGTGTGTGGGTGTGTGTGTTTGTCTAAAGGGTGAAACTCTTAACTCCGGCAGCACTGCTACAGTATGAGAACAGTGGCTCTGTATGTCTGTAAGTTTTTAATGGCAAACATATTCAACACCGTATCCCTTAGAGCGCTGATTCCGGAGGCGCCCGGCGGGAATCGCCCGCGCTCCGCGCTGTTGCCGATCATCTGAGAAACTTTGTATCTTTTGGGGAAACTTCTGGAAGTACCCGCTCTTATCTGTCTGACTCTGCCGTAGCGAAATCCTTACCGCCGCGACGCACGGCCTCGGCTCCACGGGAACCGTGATGAGTCAGTTTATCCTTCTCCGCTTTCGTCGCTCAGCGATGGTGTGTGTGTTCCCTTACCGCACGTTTTCAGTTTTTCTTCTCTCTCTCTTTCTCTTACGCCCCCCCCCCCTCCCCTCCGCTTGCCTTTGTGGTCGAGTGTTCCTTTTCCATCTGTGTGGTCTGGAGGCTTGTGTTGTGGCTATAGCATAGGCTTCTACATTGTTCGAGACAGGTCGGACAGAATGAGTCGGAGCGAAGGAGGAGTTGGAGGGAGGACTGGAGGAGTTTTCCTCGAGAATGTTTGTTTTCCTGTTTCCAATTTGGTCGGCCAGAGGGCCTGTTCTGTCAGAGCTCCCATTCACGGAACCTGCTGCGAGGATGCCTGACTACGGCGTGCACAACCGCCCGCGCTCTCTGGATGTTTATCGCCGTCTCTGTGTTGCGTTTATCCAAAGTTGTTGTTCTCTGTTCGCCCGTCACGTGGTAATCCTTACGGTAGGCCGCGCAGACTTCTTTTTCTTTCCGTAGTCGTGTAGGAGTTGAAGACGAGCTTTACGTCTGCATTTGTTAACATGTTTCTCGGTGTCTCAGTGAAGTGTGTGTGTGTGTGTGTGTGTGTGTGTGTTTAGTGTTGTACGATATCGGCTGATCTGTGCTTTGTTTTCTGTGTGTCTCGGAATCAGGCTTGGCAGTAATTAAGAGGAGAGCGCGGTGGGATGTGGCCCAGACTCTCATCCAGCATCACGCGCGAGACCCCCTGAAGAGGAACGAGAAGGAAGGACGCGACGTTTTGGGAGAAACGAATGTGGAGACGGGACGGCGGAAGAAGCGAAACCCCGCTAATGGAAACAATGGAATAAATGGGAAAGCAGCATGGACGTGGAATAAAGGATATCTCAGAGGCAGGGCAAGGGCTTTGGATGTTCTGCCAACTCTGAAATCTGCCTCCTGTGGATGTGGTGCTGATAATGCTCTAACCCAATGCTCAGCAGAGGTACGTACACGCATCATTACATGCCAGGAAAGTACAGGAATTTTTTTTTACACCGCGCCTCGCGGACGCTGGCTTTCTCTCGACCGCCCGCGACTTACTGTACGGTAGCGACCAACTAAAGAAAGTCGTTATATCTAACAGGCTGTTGGGGTAACGCGAGCTTCCCCTGGCTTCTCTCGATTCTTCACAGTCACTTCCACACCTCGTCATCGTGTTCATTAGGACACCGCTTCTGATTCCTGAATAGATTGTTTTCACTTTCAGTCATGTTTTTTTTTTTTTTTCCTGTTTGTTTTCACTCAGATGTAATATACTATAGGTCACCGGAGATGATTTTCCAGTCTAATCCGTGAGCTCGGTTTTTCCAGACGTGTAAAAACAGTAACAGTTTGGTTAGCGTGGCATTTAATATGACCCGTGAAAATCATGACAAATATACGTGACATTATCATCTCCAGATTCGTCTCTGTGGAACGAATGATTTCATAACAACGAAGCGGCGGCGGCGGATTTAATGACGTGACGCGCATCGACATGCATATTTAACACCTGACTTTTATTTAAAACAAAAAGGGAAAGGAAAAAAAGAAATCCTTGGGAAAGTTTGACTTGCATGTTCAAGCTATTTAATTAAGATGAAATGTCATGAGGTTAAAGCCCTGGGGCGAAGTGCCTCCAAAAGTCTGAAGCCTTTCCGTCTGATTTTTCATGATGTCCATTTGAGTCATTTTGAGTTTATAATATTTTTTTTAGTGCAGTTTTTGTTGTTGTTGTTGTTGCTTTTCGTGCACGTGTTTCCCGCTATAGTCGCAACTAACGATGCAAAAGCAACGAGCGTGGAAATCCAGTAATCTTATTAGGTTCTGAAAACGCTCACACGCTTTGCGGTCCGAATTTTCAACCGAGCCTGATTATTGTTTTTTTTTTTATTAAACAAAGCAATATGAAGAAAAAAAAAAAAAAAAGTCGAGTGCTTTTCTCCGGTGCATATTAAACGGCCTGTAACGAGCGGCGATTACGAGATCCGCACTTTGTTAACGCTGCAGAAATGGAGGCTTCACTGACGTGTGCCATGCGATTTCAGCAGATTAGTCTAATGTTAAACACATGCCGTCGCCTTTCCAGACCGACTTTCAAAATAAGTCAGAAATCGTTGCTTTTTATTTTTATTTTTATTATTTTTTTTAAACATGTATTTATTTATTTATTTATTTAACCCTTGCAGTGAATTTCTCGATTCTGCAGTTAAGTCGTGTCGGATTTCCCGAGAGCGGATCGATATCGAGACTTTAAACCCTCCGTGGATCTCTCGCTCACGCAGTACCACAAAGACCCTGAGGTCAAAGGTCACCTGACATCTTTAACTACTAGGATGGAGGCTTAGAGGCCCCTGGTATCTCCTGCTGAATGGCATTGTGCTTTTATTCAGTAGTCAAGCAGAAAATCTTTGATATATTTTTTTTTTTTCTGTCAGTCACCGCTTGTTTTTGTTCCGATGTTAACGCTTTCTTTTTTTTTTTTTTTTAAACAAGCTGTGAGAAGTAAATTAGATTTAAGGCGGTGTGAAATTTCCATTTTCCTTAGAGACTCTCTGAAAAAAGTTTTTATTTTTGAAGGGAAGCATGTAAAGAAGAAAAAAAAAAAGAAAAGAAAAAGTAAACTTGACTTATGTAACACAGTTTTGTGAGAGAGTTTTGCGACGTGATGAACATTACAGCGCAGACACGACACCCTTGTCGAAGCTTTTCTTTCTTTTTCAAAATTGCATTGATGCGAAATTCTCTACTACTAATATATGCAATAATACATTTTGGACTCTTGTTCGGCCAAACCTGTATTGTATACATATACAGTAAGACTACACTGAGTATGTTCCTCCTTTTATCCTGTGAGCTTTATTTCATTTATTTAATATGCAGCATATCACTGTTCCACCTTACAGAGTTATTATTGAAGGATGCTGTCTGTAACCTTGAGCTGTACGATCTGTAAACGCTCCACACGCTCTGTGTACCAACGTGATCTGGGCTGTCACATCATATCGAAAGACAGCGCGGAAACTATGCAGTGAACTATCTCTAAAGTTTAGGAATCTTCCACCGGTTCGATGCGTAGCCGAGCTTCGTGTTGCGCAACACCGTCGAGAAATATAACGGATATAATAGCCGGAATGTTGAAGTGTACCGAGCTGTCGATTCTGAAGCACGTTGTAGTTTGGGATATGAAAGTCGACTTTCATCCGCGTGTCCGGTTCGAGCTTTTAGGCGTCTGGACGGAGCGTCGTCGGCCGCCGTCGCGTTTTAATGAGGCGGCGGGTTCTCCTCGTTCTCCTCTCGCAGGAAGTGAAGTACATGTGAAGCTTGTGCCGGTATTAAAGGGCCGGTTCGGATCCTGTGAATAAAAGTGAAGAGGAAAGAGGGAGAAGTCTGCGTCCGCCAGCCGATTACGCCCACGTTCCTACCTCCGTGCAAGCCACTTTCTCTCCCTAATCCCAAACCCCCGCCCCCCCCCCCCCCCCAGCGTCCAAACAACGTAATTAGACGGGGAAACGTAAAAATGACCTGATAGAATGCGAGATAAAGGGGCGATTCATCGCGTCGCAGTGGTTGACTGCAGCCCTGTTGTTTTTAGTGGATTGTTTCCGTGAGGCCTGCAGCATATGGTGGTGGAAAAAAAAAAAAAAAAAAAAGGCCCATGAAAAGGGGGCTATAGAAGAGGGGGCTGGACGCGGCCGAGCTGCGAAAACAAAACGCTGTGAATCGACCCTGGCTAAATGGCGGGGTAATGGTGAACACCGCATACTCAGGAGTTGTTTATTTAAAAAAGCCAAGCTGCATTAATCAACGTCTTCATCATCACCGGCTCTGGCAGAGTGAATAATCTCGCTGTTTTCCACACCCTGTTCCTTTTCTCTTCATTTTTTGCTATTACAAACTGTAATTTTCACACTATTCCAAACTACATTTTCCGCGCTCGTGAGCGACGTCTGCGCGGCGTCTAATGCGCCGCTGGTTCGTGGCTCGGTCACAACACGGCGCCCGCTGCGCCGCGTAACTGCCAATCTGGTGTCAACTTTCTGGTTTTCTAAAAAGAGCGCGGCTCGTCGCGGAGGCCGTCCGTTCGATGATATCGCGGCCATGCGATCACCTTGACGAGATATTCGCGTTCCCGCTTTCATGCCCTGGTATTGTCAGCCCTGGTGTGTGTGTGTGTGTGTGTGTGTGTGTGAACTCGTACCGAGTTTCGCGTATCCAAGCTGTGTTTTTGGCAAACGGAAACAAGGTCCTTTCTTTTTTTTTTTTTTTTTTAAAGATCTCCCCATTTGTTTAGCCGAAGCCCCAGAGGCTTCCGATACCCCGGGCCTCTCCTCCTGAGGCTATCGGATGTTTCCTCTTCTACAAGGAGGGCGATTCACACAAGTGTAGGTGTTGTTACAACATGGATGAGACAACAGGCATCGTGTCGAAACAACGGTCCGGCTCGCTGTAAAGACCACGTCGCTTGGCTGATCGAGGCGATCAGATAAGGAGAGCTTCAACGGGAGAGGGGCGTTCTTTCTAACATAACACGACACTGTTTCTTTTTCTAATGTGATTGTGGTTCCAGGCAGCTTGATTTGTTGCATCGGCTGGAATGAGGTGTTTCTCTTGGTTGAGGAGTAGCTTGTTGAAAAATGATTTAGACTTTTTTTTTTTTTCTCTTGCTCAGCTCGCCAGCTATGGTCTTTTCCATCTCGTCCTAGCCGATAGATAGGCATCGGCCTGGAGGACAGGAAGGCTACGGATACTCTGCTTTGTAAAACACGACAGCGGAGTGTTGAACAGGCCTGTTCTCGTCTCCCGGTCTGAACCCTGCAGGCTGCACTTCGTCTCTGTCAGCGGGGCGGCGGGTGGTGGGGGGGGTTGGAAGCGACGGTGAACGAGACCTCCCTCCTCTCCTCTCCCCACTGAAGAGTTATGGGCCACGGAGCGGAGCCCAGAGCCGGTCCCCACGGCCGTGACGCTCGCCACGATCACAGCACCTATTATGGTCAACGGGCCCAGGGCCCTGTCAGGTCCCGCTGCCTTTTTGATTCACCGCTCGCCTCGGATTCCGCTCCGCGGTCCCCGGCCTTTTCTCCCCGCCGTGTCCTTAACTTCCAGATAGCAGATAAAATATCCATAAACAGCACTTGAAAGAGAATGTAAATGTTTATAGGCTTCCTGCGAGACTTATCTGATATTGTTCTTATTTATACGTCAGGGCTTGTACATCTCGAGGCGGACGGGACCGACCCCGAATTCGGAGCCAAATGGCTTTAAGTGCTGCCTCGGTGCAGCTTTTGCCAGCGGGGGAGGTTTTTAAGTGGACAGTTGGACGGTGGAGGATCTAGCCGGTGACACCAGGACGGAAAGAATGCATAGACAATACAACACTGATTCCTTTCAGGAATCTCCCCGGCACTGCTGCCAGACGATCGGCGAGATTTCACCTGACTGTGCGGGCGCGAACTTCCCATCATCACACGATGAGAAAAGTTGTGTTTTTCTCTCTCTCTCTCTATATATATATATATATATATATATGTCTATATATCTATATATATAAATATAAATATTTTATATGTTGCTGACATCAGGTTAAAATGTACTGGAGATAAATTTCCCGCCTGTTCCGGGTGCAGTAAACCCAGCGCCGCGGGGCCCCGGAGCGCTCCTGCTAACTCGGATCGCCCGGGTGGGAGGCATTCCTGTCAAGAGCGGGGCGTTGACGTAGGCGGAAGGATCACTCTGTAACTTTGCCATCAGTCTCGTATCGATGAGTCGGTACATGTCCTGAGCCTGGAGAGCCTCGCTCACGCTAACACACTAAGAGGCATGGTACAAACACAAACACGCTTCTTATTACTCTCTAGAATAATTACTTTTTAACCAGGGCTTCCTCTCGTGCATAGTTGATGGCATGTGTTTACTTGTAAACAGTAATTACACTGTCTGAGATATGAATCATCGGCGTTATTAGAAATCGAACGGAGAACTAAATGAAAAATGCAAGTTGCATTACATAATGGTGCATTTGGCTTTTGGATCAGATTCGTTTGTGTATGCATGCGTGTATGCGTGTATGCATGCGTGTACTGTATATACGCACAGTGTGTTTGTGTTTGTCTGCAGGAGGGAATGAGAAATCTGCTTTTGGATGAAAGCCTGTATGTCTGTCCATCTGTTATGCAGATCCTGTAGTGATGTTAGCTCTGACCCTGGGTGTGTTTCCTTTCCCTCATTAACGACGAGTTTCTGAAGCCATAATTGAGCATAATTTTGTATTCTTTTTCTTTTATTTATCTGATAGTTAAAAGGAATATGGTGATTTAAAAAAAAATGAATTATTTTCTCCCCCCTTGCCGTCTCAGTATTCATGTAGAAGACGTCAGCATCACACACTGTGCAGATGAAGTAGAGAGTAAGGTTATGGAAAAAGAAGGAAAAAAAAAAAAAAAAGAAGAAGAGGAAGGAAAAAAAACAAAACAAAAAAACCAGGCAGCATGTGAACGAGCTGTCGAGCTCGGGCGAGTTGGGCGTATGACTCAGGTCGTTCCCATGATAAGCAAGACACTCGTGCGTGCTTTGTTGTTTCAGCTATTATAGATGGTATAGCTCAGGGTGGGGCCGTTTTATCAAACATGCTAGGATGACTAATCAGTCCTAGGGCTACATGGCATATGAAAGGAGAATCTTTTGTACAAAGCAAATACTGGAATCTTGTAAAACCAGTGGGAAGCCCTTAGAACAGTTCCACCGAAATGCTCCGGCTTTAATTCGCGACTTTATACGCCGCATCCGATGGCGTGTCCCGATGAAGTTGTTGGAGAAGTGCAGAGATAAAGACAGAGAGAGAAAGAGAGAGGAAGAAGAAAACCCAAAGGAAAGAAAACCGGCGAGAAGATCTTGCACGCAGGGTGGACTGGATGTTTATCACGCCCGTATCCGATAACAAGGCAAGTGTCTTCTCTTTCGAGGATTTCTCCTCTCGACCGTCGCAGATCTGCTGGTGGATGTGTGCATGCGAGCGTCTGCTTAAAAGCCAAAGCAAGTCGAGTGGGGGGGGGGGGGGGGGAAAGCAAGAAAAATTTATATTTAAAAATAAATAACATTCAATATAAATCTGCATACGAGTCTTGGAAGGAAATTCCAAATGAGTTGTATGCGTTTGGTGAAAGCAGGAGCTTCGAGGTATGTCGTTCTGCAGGTGGAACGTACACGCTCGGGGACACGGTGCAAATATGTTGGCCCGAGGTGCCGTTTGGGTAGACGCAGGCCTGGTGTTCCTGAACAACACCACCACCACCAGCAGCAGCACCACCACGGCGGCGGCGGCGCTCTGTGTAAGATCTAATCACATCGGAGAAAGCTTGAGACACACACACACACACACACACACACACACACACACACACACACGCAGGCAAGAGAGAGCAAATTAGCCCAGACTGACACGAGTTCTTATCACTGCTCTCACACACACACACACACACACACACAGTCCATTACACACATCCCTTGTGAATTCTGCTGCTCTGTGTTAAATGGTGAAGAACGTTGCTTTACAAACAGATCGCTTTTCCTTCCAGCGTGGTTACGCGAGCTCGTTCGTCTCCGTTTTCTTCTCACTGTGAGAATCGGGTTCCTCCTGCATGAACTAGAATGAATTGACACTGTGTGACTTTTTCGTCTTTTTAGGAGGACGAAAAATATCCCAAGATTAATTTTGGATGTTGTAAGTTTGTATCGGCCGGAGCTTCGGATACGAGTTTGGATTTATTTTCTACATTCTAGGACAAAACTATGGAATGACGCATACGGCATTAGACGATCCAGTAAACGCGTGAAAGGTCAGCTGTTCTGGAACAGTATTGGATGGTTGTTAAAGTGCGTTTGCAAAAACCCATCGAGCTCCACCATGATGAAGCCGTCTCTCACGAAGACCTTCCCAGGAAATCAAGGACCAAAACTGACCTCTGCTGCAGAGGAGACGTTCATTTAGAGTCGCCAGCCTCAGAAATCGCCGATTCCAGAGCCGTTATGAAGCTTTACAGAGCAGAAGCAGCAGATGTGCATCTCAATATCAACTGTTGAGAGGAGATTATTGTGTATTTAAGATTCTTTAGAAGAAATAAAAATCAGGAACGACCACGGAATCGGAAGGCGTGAAGCGCGTGGGGGACACGTGGGGATCAACGGCACGTCAACTCGCGTCAGAGTCGCTGCCGTCATCTCGGTTTTCTTTCATTCGCAACACTTCATGGGAATTTGACCAAAACCTTACGGAACTTTTAGTAGGAAGTGCAGATGTGCTGTAGATATTAAATGTTCTAATATCGTCCCTTTTCTTTGGAAATCCTTTAGAAAACTCGTGTAAATTAATCATTTTTCTTATTTAAAAAATTTATAAAATTTTTTAAATACAATTTCTGCTGTAGTTCAAGAAGGCTTGTGTGTTATGCAGTTAGTAGTAAACGTATGTAAAGCAATAAATAGAAGGCGATGCTGCACAGATCCGAGGGACCGACCGATACCCGACGGTTTCCTCCGGGTACTCCGGTTTCCTCCCACAGTCCAAAGACATGCAGGTTAGGCTAATTGGGGTTCCCAAATTGCCAGTAGTGTGTGTATGTGTTTGCGCCCTGCGATGGATTGGCACCCTGTCCAGGGTGAACCCCGCCTCGTGCCCTAAGGCTCCAGGCTTGATCCACGAACAAATTTACACTTGTGCACCCTTTATTTGGACGTGACATGACATCGATCTTGGACACGTACACAGGATACAGCTCGTCTTAAATCACTCCGCTATTACGCCCTTGACGTTCGTGCTTTTCTTGGCAACGGAAGCCGGTGGAGAATCGGCTCGGCCGCTAAGAGGACGTCGATACCGGATCAGGATCAGAGATCCGGTACCGGCTCGCGTTAAAAATAGAAAATAAAAAAAAAAAGCAAGCATGAAATGTATGTTTTACGAAAGAGAAGAAAAACCCAAGTTGTTCATGAAACCATGTGTAGAAATGAAATGCGGCATAATATCCTAACGCACTTTGACCTAGAGTCGTACACTACCAGGTACACGTCTACTGTAACTCCGTGGTCTTTCATGATGTTTATTTCTTTCTACACTGTAAAACAATTCTGAAGGCGTTTATCGTAAATACACAATAATCTCCTTTGAACAGTTGATATTGAGATGCATCTGCTCTGCTTCACCTCTTTAATCTATCGGTTTGTTACTTGGTGATTTCTGAGGCTGGAAACTTTCAATGAACTTCTCCTCTGCAGCAGAGGTAACGTTTTGGTCTTGCTTTCATGAGAGCCAGTTTCATCACGGAGCTTGATGGGTTTTTGCAAACGCACTCGACACATTACTGTTCTTGCAAGAACCGTTCCAGAACAGCTGACCTTCATGTCTTTAAATAACAACTTGTTGTTGTTGTTGGTGAATTACGTAATTCCGTATGTTAGTTCATCGTCTTGAATGATCTCCAGAATTGTTCTAGAAAATAAATAACTAAACCAAAAAAACATTTAAATTTCCAAACGTTTGGACATTTAATGTGTTTTTTTTTTTTTATGTACGTATAGGTACAGTATATCCTGCTCTAATACATGATTAGGTTTCAGCTCGTGCAGCCGTCTGTAAGTCACATCAGTCCTGATTCAAATAATAAATGCAACCGTACTATATACCAAGGTGTTTTTTTTTATTTTTTTTTACATTTTTTTGTTTAGTTTTTTTTAAACCGTTAAAGCATGCTTGAGAAGGTATCTCCGGATGTTAGGATCGCTCTCTTTTTCACCAAACGAGTTCTGCCCTTTTGTCAGCTTATCATCTTTGTTTTGTTGAAAACTGCTGAGAACGAGGTGACAGTGTCTCTCCTTCAGAGAAACTCGAGTCGTGTCGCAACGCTGTGTGACTTTTACTCAGAGGGGAAATGCATCAGAGTCTGTGGTTTGCTGTCGGTTTCGCACTGTAGCTGCAACGCTTCGCTATGAATTGTAGGAAAATCTTTGCACCACAAGCAGGAGAGCGAATGTGATTTCGAGCTTTTGTTTTTAACAAACCCGCGCAATTCGGGCGATCGAATTTTTTCACGTTTTCCCCACCCGTCATCTCGGAAACACGAAAAATCTCGGCGTGCCGGCCACGTCACCAGTTCCTTCCAGGCCGGGAATGTGCGTGTGTGTGTGTGTGTGTGTGTGTGTGTGTTTTGAGGGGGGGGAGGGCGGTCGTGGTATTGGCAGCGGGTGCGAGGGTGAAGATGATGAAAAGGGGGAAAAAAAAAAGACGAAAAAAGATCCTGATAACCGTCGAAGGTTGAAAAGAGGAACTGAAATCTGTCGGGCATCTTGAAAGTCCTTGACAGAAAAATTCCGAGCCCTCATCATCATCATCATCATCATCGCTCCGGTGCCAGCCGGGATCAGGGGCTAAGTGGGAGAATGGACGTGTCCAAGCGGAAGTGCTCGGACACGAACGGCACAGAGACGGCGTATTGAGCAACCCGGCTTCACATCAGGCTTTTTCCTGTTGCTAAATGCTGGTATTTTATTTAGGGACGACGGCTCTGCTTTAGAGTTTCACATATGTAATGGAATTACCCCTCTGAGTCCTGGAATTTATTTTTAAAAGAACACTTAAGCTTTCTACATACACATGCCGTCAAAAAAAAAAAAAAAAAAAAAAAAAAAATCCTCTTTTTCCGGAAACATCTACTTTACTACTCGTACTGTAGGCCTCGGGTCCGAATGAAATGAAAGCTGATTAGCATTCGTACCCTGGTGCGTTCGAATCTGCCTCTCTGATCATCATGCCTCTCTTTCACTCTCCTTTTCTCTGTCTCTCACACACACACACACACACACACACACACGCAGACTGGATAGTGTATTTAAATTGAGAAACCGAGGCTAATATTAGCTGCCTCCTGTTGAGCTAGCGTACACAAAACACACACATTGGTATGGAGAGAGAGGGAGGGAGAGAGAGAGAGAGCAGCTCTGGTTAGAAGACTTCCACTCCCTTTGCGAAGAAAGTGTTTAAATTTTACAAACAAATGTAAACCAAATGAAGGTGATGTCAGCAGAGACACTGTTACCGCCAGTGATGCGACTGCTAGCATCGGGATTAGCGCACCTCTTATTGATTATTTTTTTCGGTCTCTATCTTTCCTCCCATTAAGTTTTTTTTTATTTTTCCTCCTTTTCTTTCGCACACCCTCGGTCGGCGTTGGCGGAAGCCTGTTATCTGCTGCTCTCTCCGCAGCGCGTGATCCCTGGCCCTGGCTGGCAGCTCCAGCCCTGTGATCACAGGAAGTGTAAGGGAAGCAGTTGTTCTGTGTTGTCTCCGGTTGCAGGGCGCGCTGATTGAGTGCACAGAGGCCAGGTCATTGAGACGAGGCCCCTCAAAGCCCATCGCGCCCCCCCCCCCCCACACCCCTCCACCACCTCCACCGCCACTGCTCTCCAACTCCACTAACCTCTCGCTGTTCCCTAACTGGAGGGCAGTTAAGGGGGTTTGCAGGACAAGGTGGTGGTGGGGGGGGGGGAAGGACACATGCTTAGGGGGGAGGTTAGAAACGAGGCCTGTGGAAAAGCAGCTTTCAATTACCGCGAGGCTTTGAACCCTGTGAATTAAGCAGGTAGTCGTCGAGAACGAGGTGACGAGTACGGCCGACGTCACGCGTCGAATGAAAGGGTCGCATTGTCGAACTTTCTCCCTGGAATGCTAAACGACTTTTTTTTTTTTCCTTTTTCTTTTTTCTTTTTTTTTTCCCTTTCTTTTTTTCTTTAAGAACGGCCCGTGAATTCAGACAATAGCTAAACGGGGAAGTCGCTCTCGTATCTGTGTGTCTTTTACGACACGCGCAGTGTTGTGGTTGTCACTTTCTCACGCTGGACTTGCGAAACGTGTTACGAGAGTCATTTCTGCTCTAGGCCATGCCTGCGCTGGTTGAAATCACACACACACACACACACACACA
>JAQQZT010000023.1:20573287-20585241 GCA_030068275.1 Clarias platycephalus
CTGGGGATTTCAAAACTATAAAATAACACATATGGAATTAGGTAATTACGTAACAACAAGAAAAACAACAGTTTTTTATTTATTAATTAATTTATTTATTTATTTATTTAATTAATTAATTATTTAATTATTTATTTATTTATTTATTTAATTTCCAAGTAAAGACCAAATCTCCTGCTCTGATGAACCCATACTTCACCTCACTACAAGTACACATCGCTATAATCGTTGTGCAAGGCGTTACCGCGATCAAGAGTTTATTTAAAAAAAAAAAAATAAATAAATAAAAATAAAATCACGATTCGCGCGTTTCCACGATGAACCGCGGATGAACGTTGGTGTTTATACACCGCCTTCCCTCCACGGTTCCTCACTTTAGATCCGTCATCGTGTCACTAATGTGGGTTTATCTTGCCCTGCAGACACTGCTTTAATATGACCCTTCGTGCCTCGCCACTAATAACGTGCAGTAACATCCAGCTTAAGGAATGCGATCTCGTAACTCCAATAAACAGAGCATCAGCCTTCAGCCTGAGATCTCCTGTAAATCAATACGAATAAATATGATATGATATCATATACTTTGAATTCGGCAAGCTCTGTCTGAGTGTGTGTGTTTGTGCGTGTGTTTATGACTGTATCGCATCGAAGTTAGGATTGTGATTTGGCAATGGAATGATAGATGGGGGTGTGGTGAAATTTATGAGCTGTTGGTCCAGATTAGATTTTCCTAAGGCTTCTAATAACACAACCCTGGTTAAGGCGTGGTCTCTCGAGCGAACATGAATCGTTTTATTTAATGCCCGTTTGCGTTACAGGCCGAATTAGGAAATTGCTGCGTGTCTCTGTGCGTCTGTGTGTGTGTGTGTGTGTGTGTGTGTGTGTGTGTGTGTGTGTGTGTATTTATATCGTTTTCTAAAGAAATGAGCCTGGCCTTGTATTAGTGAAATCATGAGATTTGAGAGACACTAAGCAACACACCCGCCTACACACACACACACACACATATGTACAGGATATAAAACAAGAGCTACATGGTGTTCATTTGAGTCCATAATAAATCTGTTTGAGGATTTGTCACAGTGTAGTTTATGTCAAAGGAAAGTTTATTTAATGAGAAATCTGAGCGGAATTGAACATTCCGTGTCTTCTGGGATCGTGCATGCATCGATGACCTCACCGAATGCTTTTCACAAGTTAGGTTATAAATTGTATATATATATTTTTTCCCTTCATTGCGTCTGGGTACACTGGGTGAAATGTGTGCCTTCTGCCAAATCCGTGAGCACGTTTTATTCATTACAACGTCATCAGGAAAGCCTGGCGCTTCCCCGAGTCACTGATATTAGATGTTTGTGGGCTGGGTTGGAAGACAGATTGGAAGGCTTTATTGTAAGCAAATCACTCGAATGAAAGAACAATCACGATTTGTAGTCAGACTGTCGAACGTGGGCAACAGGCGCCATTGGCCGAGCCGAAAAACTCGAGCCAGCGCTGCTTATACGGTAATTGTTTTGCCTTAGAAGTCACTTAACCTTGTGCTCTGTCTCTTGCTGGATTTTCCAGATATGGTGCGGAAAAAGAATCCCCCTTTGAGAAGCTTCGGCGGCGAGGAAGACGAGGGCGAAGCGGCGACGGTAGCGGAGGCCGCGGGTCCGGAGAGCGGCGAGGCGGCGGGCAGCGAGGCGTCGGTACCAGAGGAACGCTCGGAGCCAGGCTCCCCGAGTTCGGTCAAACCGGACACTCCTGGTTTTCATTATCAGCAAGCGGAAAACGCCAGCGCTCACTGCTCACCGGCCCGATCGGACCTCGGCCAGTGTCCTGATGGAGAGGGTGAAGCCGTCAAGGGTGGAGTGGAGACTCGGAGGCATTCGTCATTGCGCAGGGGGACAGAGGCGTGCGTCATCATGCAAAGCCGCGCCAGCAACGGTGAGGAAAGGGAGCCGGCCCACAGTCCTCCGGTGCAAACCGGCTCCGAGAGCCTTCACATAGAGGGGGACGATGGGTCCGAGCTCCCTCGGCTCCCCCTACATACGCTTCAGGCGCACAGGCCCAGCGGCGAGAACCCTAGCCCTCCCAGAACCGAGAGCGGGGCCCCGGCGCATTCCGCTTCCTCCTCGTCCTCCTCGTCCTCCTCCTCTCCCAAGCTACAGGACTTTAAGTGCAACATCTGCGGGTACGGCTACTACGGCAACGACCCGGCCGACCTCATCAAGCACTTCCGCAAGTACCACCTGGGCTTGCACAACCGCACGCGGCACGACGCCGAGCTCGACAGCAGGATCCTCGCTCTGCACAATATGCCGCAGTTTCAGAGTCAAAGCCAAGGCAAGGACGGCGGCAGGAACCAAGGCGGCACCGCGGACCCGGGCTCTCCCAGAGCCTCGCTACTCAACGGCACCTACGACGTCCAGGTAACCGCTGCTTGAAGCATCATCATCATCATCATCATCATCATCTGATATTCATTCTAACATGAGTTAAAAGTAAAGCGTCGCAACAGAACAAAGTTAAAACCACCCGAGTTCACTTGACCCTTATTTTTAATGGTTTGTTAAATACGAGAGTCTGTTAATTATCACCTTATTTATCAGCGCAAGTCAAAATTACTGTACAAGCAGTAGCTGTCGGAGCTTATTTTATCTTCAAAACAAAAGTAGGAAAGTTCTGCTTTATTCCTCGGATGCCTCCGTCTTCCAACTTTTTTTTTTTTTTCTTTCTTTTTTTCTTTTTTTTTCAGTTCAACTCCCAGGTTCGCAGATTGTCATTATACTGTGTAAACCTTTAAAAAAGGAATAATAAATCTTTATTCAGTATTCATCCCGAGTGGAATTTTCCATGCTGTAATATCAATGACTGCGATTTCTCATTTAGCCAATGAAAAGAGGGGGGAAGAAAAGAGCGTAGGGGAAGTCGGGGGAAGGAGAGCCAGTAAAAACAGGAGAGTCAATTTATTTTAAACGATGGGTAATGAACAGATGTCATAGCTATTTATCTGCGCAGCTTTCACCGCGGTTTAGCTCTTCGCTTCACCAATGTCGTGTTTACACTTCGACTGGCACATTTTAACTCCACTGTTCCTGCAGGACGAGCCGGAGGACGGCGCTTGGCCTTCGCGACGCAGTAATGGCCTGAATGTTGCTCCGCTTTTCCCAAGCAGGCCGAACCTTTTCCCCACATTTCTCTCTTTCCGATTACCAGGAATGATCTAAATCTTGAATATCCGTTTGTTTATTTATTTATTTATGATTTATTTGCAGGTATAAAAGCTTCTCTCTTGTTATTTTTCAATATAAATTGAGATCCAAGATTTTTCTTTCCTTTTTTTTTTTTTTTTGACTTCTAGGGAATTTTAGTAAGCTGGAAAGCATCTCTAAATAAATTTTTTTGCATGATTTGTTGTTTCCTGTAGATGCTTTTCACTTATATTAAAGTGCAATGGATAATGTGCATTTTTAGAACAAACCCAAGGTAACATTACAGTAAAAAAAAAAAATAATAAGTTAAGTTAAAAAAAAAAAAAGTTTTAAGTTAAAACCAAAAAGAAAAAGTAAAAAAAGAAAAAGTAGGAAGACGGAGGCATCTGAGGAATAAAGCAGAACGTTTCTACTAAAAATAAATAAATAAGGTGATGATTAACATATTCTCATATATAACAAACTTAATTTGAATTTTTTTTTAACAAAACTTAATAAAATTAAAAAAATTATAATTTCCCCCTCTTCCAATAAAAATAAATAATTAAAAGTTGCATTCTAGATGAGAGTCTTAGATGAAACTTTTCTAAAAACTGTAATCAGTAATGCATTTAAAAAAGACAAAAAACAAAGGCATGACAAAATACATGAAAATAATAATTTTTAAAAAAAGGAAAAGTTATTATTGGAAAGGAAATAAAAAAAAAAATTAGTTTCATGTATTTTGTCATGTCTTTGTTTTTTTTTGTTTTTTAAATGCATTACTGATGACAGTTTTTAGGAAAGTTTCATCTAAGACTCTCATCTAGAATCTCAAAGAGATGAATTTCTTTTTTTCCCCTTTCCAATAATAATAATAATAAAAAAAGTAAAAGTTATCACTTTGAGATTCTAGATGAGAGTCTTGGATGAAACTTTCCTAAAAACTGTCCATGGAAAATCCAAATTAAGTAGCAGTAATGTGTTAAAAAAAACAAAAAAAAACAAAGAACGACAAAATACATAAATTTTATTATTTTTATTTTAGTTTTCTGATTAATAGTTAATCACATCGGTTTGAACCTTTCCTTTCTCTTTTTTTTTTTTAATGATAAAAATTCTAGTGGATGATGAATTTTCACTATCACGGCCGTGTTTGCCTGCTGGGAGCTGCGTGTTTTGTCCAGGAAAAAAATTAAGTCATGATCGGTCAATAAATAAATACAGCTCTGAAACATGAATGCTTCTGGGAAACCTTGCACTTCCTCAATGCGTCTCCTTTCATGTGCAGATTCTCATCCAAAGTCTTCCCTCAGCTTGTTTCACCGAATACCAATCTGTGATGCTCTTTTTTTTTTTTTTTTTTTTTTTGTTGTTGCACGACAGATACCAGTCAGGCAGCGTCACAGGCTAATATGTGCTTCCTCTGAAGCGAACCGGTGCTCACAGGGCAGCGCGGCATGCCTGGAGGAGAGCGCTAACTATTCTGTTCTGTTTCGGTGAACACACGTCCTGGATTAGCCAGAGTTACAATAACGAACACGGAGAGAGAGAGAGAGGGAGAGAGCGAGAGGACGTTCCTGCAATGAGGCGTGCGCCCTCCACCCTCTCAGGAGCCTACCGTCAGTTGTTCTTCTTTCTGTTGTTCACCTTTCGGTATTTCCTGCAAGCATCCTTCTCCATTTTTTTTACATAGTGATGGTGAACAGGGCAAAAAAACAAAACAAAAAAAAACCCCATAGTGTAAAAACTTGCTCGTGCATGAGTTTGGGTGCGTTTTCATGTTTAAACAAACTCCACATGAAAATGCAGCCGCTCACGGCTCGCCCGGTTTATAATGAATACATTAATAATGCAGTGGATGTGCTCGTGGAATGGATCCAAACATCAGAGCGAGCGAGCAGCTCTCACACGCCCGTGATTTATGTGGATGTTTGGAACAGGAGTCTGTCGGGAAGTACAGGTGCAGTGATTTGTTTAATCATCTACTAAACATATAGCTCGACAGCTGCTGAGGACAAGACTACACTGGGGCACGCCAGGATTATTTAGTCTCCATCCTGAAGGTGAAATTATACAGGGTATATGGGGATAAACCTCCGGGTTTCGGTCCCTAAGAAACAGACAAATATGTCGCATAATAATAATTAAAATAATAATAATTGTGGTTTTGTTTTAGATGTGTGTTCAAATGATTTAAAAAATGTCTATTGACCTATTCTTCTTCTTCTTCTTCTTCTTCTTCTTATTAATAATGCTGTTACTGGTTATAGTAATATCATTAATATTAGTAGTAGTGGTAGCATTTGAATATAATGTTTTTATATTTGTATGTATTTTTTTTATTTAAGTTTTATTTGCTTTTAGATATTTAATTATTTAAAAAAGAATGACATAATG
The DNA here is from genome assembly GCA_030068275.1 of Clarias platycephalus. NCBI lineage: Eukaryota > Metazoa > Chordata > Actinopteri > Siluriformes > Clariidae > Clarias > Clarias platycephalus. The sequence goes on from JAQQZT010000023.1 coordinate 20,578,864, forward strand.
ATTGAAGTTTATTTCTTAGATATCAAATTATTTAACAATATATTAATAATAATAATAATAATAATAATAATAATAATATTGATACTACTACTACTACTATATTTAGCAAAATATTATATAATTATGTTATTAAATATAATAATAATTATTAATACTATTATTTATTGGTATATGTTGGTATTACAATGTAGTAGTATAATAATACAATAATGTAGTAATAATAATAATAATAGTTTTTATTATTATTATGGTGGTAGTAGTATTTATATTATTATTATTATTATTTTAAACATATTTTTCCCCACAGTTGCAGCTTATTATTTAGGTTTTTAGCATATTCTTTTATTATTATTATTATTATTATTATTATTATTATTATTCATAATAGAATTGGTAGTAGTTTTTATATGCATTACATTTTTGAGGTTTTGATGTTTTTGTTGTGTTTTTTTTTATTTTCTGTAATTTCCCTTTCTAATTCATCAGTCCAACGATCATTTAAAGTTTGTTATAAAATTGTAACTTTTATCATGAGACCGTTATCATGTGTGTAACTTCTCCTAAAACACCAGCGTCGTCCCTTTAAAACCGTTCAGTTTTTTTATTTGATCTCTCACATTATAATCGCCAAATGGGCAGTTTTTAATTGGACCGTGATGTAAAGCATTCATTTGAATCGATCATTTTATGCCGCCTCTTATTCATTTCACTGGCTGTGTGAGTGTAAAACGAAACCCTGCCATTTTGCATTTTCACGCACTGTTGCTTCATGCCTAAGAAAGTGTCACGAGCTTCAAATTACAGACGGAACGCTTTTTAAATTCCCACTGAAAAGCGATAAAACCGTTTAAACGCGGCATGATTTGCCTTTTGCGCAGCGATCACTGCTGAATCTTCTGTCGGATTGGAAACATCACTGAAAACTATCCATCTGTTGTCTGCGGCATAATGTGCCAGAGTTATTCTGAACCCGTAAATCTTTTATTCATTTTTCTTCTCTCTGTGTCATATTCTCTCTCTCTTCCACCCTTCTCTCTCTCTCTCCCTCCTTCCTGCTACCAGGTGACGTTAGCGGGCACCTTCATAGGCATTGGCAGGAAGACACCGGACTGTCAGGGTAACACCAAGTATTTCCGCTGCAAGTTCTGCAACTTCACCTACATGGGTAGCTCGTCGGTGGAGCTCGAGCAGCACTTCCTGGCCGCACACCCGAACAAGATGAAGAACCCTCCACTGGGTATCACGAGCGGCGAAGACAAGGCCGTGGAGACGAAAGGGAACTGCGCGCCATGGTCGGGAGCCGAGGAGCCCGGCACTTGGGCGGAGCGGGTGGCCGTCAGAGCGGAGGACGACTCGGTGGCGGGGTACTCGGTGCCGATCCGGTCCGTGGGGGCTGACGCGCCGGCGGCGTATTACTGGTGCAAGTACTGCAGCTTCAGTTGCGAGTCGTCCGGCTCCTCTAGACTGCTGGAGCACTACGAGAAGCGGCACTGCCAGGCCGCGGCGCTAGACGGCAGTCCGGGAGAGCGGGAACGGAAATCCAGAGAGGGAGAAGATCTCAACGCGAAGAGGAAGGAAAATCAGGGCGGCAAAGCGGGCGCAGGTGCCGACTCGGAGACGGTGGTGACCAGTTACAACTGCCAGTTCTGCGACTTCCGCTACTCCATGAACCACGGGCCCGACGTGATCGTGGTGGCTCCGCTGCTGCGGCACTACCAGAGGGCGCACAGCATCCATAAGTGCGCCATCAAGCATTGCCCGCTGTGCCCGCGTGGCCTCTGCAGCCCCGACAAGCACCTGGGCGACGTCTCGTACCCGTTTGCGTGTCGCAGGAGCTCGTGCCCGCACTGCGCCATGCTCCTGCTCCAGCTGACGCCCGTCGGCGGCGCCGCGCCGACGCCCAGGGCCTCCGTCACCCACCAGTGCGATCAGTGCACCTTCTCCTCCACCGACGTGGACCTGCTGCTGCTGCACTACGACAGCGCCCACGCTCCCCGCGCCCTGCTGGAAGCCAAGCCCGAAGACGAGGCGACGGGCGAGGGAGGCGGCCGCGGCCAGCACGGAGAGCACGCCTGCACCAAGTGCAACTTCTACACCGAGGTGGAGGAGGAAATTTTCCGTCACTACAGGTAACGGTCAATAGGTTTGAAGAGATTAACTGCGTGATGTAGATCGCTTTTATTTTAATAAGTCGAATTACCACTTTATCTTTTGGAAAGACGAAACCGACTGCTGTGAATTAAGGCGATAATCTCTGGGTATCGATGAGCGCATTCGTCTCCTAGCTCGTTTTTATTCTATTTAGACCCCAGCAGTCTTCAGTCAGAGGCTGGGACGCTGAAGCCGTCGTTAAGATTACAGATAATCAAATCATGCATGATGTGATTAGACTATCTGTTGTTGTGATGCACCAATATTGCTCTCTTACTAATAAGCAACAGATTTTCCTCAGTGTTGCTCCGCGCCTTAAGTTAAGCAACGCTCGCGGAATAAATACACAGTGTTAAACATCAGGTAATTCGATCCGCCTTTAAAACGTTCCCTTCATTGGTTTTGATTTAACTTGCCTTTAAGCCAAATATCTGTGTGTGTGTGTGTGTGTGTGTGTGTGTGTGTGTGTGTGTGTGTGTGTGTGTGTGTGGAGGAGAATTTTTTTTCAGTATGAAATCCCTTAAGTCATTATAGAGAAATGCCTTTCCTCATAATAGCTTTACGGGGGAACGCGTTTCTCAAGGACGGGGCACGGTAGAGCCACTACCTCCACATAAGATCTCAATTATTTGGGGATTTTCTGCCGTACTTCACAGGCGTGTTGTGGTTCGATTCAGGGAGTTCACCTGCACCGCAATCCATATTTAAAAGTTTGAGCGAAAGTAATTGGCTTTCGCGCGTGCGAGCGCGGCAACCAGCCCAAATCCCTGCGATGTTACACATCGTTTATCAACGTCTTTTGTTGATCGCCAAACCGAGATATGTGCTCTTTTATTATGTTTTATTTGCTTCCCAACTTTTTTTTGTTTTTTATTTCCATGAAACAGATGCTTACGTTTTCTTAACGTTTATTAGGTTTTTGAATCGCTGTCTTTAAGGAGGTATCGATCCCGACTTCACCGAGATCTGACTATCCAGAGTACTTTAGATTAAATTGACACTAGTGATTTATGACTCTGTGTGCTCGATGCCTATTTATGTATATATTCTATTCATTTTTAACCAACATGAATGCAGACACGTGCACCGGTCTAATGGTTTAAATACAGTAACTGCAGACTAACAGATTACACCAGGGTGATGCTCTACTGTACTGTATGTTGTTGTTGTTGTTTTTTTTTTTTTTTAGGTACATTAGGTCATGTAGTGTTACAGCAGTAATCACGACAGCGGTTTAAACACTTTGGCCACTACTGCATGTTCAGTCACCACATGCTAAAGCAGATAAACTGAGGGGGAACGAGGCTGCAAGGGGTGTGGGTTCTGATCCTCGCACCAACCACAGTGAAACAAGCAAACTGTTGTGGGGTCCAGAGTCGGACGGATTGGTGCATGTTTTGGTCTCTGGTTTGTTTTTATTGCTATTTCAACATGACATTTTTTATATCGTTATATAATAAATGTTATGATATTATTTTTTTTTATTATTATTTGATTATCTAGCATATACTCTACTGTATATCCCGTCTGTCTGTCTATCCATAAAAAGGAAAAGAAAATGTTTGAGACGGGGTCAAGTTTACTTTGCATCAAGCAGGAAAAAAAAAAAAAAGGAACAAAATTAGATTACTGAACTTTTGCTGAAATTACTGGAATTGGGTTAGGAACTGTCCAACACATTACTACAACCTGGAAGGATAGTGCATGCGCTCGCTCTCTCTCTCTCACACACATACACACGCATACACGCATACATAGAGTGTCAAATCTGGTTTGATAAGGTTGCATTATAAAAAAAAAAAATAAAATAAAGAAAACCAGAGCTGTGTTTAATAGGAAGAGTTAAAGCATTTCCACACACACACACACACACACACACACGCACACAAAATGTGATGAGAACTCACAGGATTGGGACCAAACAGCTGTGTTCATAAGAAAACCACTTGTTGGTGAAAAAAAAAATAAAAAAGGCTTCAATTTGCAAGAGAGCATAAAGAGTGCACTTTGGAGCGATTGGTAAAAGGTCATGTGACCCGATGAGCCCGGATTGCGCGGTATATTTAAAAGAAAGGTCTCGGTTAGATCATATAAGTGAGATGTTTAGATAATACAATGGAACCTCGGATTACGAGCATAATTCGTTCCGGAAGCATATTCCAAAACACTCGTGAACCAAATCTAATTTTCCCATAGGAAATAATGGAAACTCAAATTATTCGTTTTACAGCCCCAAAAAATACATACATAAAAATAATTAGCACAAAATATAAAGTAAAAATAAAACAAATTAACCTACACTATACCTTTTAAGACCCTGCTGGGTCTTAGTGCTTGCAGAGTTTTTGTGTGTGTGTGTGTGCGTGAGTGTGTGTGTGTGTGTGTGTGTATTCACCCAGCAGGGCAGACGATTACCTACAATTCCGCAGCGCAAGAGAGAGAAAAACCGTTGGCTCAGTTGTGATGACGTGACGCTCGGTGTCAAAACAAGAAGCGCATGCGTGATACATGATACTCGGTGCTCGTAAACCAAGACAGTGCTCGTTTTTCAAGTCAAAATGTATTAAAAATCTTTGCTCGTCTCGCGGAACACTCGTAAACCGCGTTACTCGTAATCCGAGGTTCCGCTGTATCTAAATTTCTCTCCCTCTACCGACACATTGCATTTATTGCAATTTCCAGTTCATATTTCAGACGCTTCCTGTCGGACGGCGCTGCTGCGAGCGATGTTCGAGTTCTCGTGCCTGATTAACTACAGGGTCGATTTTCTGTAACTCTTCTGTAACTCGCCTCCATCATGTAGCAGATGGATTCACTTCCGAAGGAGCGTCTCCATAAAAGACCCTTCAGGTCCACTCGTTATCTACTCGCTCAGATGTGACGGACCTCAACCCAGCGCGCACACACACACACACACACACACACACTAACAGACACAAACATGCGTGTCGGTATGTGTGTGTGTTTATATACGACATGCCGTGGTGTATGTAGCCTAGGGCTGGTTGTTTCAGCTGGCTGCGGAGTGACGCTGGGCTGAGCGGTGGGGTGGGGGGTTGTGGTGTGTGTGTGTGTGTGTGTGTGTGTAGGCATGCTGAATAAGGTCTTGTTTGTATTCCAAGCTTCTAGCGAAGGAGAAACGAGACCTGCGTAGCCTCCCTGGAGATTTCCCCTCTTCTCACCTCCCACCCGACGCCGTGTGAGAGCAGTCTTGTTGTTTTGCTTTTTTCTTCCCCACCGATGTTTATGCATTTCATTTACACACGAAGCGCACACAGTGATGCAGCCTCCTCTAGCCGGAGAACTCGATATATTTCATACAACGCCGAAAAATCAGCATCGAGCGATCACCAGGATGAATCCTATTGCTAGTAATGTGTCGTATAGCACCAGGCCGTTGAATCCTCAAACCCGATTGGTCCAAAGATGATGATGATGATGATGATGATGAAGTAAGGAAAAACAGATGACTGAGCGTAGATAATCCACACCAGTGTTGATGACACAAACGCAGCCCCCCTTCCTCCCAGAACTGCATCATTTTTGTGGTTGTTTCATTATACTGTACTGATATTTTCCAATTATTACAATGTTTTTAATTAATTAATTAATTAATTAATCAATAGTACATCATGCATTTTCTACGGTTCACGTCCCCTCCGATCCTCCAGCGCGGCTCGACTGGTCACATCCAGACCGTTTTCTGTTCTTATCATCTCGTCAGTCTTCTCATCATTTTGATTCAAGCACGTTCACGTCTCATACAAACTTAAATAATTCTTTTGATTGTGTAAAGCTGCTTTGCGACAATGACAATTGTTAAAAGCGCCATACAAATAAAATTGAATGGAATTGTTCTGGCACCGAGGTGGTGAAATGAACCACGAACAGCTCCAGATGTCCGTACAGCTGGCAAAGTCGCTGGCAAACTTTAAGTGACCCGTCTGTTTCTTAAGAATTTGGGTTCACTTCCCTCCACCTCACCTAAAAAAATAAATAAATAAATAAATAAATAAATCCCAACAGTGTTTGGCACTACCGTTCAAAAGTTTTAGAACACTTTCTAACTATTTCTTTCTACATTGTAAAGGAATGCTGAAGGCGTTGGTCATTTTTCAGGCTGATAACTCTAAATGAACTTCTCGTCTGTGGCAGAGGTAGGTTTTGGTCTCGCCCTCCTGGGACGGCCTTCATGAGAGACAGTTTCATTATGGTGCTCGACGGATT
>JAQQZT010000023.1:20599601-20618818 GCA_030068275.1 Clarias platycephalus
TTCCAGCTTTAAACTGTATACTGTCTGAAAGAAGGTTTGATTCTTTTGTGATGCTTCATATTTCGAGGTGAAGTCTCACTTTAGTCAAAATGTGAACACTAGATTGTCTTAAGTTTCTTTTTGTCCTCCAAAAAAACCCAAAAGTGAAACAAAAACTGATTGAGTAAAGCATGTAACCAATCTCTAACCAATAATTTCTCTGTCCTGTCTAGAGTGTGAATATGAGGTTGGAAATGGGTCAAAAGGGGGACGAAAAGCCCTAAAAGCAATCCTGTACTGAATAAACACATTTCGATTTTGAATTTCAAAACGTACCTCAAAAGCACTCTATAGCAAGTCATTCAAATACAGGGGGTTCCATATGCTGCAGTGAAAGTGATTTCCCGTCAGCAGCAATTTGCATCAGACTATCATATGACAAAAGATTTTCTGTCTCATAGCCCTTTCTGTTTAAGAAAAAAAAAAAAAAAAAAAGTCATGAATTTTCCATTTTCTGGATCCTGGGCTGAAAGATTTCCCCAGTGAGGCGTCAAGAGCTGGCCCTGAGCCTTGAAGACTTCAGCACGGCCCGATTACAATCTGTTTGAGTCATATTGACCGAGAGTGAGTGTGCAGACATGTATGAGGTGTAGACCTGGCTGAGAGATGACTCTGGGGTCCGTCCCTACTCTCATATTAAGATTACTCGTCTTCATGTGCGGTGACCTCCGGTAGAGCTTTCTCTGCTCCGCTCTGCGTTTCGCACTTCGTTTTCTCGTCCGTTAAGGAGCTTTCGCACCCTGATTTTGATCCAGATGTGTTCGGCCCTGGTCGGGCGCGCCCACGTGAACGAGACTCGTTACTGAAGTGAAGCAGGAAGAGACACTTGCATGTTACTTTTTATATCACGCCGGAACATCGGGTGACTTTTTAGCCCTGCGTTTAGTTTCCCGTTTAATATGCTGCTGAGATAGACAGGAGGAGCAAGAAGGAGGGACAGTGGGGGGGGAGATGAACCCTGATGTGCAGCCTAATGAAGAAGTGGCTTGCTTATTAGTCTGGAGAATAGGAGAGTGACAAGTGGCGGGGCCTGAGGATTTGTGCGACAGCGCAAACAAACACGAGAGCCGAGGGCCTCCTCCCTGCTGAAAGAGCTTTCTGAGTGCTGTAATGAAAGCCAGTGTTTGGGGAGGCAAGGATTCGGCGGTGAAAGTGGAGGGTGTATGGCGTCGAGCTTATTCTCTGGTGGTAGCAGCGAGGAAGAGGAGGGGCAGAGGCCTCTAAACAAACACAAAAACAGCAGCAGCTGTTGCTAGCAGCAGGCGAATGCTTGATTACCTAGCAGACTGCAGTTGAAACAGCACTCGCACCGTGCTCTTGGGATATAAACAGTAGGTATGCGAGACACTCCAGCTGCACCAGGGGTGTATGGTCTCGCTCTCCCACCCTGGTAACGGGTCAGCTTCGGATTCTACAGGGTGACGAACTCGCTGATTGATTGGCTATCGTGGTGCTGGGGTGCAAGATGGTGTGTAGCGCGAGTGGCCCCGTATACGATTGTCCAACAGTGCTGTAGAGAGACGGTGGTTTCCTTGAGGGTCTGGCACCCCAGCACTTCCCACCTCCTTAAACTCATTTTACTGTTCTGCAAGCTCAGGAGTTGACACCACTGCCAGCTCCCTTACCCTGCCAGGAAGAAGGAGGGGACGATCTGCCCACCGCACGCCCCAGGCACAAAACATATCACCAGCCCAGAGAGCCGGTGCTCCCGTTCCTTCGCAGGTGAGAGGCAATAACTTGCCCGGTGTCATCTTCTCTTGCTGATCCCCACAACACCAATTAATTTCCCTCAGTCTGCTCTGTAGCACCTGGGCTTCTTTCTAGAGAATGAGCAACAACTATAAACTTTTGCGCAGAACTGAGGAAATCAGCAGTTTAGCACTTGCAAGAAAAAAAAAAAAAAAAGAAGCCGTAGGCATCGACCTGCACTATTATCTGCAGCACACTGTAGGAGAGGCTCAGGAGGAGGAGGAGGAGGAGGAGGAGCAAGAAACATACAAAAGCTAAAATTGTGGTGGTAATAGCTGACATTTCACAGTCAATGTTAGCTCTAATGCATGTGGGTGGCGCGGTGGCACAGTGGGCAGAGTTGCAGCCTCGAAGCACCACGGTCCCCGGGTTGAATCAGCGCTCGTGTGAAACACGGGTTTCCTGTCTACTTCTAAATATATCACGGTGGGTTAATAAGTTACGGTAAAGTCATCCTTAGGTGTGAATGTGTGTGCATGGTGTCCTTTCACCTTTTTTAAAATATTTTTTTCTTTTCTTTTTTTTAGTTAAGTGTTTTTAGTTATTTTTAACTTATATGTTTGCATTCGAGGTGGTAAGATGTTGCAGTTCACCCGTAATCCTACACTCTAAACTGTTCACACATTAAAATAAAAAAAGAAAAAATAATAATAAAAGTATAGAATCAGGATATTTACCAAATCATTATACTAACCGAATCAGAATACAAATTAAAACGCCAACTAGGTACAGTGGAACCTCAGCATACGTCTGGAAGCCAAGGGAAGTGAGCTTACTAATTTTTTTTTTTTATTAATTTTTTGGGCATTTTGTGTAAGATTTAGTAAAACCATACCACTATGGGTCCTAAGAATGTTATCAAGGACGGTAACAAGAAGAAAACCGTAAATTAAGGTTAAGTGAGGTTTAAGTTCTGTTTATTTCAGATTTTACTTTAACAACATGTCTTTTCTAAATGTTTTGATTTGTTTTTATATGCAAGAAATATGATTATAGCGTTGAAAACTGGTAATATTGGTAATATTTTTGGGTTGCTGGAACGGATTATCTCCATTTACAGTATTCTCTATAGGACGATGCGTTTCGCAATACGAAATTTCGCCAAATCAAAGGGATTAATTTCGTATGGAGAGGAACCGCTGTGTCTCAATAATATCGAATCGGGAGGTCGTTAGTGTCTCGTGTTCTTAAGGATCGTCATGAGAATAACTCGAATTAGACGAAATCCGACAAAAAGTTTTAAACTTTAAAAGCAATTAAGGTTAAATGTAAACACTCCATACACAAATCCTTTCTTCATTTCCTACAGGTTTAGTTTCACTAACGGACAAACTACTGATACCCGGAGATGATAGTCTGGCGTTTCTATGCTAGCCTGCAATACCGATGTGTGGATGACCTGCTCGGCCTACTGTACTGTACCTCCGCTCCATTTTTCTTTACGTTACCTCTCTGTATGCTCTGCTGAATCGAACAATATCCTCCCGGCCTCGCAGCGCCGTATAGCGTTTCTCTATTATACTCCTAATCTATTTCAGATCTCTAACTGGAAGACTCGATACAAATCATAAAGGTCCTGATCTCGAAGGTGAGAATAAAAAGCAGCGCGGTGTGAAAAGAAAGGAAACGTAATAGAGGAGAAATTCTCTCTGGGTTTGCTTTGAAATCAAATCCATTATCTTTTGCGATCGTTGTTTTGTCCACACGTTGCATCCAATTACAATTTGTGACGAACGCTTTGATGGGAGACAATGCATGTTTTTGTAACAGTAAAGGATTCAATTAAGTGTATGAGATTTTATTCCTCGATGAGTGTTTTATCCTCTATATGCTTGCTCACACCTCTGCCCTCTCTCTCTCTCTCTCTTTCTCTCTCGTTTTGAGAAATTTGGCACGAACAGATTCCCACCCTATTAAAGATATCGCCGTTTTCGCCAAGTATGAATTTACATCGTTTTTGCTGGTCGTTGCTGTTCGCCATTGAGAATTACCGATTCCGTTCACAAACGCTTTGGGATCCATCTGGTCGGGTTTGGAGAGTTTTACACTACCTGCCTCCCGTCTCCAGCCGTTTTCCTGATTGGCGCACGGACAGACCAACTCCAGAGCCGGAAGTCTGAGCAGATGTTTGTAAGCTTTTGTTCAAGGTCTGTCCATTTAAAGCACAAGCCACAGGATACAGGGTGGATCTCCCAGCCGGACTTGGCACACAGCGTTTCGTAGCACTAGTGTTTTATAATACTTTATTGTGGTCCACTGACCAGGGAGACATGAAATAGAAGGTTTTGATGAATTCAATGGCCTCAGCGGTTATTCTGTTTTGCTGCACTTGGCACGTATGCTGGTCAGCTGGCCTGCCTTTGTGCGAGTGTGTACTTCCTTGACAGAAAAAAAACAACAAAAAATACTTCTATAACTTTTTAGGGTGATGAGAACTGAGGGCTCCTTTAAACAAGTTAGCAGTAATTGCTTACAGTTTCTTAGCCTGGAACACATTACTGTGACTTTCTTTTTTTTTTTCTTTCTTTCTTTTTTTATTTTTGTTGTAGCTAGATCAGCAGCGAAGGGGACACTTATGTGCTGATGTACTTTTTGGGCCGAACCGGGGACTGGCCGGTGTTCAGTCAAATCCTAGTGGGATGCATTAAGTGATGGGGTTCTTGTAAAGACGGCTAAAGAGGGTTAGACAAAAATGTACTTGCTTAATTCGAATGAAATGTAGTCCTCCGAGTCCTTCTCTCGTAGAACTAGATGAGATCAGAGAATACAAAGCAAGGAACCATGCTAAAGGATATCTCCAGATCCTCCGGAGTCCTCAGTCCCTCTCTTTGACTTTTATAAAAAAAAAAAAAAAAAAAATGTCATTATTGTTGTTTTTTTATTCATTTAATCACTTTTGTATGGATCCCAATCCTCCTGGAAGATCCGACCCTGATGGAAGATGAACTTCCCTGGTACTTCTTGAAGTTCTTGATGCAATGTGTCCCAACGAGGCTCTCGGGAGCTATAAAGCTGAATAGAAACAAATAAAATAAAACAGAAAAAAAAAAGCAAACCTTTTCCTATGACTGTTCTTTCCCTACGCCAAACCCACCTTGAGTGCTTTTTGCCAAAGCCAAAAAAAAAGCTCTTATTTCTGTCTCATCTTGCGTCAGTGCTTAGTGAACTCCTGGTGCACCTTTCCGAATAGTTTTTTGGCGCAGAAGCGGCATCTAATTGTACATTTGGAGACCAAATATAGAATTTTCTGCAAATCTCCATCCCTGGTCAAATCATCGCCACACTTGCGTCCCCTTCCAGACAGGCTTATTAAAGAGCCACTTATTTTAAAGGTCCAAATCGGGTTATATTTTGCCATGAATGGAGTACATGTGAATTTTTCTGATCCGGTTAATAAAAAAATTGCACATTTTTGTCATCTCATTTCGGGGGGCATTTTCTTTAATGTTTCTTATTCTCATAAAAGAAAGTTCAGTCAAAAGTTTGGACACACTTTCTATTTCCATGGTCGGTCTTGATTTTTCTAAAAAAAAAAAAAAAATCTATGCTGAAGGCGTTAATCCAAAATCCACAATAATCTCCTTTGGACAGTTGATATTGAGATGTGTATCTGCTACTTCTGCTCTGTGAAGCTTCATAACGGCTCTAATCCGAGGTGCTGGTTGTTAATTGGTGATTTCTGGGGTTGGTGACTCTAAATGAACTTCTCCTCTGCAGCAGAGGTCAGTTTTGGTCTCGCTTTCCTGGGAAGGTCTTCATGAGAGACGGTTTCATCATGGAGCTTGATGGGTTTTACAAAATACTGTTCTTGCAAGAACCGTTCCAGAACAGCTGTCCTTTTGTGTCTTAAAATAACAACTGACTTGTTGTTGTAAATGTTTTTACTTAATTACCTAATGCCATGTGTGTTGTTGCATAGTTTTGGTGAGAAGAAAAAGAAAAAAAAAGTTCTAGAATGTAGAAAATAAATCCAAACTTGTGTCCAAACTTTTGACTGTTAGACGGGAAACTTCTGATCCTGGTGGAAAAAAAAAAATTATTTCCAGGGGTGCCAATAATTTATATATTTTTAATAAAAATGCAAGATCTCTTATACATTTTTAGTTTAAGTTGAAACAAATTCATTTTAAAGACATTTTTTTTTTTTTTGGTGGGGGTTACTGGTTGTTTGCCAGGGGTGCCAATAATTCTGCAGCTGACTGTCATTGTCTTTCAACCGAAACAGTTTACAGGACACACCGGTTGAGATGGACGGCAGCGCTACTCATTTAGAAGTGCTCTGTTCTGAACAAATATACCAGTGTTACCCTCGATTTCCAGGCAACCGTATGGTTTTTGGATGTTGTGGACCACCAACGTGGAACGAGCCCTGCCGTTTTAGACCAGAAATCAAACACAATATTTTCTTCTCGCGAATGAAATTATTTTAAGACTGGGCCTGACAAGCTCGCGATGAGTCAGATGTTCTTTTATACGTCATCTACGCTAGCAATCAAGTTGGCTTTATTTGCGTTGCATCGAGATGATCGGTTAGAATCACAAACGGGCTGCTGTCAACATCTGGATGGAACCCGATCGGCGTATCGCAGATGAAAGCATGTGGCACTCTTCTTCTTCTTCTTCTACACCGATACCTCATTGTTCTATCGATAGTCCACAGGACAGGATTGTTCACATCGATCTGCCACATCATCTACCAGCACGCCACGCTAGCTCTCTGTGGGTGTGTGAGTGTGTGTGTGCGTGCGCGCTCCTGTGTTTTGTTAGCATCCTTAACTGTCAGTGTAAACAGTCTTTAACCTTTGGCAGTCTCACTTTATTTTCCCTGCAGGTCCTCGAACGCACGCTCGGTGCTTTATTATTTTTTCATCTGCATGCGTCTGTGTTTTTTCTTTGCTTATTTTTTTGCACCATGTGTGTGTGTGTGTGTGTGCGTATGTGTTTACGTTTCCGCCACCACGTACCCCGGTTCGTTTGTGTACTCAAGCTCGCTCACTCGTGCAATTGCTCCTCGGGCGGGAAGTGGCAAAGCTTGCCAGTGTCACTTGGAGCCAGAATCAGGAACACAGTGTCACATTTTACAGACAGGAAAAAAAAAAAAAAAAAGGAGGACGGGAGCGACAGTGAGAGCGAGAGAGAGAGAGAGAGAAGAAAGAGAGCGATTTGAGTACCTGCCTCAGAGTGTGGGCCAAGAGGTAGGGCTGTGGATGACCTCACCGTCTGAGGGGGTGGATTACAGTGAGCCGTTTCAACCACCTTCCAGGACGCCCTTGTTTATTTTTGTCTATGGGATGATGGGAAATTTGACTGCTGCAGAAACAAACTGACACCCCGGTGCAGCCGGCCTGCCAGGCCAGACCAGACCAGGCTGGGCGGGGGTGAGCGAGGCGTGTGTGTGTGTGTGTGCGTGCGTAAGCGAGAGAATGAAAGAGAAAGGCTGTGTGTGTGTGTGCTTAGTTTCTGGGGTTTGGCTGTTCTGCGTTGGAAGTATAATGGAAAAAGATGGTGAGGCCATGTGCAAAGTTTGTTGTTCCACGGGCCATAATGGTCAAACTGTGTTTAAAGTTAAAGCAGAGTAATTGGAGGTAATTTGTCTGTGTGCGCATGTGTGTGTGGGCGTTTGTGTGTGTGTGTGACATGATCACATCCTCCTGCTGAAATCTAGGCCCTTTTTCTTTTCATACAGCGTTTGTCTAGAATTAGCAGCTCATCTCAGACGCCGTACTTATGCTTTTTAACTTTTTATTTATTTAGTTTTTTGCAACGGCTGATGATTTAATCGCGCGATCGTTGCCGTCTGATTTATCGTCGGAAACAAACAATTCGTTTAGCTTTTTCCGTACAGAAATGTACTCTTATGACGCGCTCTTAGGTGGAGCCGTGTGCCAAAATCCTAACAAGACTCGCACTGATCCTCCTGCTCTGGTGTAAACAGCTCGCAAATCAACTTCCTTTCCATTGCTCTCCAAGTCTGTCTGTCCAAAGTCGACATTGTGGGGACAGGAATAGCAGCAGTATTAACCTGCCTGTATACCACCCACAGCTGCTCAATAATAATAATAATAATAATAATAATAATACATAACTACTGAGGCCCTCATACTGATTTGTACACATATGGACCCAAACTAAATATTAACTGAAACTGAATAATTGGTCTGGAAGATTTACTGGATAGTGCGAACCCTATATATCACCATCTGCAAGGTAATAAAGTGTGTAAAGGAAGGATGTGTTTTTTTTTTTTTTTTTTTTTTTTTTTTAATGGAGCAAACTGATCTCTTATTGGACTCCGAAATAGACCAACCTGATTCAAACCTCATAAAAATTGGAGATCTTGGATGGAGGTGTGATATCATCATGAAACAAAACGATGCAGGAAAAATGGCAGAGGCCTCGCACCTCCAGGTTCGAGGGTTCGATTCCCATCTCGCGTTTGTGTGTGTGTGTGTGTGTGTGTGTGTGTGTGTGTGTGTGTGTGTCCCCATGCTTGGTGGGTTTCCTCTGGGTCCTCTGGTTTCCTCTGGGTCCTCTGGCTTCCTCTGGGTCCTCTGGTTTCCTCTGGGTCCTCTGGCTTCCTCTGGGTCCTCTGGTTTCCTCCCACAGCCCAAAGACATGCAGGTTAGGCTAATTGCTGTTACCAAATCGTCCATAGTGTGTAAATCAGTGTGCGCCATTTGATGGATTGGCACCATGTCCTCCCCAATTGTAGTCTCCTACTTTACAATAGGCTCCAGGGTTCCTGCACAGGATAAGAAGGTAGAGAATGAATGAGGTCTACTGTATGTTCTACAGACAAGTTTAGATCACAAGTGAGACAACTTCAAAGCTTCCTGCTCTTATTGTAGGCCAGTTCCAGTCTTATGGATGTGTTGTGACATTTGGACTCCTGTCACTAAACAAAATGTCTTCAAGCAGGGACGAGCTTAGTATCAGTGAATCAATTTACATAACTTTTAATGTAATCTCTGCAGCTAAAAATGAGCAAATCCTCCAAATGAGTATAATCATTTGCATGATGAAAATATACAGCTTTTTTATTATTTTTTTAATCATCAGATTTATGGATGCGCCATTAAAAGGACGTTTACTTTCTGAAAAAAAAAATGGTAAAGACAAATGGAGGACGAGTAGTGCTTGTACAGTGATACTGTTTTATTTACAAGGTAAAGTAGTATGTAGTATTTTTAGGGGATTAGTATTTAGTGGTTATCACAGTCGCCTTGCACGTCCAGGGTGCGGGTTCGATTCTCGCCTCGGGTTCTGTGTGCATGGAGTTTGCATCGCTTGGTGGGTTTCTTCCACGTACTCCGGTTTCCGTCCACAATCCAAAGACATGCGGATTAGCCTTAGTGGTGTTCCGATATCGCCGCCCTGAGATGGATTGGCATCCTGTCCAGGATGTACCCTGCCTCGTGCCCCAAGTCGCCTGGGATATAGGATCCAGGGCCCTCGCCCCATCGGCCTGTATACAGGATAAAGTGGTACAGATGAAGACTGAGAGTGAGTGAGTGATTATTTAGTGGTTTGGTAAAAGCACTATAAATTACGCTTACTTTATTTCATCATGGTAAGGTCTTTTGCATGTAATTGCCCTGCAAGATTTGGTCCAGATCACATGTTCAATTCTAACCCGGAGCCAGGAGTCAGGGTACGTATAAACATTTCAACTGGAATCAGCGACTGGAAAGACATTGTTACGATTGATAAATCCTTCGCCGGTGAAACACACCGAACTCTATACTAGAAGGTAATTTTTGCAGTATACCTGATACCGCCATCCGCCAACCCCGGGCTTGTCAAACTGTGGCATTGAGACCGCAGAAATGTACAATGAGTCTAAAAGTAGACTGCGTAAGAAATTACGTTGCACAATGTGTGTGTGTGTGTGTGTGTGCACGTTTGTGAAGTAATCTAGCAGTTTAAATGCAGTATCGCGTTACTGCTGATAATTGCAACCAGTCGATCCCGTCCCACACAGTCTTTCTCAGTCTCAGTCGCTCGAGAAAGATAGAGAAGGTATTTGTGGTTTCTTTCGGCTTTATAATAAGCAACAGTGTTACTTCTCTTCACTTGGTAATAACGCGGTCATTTTCACTGAAGGTCAGACTGTGTGAAAATACTGATACTACCCAAGCCGTACAAAGTACAAGCCGTTCTGTGTGTTACGTGCAAGCAGAAGTCAAACGCAGAAATTAATCAGGTTCATCACAATTGTATGGAAATGGTATGCTTTGATATTTCAATGCACTGTAACGAAGTGCTGGGGACATTTTTGGTTTGATGTGTGCGTGTGTGTGTATTTGATGTGCACAAAAGCGTGCACGCATTAATTTACCTAAAAAAAAAAAAAGAGATGTAAAGTAGGTTTTGATCTACTTAAACTTTTAAAGGTCCCATATTTTACTATTTACTATTATGTTAACATAACCCCCCAAAGTGTGTTTGCTTAAGCTCCAGCTGAAATACATCCCAGATAATGCATTCTTTTTTCTTTGAACACCTCGAACTTCAACAGTTTGCTTCGACCGAGCAATCTGATTGGTTGAGAGGCATGGGTTATCACCGTTGCCTTGTGCATCGGGTTCGCATCGCTTGGTGGGTTTCTTCCGCGTACTCCTCCCACAATCCAAAGACATGCAGATTAGTCTTGGTGGTATTGCGAAATTGCCATATGTGTGAGCGCCTACACTCGTTAATTACACTAATTGTCAGCTGCAGCATGGGTAAAAGTGGGTCTGTACGGTCCGCAGTACTGAAGAAAGAGCAACTACCCGCCAAAAACCACCTTCCAAACCAGTCACAGAAGCACTTTTCAGCAGATAATGTCATCTTAAACATTTTTAACTCCTTAATGATTGCTTTGAAGTCGTTTGAAATTGCATCTGAACCATCCGTGTTCTTTTTATTTATGCCTACAAAGCTAACTAGCTCCTAACACAAGGCTGAATTCCAAACCCTGATCAAGGGCACTAACCTCCGTTCTACCCCCGTTAATTGCACTACCTGTTGGTCACCTGCTCCATCAGTTGCTAATTAAACACACAAATTATAATCTGTTTGATAATGATAAATGGTGTTAGCGGAGCCGTCGTATAAGAGCAATATCACACTGCTGCTGAGACACCGCCACCTCCAGTGAACGGCAGAGCCGAGCGATACTGTAAGCCAAGGGGGGGAGGGTATTTTCCTTATATGAGGTCACAATAGGGGGGGGGGGGACGGGACATGTAATTGGCTTTTTTTAAACCCTGTCCAATGCAAAAATGGAAAGAGGGTAAAGAGCAGGGAAATTTGCATAATAGACCCCTTTATATAGCACGTCCATATGGTACACGTAATTCTGATTTCTAAATATATCTTTAGCTCCAGCTCCGTTTCACACAGCCATAGACATGAGCACTGTACCCAAATATAACCCATCACTGGGTCACCGAGGTGTATTGTTAACACACATGGCAAAGTGTTTTATTATACCTAACCCTCACAAAGTCACCCTGTTTTGCTCATGGAGATCCTCATGGCCGAACTGATCTGAGGAAATTCTTACTTAGAATTATACGTGGAGTCAGGACTAAAATTTGGATTGACAGGACGTCATTAAAAACCAAGCCTTGGGGTAATGGGAAAACCATTGCCTAGGCAATCTGTCACTCAGAATGGAGTCGCACCTCCCGAGTCCTGCCAGAATCATCCAGGTGGCCCTAATCATCCACGCAAGGGGCTGAAACCAAAACCCGAACCAAGTTATTTATGATGGAAAAGAAATGGGGGAAGGACGCTCCTTAAGCAGTGAAAGTTGTGCCACTGCTGGCTTGTTTGAACCCAGTGATCTCCCCGCACCCCTGTTCTAATTATCCTGCGTACAAGCCGTCAAATCGGCCGCGGCGTTAACGGACTCCGCCTTTTCTCTGTGGATATTCCTCTCCGTTCATGTTCCTCTGCACGCATAAAGAGTTTCTGTGTCCGTGGTGTCAGAAAGTGGCTCCATAAGGCAGGGAGAATGCCTTTGCGTGTAGATGAGTCGTTGCGCTCTGTGCCCGGCTGCAAATGAACATCTGGATGGCATATTGGTTCCATGTGTGAAAATGAGATCAGCTCGAATAATGACCAGACTCTAGAGAAAGGCAAATACGCGCTGGCTCTGATTTGCTCGACAGCCCAAATTGGCAGCACCTTGCATAATTAGGGAGCAATTGGCTGAGATTAGATGGGCTTTAGACCCTGACCAATCATTAATTTGGAGCCCAGTCTCTAGGCCCCTCCCTTTTATCCCCCCCCCCCCCCCGCCCCTCCAGTGTTTCCTAAAGCTCTATCAGCTGGTAGCCATTTGTCAGAACTCTACCTCCTACCAACCCACCCACTTACCTCTGTATGGGCCTTAATTGTTTCAGACAAACAAGCAAGCTTCTTGTGGCTTCAATATATTGACTTGTTTGATCCATGCAATATATTTTTTAGCTATGACATTAATTCACAGACGGCACAGTGGACTCAAAAACGGACGGCGCAAAAACGATCACAAGGCTGTGCGTGCGTTTCTGTTTTGCTTACATTAAAAGTGTTTTTCGAGACGCCTTATTCTGGACAGTGTCGTCCTTCATGTTTATGTTCTGAGGTGTACGTGGCATAACATTAAGACGCCAACTGCTACGCTTCATTAGGTGATCTAACTGTCCCTTTTAGCGAAGGGGGAAAACTTTATCTCTGCACTATTTAGCAACGGGATCCGACTAGCGATCCGAAGCGGCTGTGATGCGGAGATTTGCGCGTTCTCACTATCTGGCAGCGCACCCCTGATGTATAATCAGTCACGACGTGGGGATTATGTTTGATGGGAACAAGGCAGTTTTCAGGAAGTGATAAAGTGGAATACATCTGATCGTTTGCAGCGCCCGGTTCGGGGGAAAAAAAAAAAAAAAAAAAAAAACGATGGTGTGAATTAACAGGCGAGAATAGATTACGTCGCGCTTCTGCTCGCCACATGGAGCCGAGCTGAGCCGAGCCCGAGTTGGGGAAGTCCATGTGTGTGATTGTACATGTGTGTAAACAGCTTGAAGCTAGTCACCGTTGCAATTAACATCACGAGATCGTGCGTAATCGCAACAAGATGGACCCACAGCAGACAGTCTGTGACTGCGTCGAGGTCCGGGTTACCACCTCTCGCAGCACGTCGGCACATGTGGGAGCTCAATCAGTGACGGCAATTTGTATCCGACCGATCGTGACGTCTCAGACACCGAGAATGCTCGAGGAGTACACGGTGTAAAGTAAATAACCTGTTTTTTGTGTTTGCGTGGGACGCTGCGATACCGTAACCACCTTCACCAGTCTGTCTGCTCTTCTGTCTAATCATTTAATCTTGCACAGCCTCTGGGCCAGAGCGCCACACCTTCAACTGTGCCTTTGTGTTCGGAGTAATGTTCAGGTAATAGCATGCTCGTACTCGCTTCGTTCTGCTCTTCGGTCCGTTTCTCCTTGCACTTCTGCCTTTGTCTCTTCACAACAACAGATAAAGCACTTAAGTTTGTGTCCCCCATACCTTATTGTTGCTCAGCCCCTCCTGTGGTTCTCTTTGGATTTGTTTACAGAAGGGTCATGGAGACTGGCCTGGAGAGAGAGAGAGAGAGAGAGAGAGAGAAAGGGTTGGAATAAGTCTCTGGAGAATTGTGCTTTTTTTTATTTTTATTTTTTTATTAAACGATGCTTTCAGTGAGGAATGTGTGTATTAGCGGTAGATTGTTAGCTATTAGCAGCTTATCTCCCCAAGGGCCTGGCCTAGGTAAAGGGGCACCTGAAAAAACAGCAGCAGCCTCTTTCCGAGCTCAAGCCTTTGGGAATTTAGCGATGATCCCACAAGACTCAGATGTCAATTACTGCATGTTGTTAGCATAGAAAGATCAGCGATATATATTGCGATTCTTGAATGTGATGATTAATGTAACTGTGTCCAGTCTTTTAAAAATATATTATAATGATAATAATAATAATTTTTATTTATATAGCGCCTTTCCAGATCTCAAGGACACTTTGCAATGAATGAAAACAAAAAGAGATAATACGAATAGACATTGAAGTAAAATAAATAAATAAATAAATAAAAATAATAAATAAAAAAAAAATAAAAATAAAAAAAAAAATGGAAATACAAAACAATATATTTGTATTCATTTAAATACGTTTGCAGTTCCTCTATATTCCTACAGGTGGTGTGCTCTAAACTATTCACACATTGGCAGGCAGCACAGCATCCCGTGTGTTCAGTCTATTTAGAAAACAAAATCTAAAAAATAATTTATATCGAATAGGAATATAAAAAAAAAATAATCATATACATAAATCATCGCAATACAGATCAAATCGCATCCTAGGTATCGTGATAACACCGTATCGGCTGGTCCCTGATGATTCCCGTCCCTACTAGCATGATTCCTGATGTAGCTCTGATTTTCGCCTAATTAAGCCATTTCTCTCACTCCTTAATTGTCTTATACGGCTTTATCTTGTATATAGGGTCGCGGGGCGCACAAGGCGGGATGGGGTGCCAGTCTATCGCAGGGCGCGCACACACACACACACACACACACACACACACACACACACACTCATTCACACATTACGAGTAGATTTGGGAACGCCAATTAGACTAATCTGCATGTCTTTGGGCTGTGGGAGGAAACCGAAGTATGTGGAGGAAACCCACTAAGCACTGGGAGAACCTGCAAACTCCATGCACACAGACCCAGAGGCGAAACTCGAACCCAGAACCCTGGAAGTGCAAGACCACAGTCCCAGCCGTGACACCACTGTGCCGCCATCCAAGCAATTTCTTAAGGGAAAAAAATATATATACTGTATTTTTTGTATGTTTTATTACACTTTAAAGAAATACAGTATATTGAAGCCCAAGGGACTTTCTATAAAAACATTTCACGTTTCCAGTGTAGCATTTCTATCGCTTTGGCTTGTTCAGATGCCATTTAGATAAGTGTTTTTAGTTTGTTTAATGGACTTGGAAAGGCCACAAAGAATCAACATAGCGAGATGAAATCACCCTTATGCACCTGTGGCACACCCTGTAAGTAGCCTCATTGAGGCACAAGGTGAACCATAAACAGGGGAAGAAAAAAAAAAAAAAAAAGTTGAGCCAATTTCAAGAGAAAATCACAGTCTATTTGGGATTACTGAAATCACACAAAAGCCTCTCTGTTATAAATTAAATTACATCCCAGAAAAGATCCTTCTGGATTTTCTAGGAGATGTGTGTGTGTGTGTGTGTGTGTGTGTGTGTGTGTGTGTGTGTGTGTGGCTTTCAGAACAGGGTCAATGCATGTTTTCACATGGTAACGTCTTTGCCCCAAGCATTGGCTTCGGCCAACTTTGGCTTTTTTTAGCTAGTTTAATAAAAATTTTTTGCTTCTATGAGCAAAGTCCTTATTTTATTCTTACTGTCTTCTTTGGACCTCTTTTTGTCGTCTGCGTGTGTACCTGGTGTCGAAACGCCTCGCCATAGTTCATAAACCGGAGCGTTTGTCTTTTCTGAAAGTTAAGCAAACCACATTCTACAGCCAGAGTGCGGATAATTTTTGACTCACCCTCGCATCTCTTCGACACGAGATCCCGCTTCTTCTAGCTTTTGGCCGAGATCTCGTATCGTCGGCTGGAGAGTTGAACCGCTCTATACTGTAAGTCTTCTAAGTTTCCAAGTTTCTAAGTCTTGTCCAACATACCCCCATTGAGAGTCTCAGGGATAAGGGGTCAGGACTCCTGTTGTGCTCAACTCATGTGTGAAAATGTTTCCTCATGCTCGTAGAACTGCTGTGGAGTCCTGGAATGCGTGTGCCACCAAGGAAGAAAACATTCAGGTCGTCAGCTGACTTCATTTCATTGCCACGTAACGTTGCTGAGCTGAGCAACTGAAGCGACCCCAGATCATGGTGGACCAGACTTCATACTTTGGGAAATTTGATTTATAACAGAGCGACTTTTGTGTGATTTCAGTACTGCAATCCTAAATGGACTGATTTTTCTCTTGAAATTGGTTACTAGAAATTTTATTTTGAACCCAGAAGCACTGGCTCCAGGGGCTTGTACATTGGGCGCCAATGCATGATGGGCGATGATACTACGACCTTCACCGTAACCAGATCTCAACCCAGTTGAACACCAATGGGTGGTGACCCAACACCCTACTAAGGCTTTTTTCTTATTATTTATTTTTTTTATTTGAGATCTGTAGTGTAGTTATTCTTAGCTCTTATTCCAAGCTTTCTTCGTTGTCGTATGTTGGTAAAGCATTTAATTTTCTCATTTCCAATAGAATCTCAACATGTTATTAAACATACAGTGGTGAGGAAAGGCTTTTCATTTTTCTCCTTAGCCAGACTCCACACGTTCAAGCGAGCCAGATCCTGACCCTCCAACAGAAGTAAAAAAATTTTTTTTTCTTTTTCCGAAACTTGTAAAATTCATTCGAGAACAAATGTGCACACAATTCTTTGGCATTCCATCCTGCGCGAGCACGCCGGCTTTGGACCGTTTAAAGGTCTGAAAACATGGTGTTCATTTTCACTTTTATAAGGAGCCTCATTAGGGACTTGTGTGTTTTTACAAACAGGTTGTTCATGGCTACAGATGTTGAGCTTCCTCCATGTTAGCTAAGCTTTGGCCCATGGGCTTGGACGACCACAGACTGCAGCCACATTTTCACAAGGCATCATTTCCTGCTTGTCTAACAAATCACTATTGCAGATTTGTTTCTCTTTTGTTTGTGTGCATAGACTGATCGAATCGAGAACACCCTATTAGATTCGATATACTTAAAGGATCTAAAAACTTTTTAAAAGGTTCTCAAGTTGTACAGTAGTCCTTAAAAATCGCTGTTCCTTTAGGGTGTGGTCTACTGCTTTAGTTGAGTAATGAAGAATTCTAGACACAGCTGTGTGTGTGTGTGTGTGTGTGTGTGTGTGTGTATATGAGTGTGTGTTCGTGAGGTCTGGGATGAAATCTGCCATTAATGGGAACCCTGGAAAATCTAACAGGAAAAAATAGGTCCAGCTGCTCAGGGCATTTCTAGAACAGTAACTCTTATTTTTAAACCTCATTGTTGTGGAGAGAGAGGGAACGAGCGCTGGCAGCCGTCCTGCACGCCATTCTTCAATGCAAACAGGTTCCAGGGGAAGGAGACCTCCAGCCGGACACCAATGCATGGCATTTCCTCATGTATTTAACAGCGGGTGCCACTTTTTTTTGCGGCCTGTCAGAGCTTTCAAGGTGATAGGATGTGACTTATTCGATCCTGTTCGCTCGTCCTTCCGTTTTGCGAAGTCGCCATCGCCACGCAAGCTGCTCATATTGGGTGAACACTCCCCTCTCACATTGACTATGCGGTATGTTTAAGCCGGGAGCATGGATTATCCGTGGCACTGCATGAACAGAACCATGCTGCGTCTACTGTACGTCGCTAATACAGAACTAAAGTCTCGTGTGCTCTATAATTAGTCTGGACAATTACAGGAAGGCTGTAACTGACCCTGCTGGCAGCGGAGGCCCAGCCAAGTCTGGGAAATAGAAGAATTTATCCTACAGTATGTTGTGGCACTGGTTGATTAGAATGGTTCGTCTTAGATAAACCAGTTCTTGATAACAATCTAACATGATGAACTTCATGTCGGGTTCGTCGGACTCGAACGCTTCAAGCGGTCGTTGCTGGCTAGCCGGAGCTCTGATTTATATTAATCTCTCGTCTCTCGTTTATCCGAGTGCCCGTGTCCGCTCTCTCTCTCTCTCAGGTGACCGGAGCTCGGTATGAATATGGATGTCCATGTGTCTTCTTCCCAGCTGACAGCAGGCTACTCATTTCTCGCATTTCCAAAAATGGCAGGCTCCATCCACCTCGGCCTGTTCGCCAAGAGCCACTAATGGTCTCCTCTTTTCTGTGCTGTGTGCTGAGATAGCTGTCTGGCTGAGACTGAGCAGGGTTTATAGCTGCAGGCCAGCTCCGGCTTAGTGAAGCAGGAGAGAGAGAGAGAGAGAGAGAGGGAAAGGAGGTGGAGAGGGAGAGAGGGGTCTGGATTAAGCTCAATTGAAAGGATGAAAGCCTGCTGGATTTCTAATGAGGTGTTTGCCAGGAAACTCTCAGAGTCACCGAGTCATTTCGTGAGAGTGTGTCCGTGCAGGTTTAAAAAGAAACCCCCCCACCACCACCACCCCCGGAACGCAATACGACGGGGCACCTTCGGGTACTCTGCGGTCCGAGTCGGGGCCTCCATGCCTGTCTTTAGGCGCCACGGCGTGGATGTGCATGTGTATACAGTATGAATCCTTTTTTTTTTTTTTTTTTTTAAAAGCCTCGACAAGTCCAAACCTGTGAGCGAGTTAATCTGATCTAATAGATCCTTTTCAACCCGACACTTCCCCATCTCTATTTGTAAACTCTAAGCACCACCACTCCTGCGCGTGTGCTGTTCCAGTGTCCCCATGACACAGCAGTTTGCAAAATCTATTTCCAGTCAGGTGCTCGAACAATAGCGGTGGTGTCGCCGAAGCGGGACCGTGTTTCCTGGTGGTGTTCTCCGTCTTCAGGGTTTGAACTCATTATAATAAGTGTGTATGTGTGCGCTCGGAAGTAAATTCTTCACACAACCCTTAAGGCCAATGCCATGGCAACAGGGCAGCTTACCAGGCCGGCATATTGAGCTCTGAAATCTTCTCTCTCTCTCTCCCTCTCTCTCTCTCTTTTCTTCCACTCCACCAAAGACCATATACGATACCCTACACTACCTGCATCCAATTATCTTGTTGTTTAGGTTATACTTCCATTCGCTATATATATATATATATATATATATATATATAATTTTTTTTTTGTTTTTTTTTGTTGTTGTTGTTTTGTTTGTTTTTTATTATTATCCCCCTCACTCACACACTTCGTCGTCTCTCTCTGTCTGGTTCTCTTTCTTATATTTTCTGTTTATTTTTCTCTTCTTTCTCTTTTCAAGCCCTAACCATGACTGTCACACATACCATTAACTCGCAGCCATATTTTATCAGTACAGAAAAAGGCCCTGTGGTAGGGAAACTAAAGCTGATTCGTACCAGACAAGTCCCGCTGTTGAAAGCAGTGTTTACATTCTCCTGAAAAATCAAATGAGACGCTGATTTCTCCCAGCGCTGGGGCCTGGTCGGCTCTAAAGATGCTTGAGAAGTTGGCAAAATGGAAATGGCATCTGCAGGCTTTAGAAAAACGCTTATGAATTGTGTATTTATAAAGGTTATTTTTCCTATTACACGGATCCGGCACTCTGTTGGGTTTGCATTACTGTACAGTATGTAGGATGTCAGGATGTTGGGATATATACAGTGGCTTGCAAAAGTATTCGGCCCCCTTGAACTTTTCCACATTTTGTCACATTACAGCCACAAACATG
>JAQQZT010000023.1:20624532-20637714 GCA_030068275.1 Clarias platycephalus
TACCCCCCCCCCCCCCCCCCCCCGTATAGTGTTGAAGTGGTCTGTGAGTTTATTTGTCCCATCATGTTGCTCGTTCCTAGTAAAAGTCTTTTTAAGAGTGGGGTTTCAGCCTTCTGTTTCCTTTTTCTTGTGTCCTCATAAATTTCTTGAGGCTATTTGGGAATGATAAATGTCATATTTGTGAGGAGGTGGGTGGTGTGTGTGTATGTGTGCATGAGAGAGAGAGACAGAGAGAGAGAGAGAACACCTGTGCTTTTTGTCATCATATTTCTCCAAATGAACCCAAAGGGCCTAATGGGGTCCACGATGTACAGCCAGCACGTTTGTGATGTTTATCTCTTTCTAAAGGCGTAATTATTTCTCTACTGTTGTTAGTTTTATCGTTTCGTTGTTATAAGGGATGTGCCGACGCCAATGCTTTTTTCCTCTTTTGTTTTAAAGGGAGTACCGATACCAGAGGACTGGGTGTTGCTTGATACTTGATGCTGATCTGATACTGACATCCTCATGTTAACAAGGCCAGCTGTCTGCAAGTTTCTGCTGCCAAGTTTCACCGAACACCAGAGGCGTGATCGCAGCGCGCATAAATCAATTTGTGTCCACCGTCCAAAATATGCGTCATGTCTATCGGCATAACACTTTCTTTCGAATATGTTACTTTTACAAATACGCTACTCACACCGATGTATGTTTTTCGGAAATCGTTCATCTCCTCATATTAAGGCCGGTTACATAAACACGGGCAAGCATGAATCCTAACGCGGGTTTTTAACGAAACTGGAAAAAGTGCTGCGTACAGTTACACACAGTGTGGTTACAAAATCTCTGGACATTTTGGGACCGCTTCAGTGCATGAGTTGTTCTGTGCATGAGTTCAGAAATAAAAAATAAAAAAAATTCTGTTGCAGTAAATAAACAACAGTGCCGTGCATGAGCCTTCACCTCTTTGAACTTTCCCACATTACAGGCAGGACATGTATATCCCCATAGTAAATAGCCCATAGTATTCAAAGTGGAATTTGTGTAGAGTGTTATTATGGAGTAAGTATACACCCCCATTACTATGAAACCTGTACAGTGTATTACTGTATATTATCTAATCTAATGCATTGCTTTTAGAAGTTGTATGATTGGTTAAATGGAGTTAAGTTAAAATGATAAGAGAAGCATTAAACTATAAAACTAAATTGTAACATCTGTTATTTAAAACTAGGACTGTCAGTATTAACACGTTAATGCACGCGATTAGTCTAGTCTAGAAATAATATTAACGCATTACTATGTTTTCAACGCACATTAATCATATGACCAATTTTGACCCTAATGACTTCCCATAATTGCGGCACGGTTACCCGGCTTCGTGTCATAACAGCACGTTTAACGCGGATAATAGGATGACTGAGGAAACATCACCAGGTGTGCTGAACGGCAAGTCTCTTTATTAAAAAGCTTCTAGATGGACGTTTTGATAAAACCAAAGCTGTGTGCTCGAGCTACCTTCGAGACGAACTATTTATACGAGAATACTTTAAACATCAGACATTAGAGTGGTGGCTCTAGGTTGTTGCATTTTGGATTTGAGGATCCGGGTTCGAGCCAGGCCGTCAGTGGGTTGCCACATACTCCCCCCCCCCCCCCCACCCCTCCCCCTACCACTCCCCACTGCATGCAGCATCACATTTGAAAGATTTTAATTCAACATAATGGTTGAGATAATATAAAACTGCATCTGTTTCCTCTAAACAATTTTTCATGCATTTCTTTATTCCAACATTGCATACAAGTAAATCGGATTATTTAAAAATTGTGATTAATCGCGATTAACTAGATTAAAATCTTTAATCGATTGATGGCACTATTTAAGAAATGACTTGTACATTGTCCATGTAGAAACAGGAATATTCAGAGGACTGCTTGAACCGAAGGCAACAGTAAATCTGAGCTCTGATCTGTAAATCGGATTATTTTTTAAATCAGGCTATGACTGTGATTAACTAGATTAAAACATTTTAATCGATTGACGGCATTATTTAAACATTTATTTGTACAGTGTCCATGTAAAGACAGGACTTTCAGGCTGTTTAAGAACTGCAGAAAGGTGGAGATTAGTGTTATATTTAGTTCCCGTTAGCGATCCGGTTAATGATCCACTCTCGGCGTGGATTATTTTAGCGAGCTGTGCGCGCGTGATTGACACTGCTGTGTCAGATGATTACAGAGTCCTATTGTTGCGATCTGCCTGTTAAGCACTGTATTCCACAGCAATTCACGGTGAATCAGCGCGACTCATCTCTCTCATCTTCTTGTCTGCATCAAAAACGACACTTTCATTTGTCCCGCTTCTGCTGTACAGAAAATGTAGCTGACTGTAAGCAGAGTGCAGCCTGGAGTGGATTTTATTTATGTTTTAGGCAGCGGTGAATGGCAGAACTACTCACAGCTGTTGTTCTCTCTCTCTCTCTCTCGCTCTCTCTCTCTCTCTCTCTCTCTCTCTCTCGCTCTCTCTCTCTCTCTCTCTCTCATCCATTTCTCCTGTTTTGGACTCCTGTACAGAACTTCATTGACCCCACTTTAGGCTTTGGCTGAGTTTCCTCTCACTAACTCAGGAAGGCTGTCTGCATTGTGTTGCCTCTTAATAAAACACTCGTGCAACAAACTGCGTTCAGCCGTCGCACTGCCAGCGGCCGCCATCTTCAAACATGAGTTATGCTTAAGAACTTATTAACTGACGTTTGTTGCTACACAGACTCGAAGCCTTTACTTTGTAGAAATGATGGATTTGGAAATGTGTGCTGGACGGGGGAGAGCTCCTGTTGAGCAGCTGTTACTGACCAAAAACTCACTCGCTTCACTCTGACTTCTGTCACATGGCTGTGAGCGTGAGGTCGATCCTCCGGGGGAAACCCTTTCCTCGTTTGCATCCCGAACTCTGCAGTGCCTGAGCTGCGCGTTAGTGACGGAGGAGCGAGCACACCCCTGTCATTAGCCTCTCGTCAGCCTAATCTGCCCTTGTTGACACTTTAAGTGGACGAAGCCTGATCTACTGTATATGAGACAGGAACTGCAGTAATAAGCATGAAACCAGTGCACAGAGTCTGTTCTTGCACGTCAGGACAGTAGAGCTATTTATTTAGAAACTAGTGAACTTTTATTTATTTTTATTTTTTTTTAAGTTGAGGCCTGTATAACCCTATCTGACTTTAAAACAGTATTTGTGCTGATTTTTTTAAATTACTATTATTTTGTTTATGTATATACAGCATGTGTGTGTGCCGAAGAAGCTACTTCTGAATTTTAAGCAACATGAAAATGACCAATCTTGCTTCGCTAAAAATTTCAAGTTGCTAACTTTAGCCGGTTTGGAGGGATGATTTTATGCGTCCCAAAAATGACCATTTTTCTGCATTATGCTGTCTCACTTCAAACAATAATAATTTAAAATGCTAAAATTTTAGTAATAATAATAAAAAAACAATTAAAATAATAATAAAAAATAATTAAAATCCATGTTTTTTTTTATGAGTATTGATACAAAAATTGGTGTGGTTGCTTAAATAGGTTTTTTTTTTTTGTGGTAAAAGCTTAAAAAGCAAAAAATCCGTAGTGTCCGTAACCACGTCAAATTCATGTTGCAACGTCTTAACAATTTACAATTTTAGAATAACGCACTTTTTCAGGTTTGTGTCTTTTCATGTGAAATCTAAATTTCATCTTAAATTTATCATTAAATTTTAGCGATTCATTAAGATCGCTAAAAGATTCGAATTCAAAAAAAGTTACGGACACTACATAAAAGGGATTGAAATTGTATTTCGCAAATATGGTTCTTTTTATCTGATAAAAATATAAATGTGTATGCATGTTTACCAAAAGAACGAAGACGCGTGAATCGGAAGATACAGTAAGAAGCATTAAGTATTATGAAAGATGGTGTTATACAGATATATTTTATATCTGAAAATCCACTTTTTCACCTAGGTTAGACACTTTTTAGCACCGATACCATGTTTTGGCCGAGTATACGCTAGCTTGTGATTTTATTTAATGATAAACAAGCAGAGGAGGAAAGATCGGCATGGTGAGTGTGTTGTGATTTGACTGGAACTCAAAGCAAAGCTAATGTAGCATAGGATGCTACAGAGCGCTTTTCATAAAACGGCTTCCTAAACAGCCTCAGCATGTCGGCCACGATTAGACATGCTTTGCTAATAAAAGCTCATTATCACAGCGCTGCAACGAGCAATAGGGATTTAATTTTTTGTTGTTGTTGATGTTGTTTTCCTTTGTCCAGAAACGCACTGCTAAAAGTCCCAGCTGGAAGCGTTACCTCCATGCCTCGCAGTCCATTTAGTATAATTAACTTTCTGTTTCCAAAAAGGTGCAGAAAGTTGGAGGGCTGCGTCGCTCATATGAGATGTAAACAAACCGTCGGCCAGAACGCAACACCTGTGAAAGCTCACTCCTGTCCCACATGTGCTTTATGATGTAGCGAGGCAGGGATTAAAGCGGCGGTTATAATGCGTCTGAAATATCGCTGCAACCCGGAAAACTTTTGGAGTTTAACCAAACGGTCAAATCAGAGCACAGATGTGCACGGCAGGGGGGTGCGCGTAGGGCTGCCGAACAAACCGCGTTCCCACGACAGTAAATTCCAATATTCCTCTGGCGTTGAAGTGTTTTTAAGAGTATAATTGATATTTGTTAGCCAACTTCTCATCGCGTAATTCGTAACCTTTTGGATCAACCTTTTGTTGTTTCGCTTTTTGTTGCTAGTCATCATGATTCGTTTACCGTTTAGAAAACTGACACGGTAGGAATTTGTGTACATGTGAGTAAAGAACGCAGGTTTCTGGCTAAGATCAGTCCTAACGTAGCTATTTAGAATTCTACTGATTGGTTAAGGTTGATGATGAATTCACAAGGATTTCTATGGAGGATATAAGATCTTAGTTTAATAATGCATGTAATTAAAGAATACAGTATGTTTAAGATTTTCTCTGTGATGTAACCTCAAATTGAAGGTCAAATGTGGGAGTTCTGGTTGTCGATGTCCTCACAGGAGCTGACGTCAACTAAACTTTGCTTTATCTGTAAATGAGCAAGTTCCAATAGTTGTTGTGCGAAGATGATTTTGTATATAAGATTCTTATTTATAAAAAAGTATATATGTTTATTATAAGTTGCTCTCCGTGGATGTTCTTGTGCCGTTCTTTATTCATGGCTGAATCAAGTTCTTTGGTCTCAGGATGCTTTACTGTTGGCATGACGCGGCCACCTGTTGGCATACTGTACATGCTATACTGTTGGCATGTAGCGCTCACTTTTCCTACATTTCAAGAAGGACAGCTAAGAAGCTACTTCTCTGCAGGAAAAATCTGAGCGACAGACTGATATTCTGAAAAATGGATTGGAGTGCTGACGAGGATTGGGTTAAAGTCATTTTCTCTGATGAATCCCGTTTCTGTTTGTTTGAGGCGTCCAGGGAAAAAAAAAAAAAAAAAACTTGTCCAGGGGGGGAAAAAAGATATGAGCGCTTCCATCAGTCCTGTGTCATGTTGAAATTTCTTTATAGTTGTGTATTAATTTATTTGTTTGCATTTGAGGTGGGAAAATGTTCCAATTGTGGCCAACTCTGAACCATTCACACAGCATCCTGTGTGGTAGAAGCCAATTATTTGCTACATTTGTTTAGAGGAAAAAATAAATAAATAAATTAATTAATTTAAAAAAATAAATAAATAAATAAAAAATTAATTTAAAAAAAAATATATATATAAAATCCGGAATTTACAAAATTGTGATACTTACAGAATCGCATTACAAATCGAACCATCACCTAGGCATTGTGATAATACCGTATCAGGCGATCCCTGGTCCAACACTTGTTCAAATGCACAGACACACTACACACACATTTCACTCTCCTCTTCTAAAGAGAGAGAGAGAAAGAAAAAAAAAAAGACATTTGTCAGCCTAATATATGATTCCCTTCCCCAATGTCCAGTATATGAATGTCAGTAATGCAGTAATTAAAAATGTTGGTCTTGCGTAAAATTTCTCCGTAGCTCACGTATCTGTTAACTTGTTCACCACATGAGGGCGCACTTGCAGTTTGTGCGAGGCACAATATTGGATTTCGTATCGAGGACAGAGAGGCAAGAACATTTATTTTATCTTTTTTTTTTTTTTTTTTGTATTGTTTGGGCTTCATTATTTTTCCTCATGTAAGTTTATTTATTTATTAATTGCCACTAATACTGGTTGAAAAACATTGTTGCCATTAGTTATTATTTATTATTATTGATTGTTAAGGAGGTGAACTGTCAGTTCAGAAAAATTTGCAATCATAATTTATACCAAGTATAATTTTTTTTTTAAATTATGCCCAAGCTAATTAATTCAGTGCATTCAAACGATCGAACTCGAACCTTCTTCTTTTGTCTCCTTCAAGTCGTTGATTATTGACAACGAAGAATTTGTAATGTTCGGAACTTCGATAATGAATCCGCTCATAATTTTTATGCTTTTTTCCCCCCCCTCACATTCTTTTCATTTTTTTTTTTTTTTTTTTTTTTTAACACTGTACACGGTTCACGGTTCGACCTCCATTTCAGCGGTTGCCATATTGCCCTGCAGACCGTATCTCCAAATCCATCCCACTGCTAATTTCACAGGCGGTTGAGCGTCTCTCAGGCATGGAAGCGCGTCACTGCGCTCTACATAGCTTTTGCTTGTTGCGTTGCAACCCCACGGCAGATTCATCTTCCAGCGAGGCGGTCCACCTCCCCTAAGGACCACAGTGCAGATTACTTCACGCTAAATCAATTATGGCTACTATTATTCACCGTTGTGCCGTTCCTCCCTCCTCCCCCCCTTCAGTCTCTTACGTTTCTGAGCGACACCGCCTCTCATGTTAACTTTTGTAAAATGAACATATCGCCTCCTGTTTATTTATTTAGTGCAGTTTTTTTTTTTTCTTCTTTTTTTTTTTTAGGGGGGGCGGGGGATGAAGGGGCAGTGCGAAAACAGAAAAAAAAAAGTCCTATTGGCAAAGTGATAACATCTGTTTGGAGTCAGGAGTGAAAATGGTTTCCTTTCGTCTGGGCCAGCTAGTGTCTGATGATGTGCAGATGTGCAGTTGGGCCCCGACTGTAAAAGTTATAAGTATTGTCATAACATTGTTCGACTTCTCCAGTATTTCCTGTCTTCTCCTTAGCACGTTATTACTGATTCTGGACGGCCTCCAGCTCAGGAACGCTGAGACAGGACAGGAGAGGAGTAAGCCAGAGTGAAGTTACAGACTTCTTTTTCGTTTCTTTTTTTTCTTCCCCTGTTGGCCGTGCTAGTGTTCAGACTCCTTTTCTTTTGATAACATATAGTCTGTTGGTTAAACAGCGCTGAAGAAAGAGGAAGAGAGACAGAGAAAATGATGGAGACTGAGCCAGTGGACAGGTCTGTAGAAAATGATCAGGTGAAGAGAAAGGAAGGAAGGAATCCTCTCTCTCTCTCTCTCTCTCTCTCTCTCTCCGTCTTTCTCTCTGTGTGTGGGAACAGAGACGCAGAGAGCGGGTGTGTTCTCCAGCTGATTCAGTCAGGGCTTTTGTTCATTTCCTGTGCAAGATGCTGTCTGCAGACAAGAAGAGAAAAGGGCTTTTCTTCCTCTCTGGACTCGTACTGAACTCTTTTGCTCTGTCTCCGTTCTCCCTCTCCCCCCCCCCCCCCTCTTCTCTTTATCAGAACACACACTTACAGTACACTCACACACACTCTTTCTTTCTCTGTAATACTCGTCCACCATGTCCAACACTTGTCCACATACACAGACACACTACACACATATTTCACTCTTCTCTTCTACAGAGGGAGAGGAGGAAAAGAAAAAAAAGAAAGAAAGACCCTCTTCCTTTTCACTCCCTTCTGGACTTCATCCACTGATAAAGAAACGATACTCCTTCAGTAACAGGCATGTCCACAAGGCCCGCTTTTAGACTACACATCCCTGGGCCTCCGCAACAGCCCACAATGGAGGTATCCAGATCAGTCTCGTTGCTGAACATCTGTTCCAGATGCTTGGAGTGATGAGCATGGTAATCCCCAAGTTACAGGTTTTAAACTGTTTATCATTTTAGACTCCCCCCCCCCCCCCCCCCTTCTCTCCACAGGCTCAGTGGAGAAAGAGGCTCTGCCTCTCTCCAGGACTGTCAATCAAATCTTCCTGCCAGCAAATATGATTTAGGTAGCACTTTCAGATAGAGAGAGGATGTCGGTCTGGGCATGGCTCGGAACCAATCCCCATGAAAATCCAGACTCGATGTGGGGAAGAAAAAAAAAAGCCTGGCTCTGTATCAACATGTCAGCTGCTTCAGCTGAGAAGACGAGTCAATCATTGATGAAAAGGGGTTTAGTGATGTGCGAGATGACTTCTGAGCTCGTCTGATGAACACGTTCACAAGTGATTAACGAGCATAAAGTTGTATTTTAGGAGAACTCCAGTAAAAGGGGTGCGGGGGGAAAAAAGGAAGAAAGAAAAAACGAATTAATAGAAAAACACAACATTTAATTGGTTGTGTTTATCAGAAGAAGATGACGTACTTTTCTCAAATGAAGGCACATCTCAGCTTGCTGACTTGAACCAAAGATAAGAGAGATCTCAGTTTAGACCCTGGCATGACATGAGCTACATCAGCTTGTCTACATCAGTTCCCATAATTCCAAGTGTTAGAGCATCCTTTTTTTTTTTTTTTTTTGGAGCACCGATGAAATGGTTAAAGCTCTCGAGCAGGGCCCTCAACCCTCTGCTCTGACCGCGACCTCCCTCACTGAGATGTGTGCTGTAAGGCTGTAAGGTGCGTGTAATAGACAATGTTACACGCAAGTTGGTCATGACCGGATAATCTGATTGGACGAGAGGCTCTAACGATCGATAATTACAAATGTTGTAACAACAACTTCCGCAGTACTGGAAAGAGGCGAGAGCAGCTGCCTGCCAAAACCCGCATTCAAAATCAGTCAGTAAGAAAACACATCTGATAACATTACGTCATCTTACATAACACTTTGTCTCCTTAATAATCGTTCCGAATCACCTTTGTACTGTCTGTTCGCGGCTAACGCGAGCTACAAAGCTAACTAGCTTCTAACACAAGTATGAATCCCAAGTCTGTGTAATGTGTAACTGGTTGTATGAAAGTGATGGAACACATAAGGTCGTGCGTCATTGTGAAAAAACGATGGTTGCGAAGATATTTCCCGAGGACGCGCTCTTTGGTGTTACTTAAATAGAACGTAGCGACGTGCGCAGGTGTATAAACCACCGTGCAGGCTGACGCAATCGAGACCTTGAGAGCGCGATTTCTTTGCCGCTGCTTCTTATTTATTTATCACGGGACACCTGTAAGGAGGACACGGCTTACTGCGTCTCATACTGGTAAGCTCTCCTCTAGCAGCGACGTAATGCCTTCTGAAGAGTCCTGCTGCAGCTGCACCCGCTCCTGTTTCTTCTTCTTTTATCTTTTTTTTTTTTTATCTTTTGATCCTCATATACAATCTTTTTCTCACATGACGAAATGTATTGCAGAAGATAAAATAATGAAATTGGCACTTAGCCCGCCGTACCTCTCATCCAAACCACTCCCAGAGCGTCCCTTAAGCCTCCTCCAGCTTTATCTTTATATAATTTGATGGATCAGGTTACTTTTGTGCCTTAGAAACACACGTCGCATCTCAGGATATTACTCGCGCGGCTCTTGAAGAGCACATCACCCGTACGTCCTTTGTCAAAATGGCGAATCGTTCCTCGTCCATGCTGTTGCCGGTCGAGAAACGAATTCTGCATTCTGTTCTCGAGATCTGAGCAATTTTGGTTCTGCATTTTGTCTAAACTGCATGTCTTTGTACTGTGGGAGGAAGCCGGAGTACATGGAGGAAACCCACCAAGCACGGGGAGAACATGCAAACTCGGGAATCGAACCCGGACCCTTGAGGTGCAAGGCGACGTTGCTAACCGCTAGTTTGTTCCACATTGTTTTGGGGTGTGTATATTTGTCTCGTTTTGAATAAAAGAGGTTTTTAAGCTTTAATTGAATCTTTGAGACGTTTCTGCTTCTTCCACAGAAATAGAATCGGTGGTGGATTTTTAAATGAATGTTCACGCTCGGTATTATCAAATCCCACGTCGGCTCTGTGGGTGGTTACAGCTGCCTGATTAAAGTCTAAAGAGAAAGCGAGGTTATTAGAGGAGCTTAACATTTTTAATTTGGGTGCCAGTGAAATAGCTTTAATGAAGAGCGTTTGTTTTTAACTAGAGTTTCTACTATGGGTGAGCCTTCATCAGCGAACAAAAGGTCAGATCCTCATCGTCTTCCTCATTTCCCAGCCTGACAGAAGGCAACAATACTGTATTTAAGTTCCCTTATTAGGTAACTACAGAATGTTTGAGATTCTGGTCTAGTAAATGTTTAGCTAATTGTTCTCTCTTTGCTTATTCTCCTAGAACTATTTTTGTAAAATGCTATTATTTTATCTTCATTAAACATGTATCTTATACATCATCTACTTTCTCAGAGTCGTGCAGTAAATAGAGCAAAGTATCAGTCATAAAGTCATAACATGTCACTTCTAGCAATACAGAAGGATGTGATTATATTCTATTACTTGTTTTTTTTTTTTCCCTTTCTTTCTTCAGTAAGCGTTGTCTTATAGCAAATGTTTCGAAGCAGCAGGTACGTGCAAGGACAGTTTTCACTCCCAAATCTCTAAAGTGAAGAGTTTTAATAAACGCTCGTATAATTAATCTCAGTTTCCGTGTCCGACTTTTATTACTCCGTGAAGAATTTTCTTTTTCGCAGCTATTCTCTCTCTCTCTCTCTCTTTAATCATCATTATCATAATAATAATAACAACGCATTTTATTTATATAGGCGCCTTTCTGGTCATCCAAGGTCACCTTCCCAGATCAAACAAGGATAAATGAAGCAATAAAACAAGATTACATTGATAAATATAAACCTTTATCTCTCTATCAAGATTCAATATTCAAAGGGGATTTATTGGCATAGGAATAAGCTGAGAAATAATTGACAAAAAAAGATAACAGGAGTGGATAGTTATGAATAATAATAATAATAATGATTTATAATAGTAACAATAATATTAGTAATATTAATAATATCAATAATAAAGTAGATTAATGAAAAAAGGAGAGAAGATAATTTATATACATTTATTACTATTTGTTTTTAAGAGTACAGGCATTTAGTTCAATATAATAATAATAATAATAATAATAATAATATTATTATTATTAACATAAGCAGCAATGATAAACTCTCTCTTGCTCTCTCACTCACACACACTCAATCACACACAAACCCCTATGGAAAATTTTCCATAGATAGGTTAATACTGTATGTCCACCGAGGTATATATATATATATATATTATTATTTTTTTTATTATTATTATTTTTTTTTTTTTTTTTTTTACTTTATTACACTGTTAGTTTATATAGTCATTTATTGGTAAATAAAATAAATACACGTCTGGGATTTAATAATGTGTATATTAACTTTATGGCCATTATTACAGTACAGTATACTGTATCTCGAACAGATATCGGTTTGAGTTTAAATTAAATACTTGATGAAATTATGCATTTCAAAATGATTTCACAAACGCAAATTTTTTTTTTTACAAATTATACGTTTAAATGTTATTTATTTTCAATTTTGTTGTCATTACGTGTCCACGTTACTCGTGTACTGCTGATGAAACATGACTCTCGACTTTAAATACGCACACGCAGACTCGTTCTGCTCTCCGGCCTTTTAATGAAGTATTGAATCTTGCTCACAGCAGCACTAGTGACCTTTCTCCTGCTTATTGATCCGGTTTGACATTTTGGCAGGCCTCCGCCGCCAAAGGTGCTTCAGACCCCACGGGCCCGGTGATGTCATCCAGTGTCTAAGTGACACCGATGGCATCAATGTCGAAAATTGACCCGTGCCGGAGCGGTGTTTACATCGCTCTGCTGTGGACGTGATGGACGCGTGCGGGGCATTTTTTTTTAATCATTTGCAGAGGAAAGAGCATTCGGAAGCGACTGGCCCAACGCCAGGTAAAAGGCAATATTATTAGTCTTAGGTGTATCGATTTCAGAGAGAGGACAGCCCCTATGCATTTATTGTCCAGTCCGCTATATGGATTGTTCGGCTTGAGGTTTCCTTCACGCAGGCCGCACCGTTGAGAACCGATGAGAGTTTTATTCAATTCATCTTCCTTTAAATTCCTTTCAGTCTATAGACAGACTATAGACAGGGGCCTCTATTCTTAAAGTGAGCTGGAGTGCACATTGTAGAGGGGAAAAAAGGGTTTTGAAACACAGTAGGTATGTGAAATTTCTCTCCTAATCATGTGAGGTTCTCAAGCTGCATACAGATACTCACATACAGAAATGTGTGTGTGTGTGTGTGTGTGTGTGTGTGTGTGTGCACGTTTCAAGAAAAACACACACACACACGCATTCAATATATTCCCTTTCTTCCAGTGATCAAAGCAGTGCAGTAGGTACTCTTCCTTTAGTTGTCTCTGACACTCCAGCGTTTTTCTTCTTCACTTCTGGAACAGACTCGGAACGCGTTCCCCCTGAGTGCAGCCTTGATTTTAAGGAAAATCCTTATTCACCTTCGCTATTCACCTGATCTATCACCGGGTGGCTTTTTTGTCCTCCCCGTCCCTTGAAATCAAGTCTTTTCTCACGGGAACAGACTTTAGAGTCTGTACAAGAAGTGAAGACGAAAAAAAAAACGACTAAGAAGTACATCTGATGAGTGGAGAGAGAGAGAGAGAGATTTTGATAGTATTTTAGTATTCTAGCACAAAAGACTTATTGTTGGTCCGTCTCTTACATACATTTATAACATACACAGACTCTACGTACATGCGTGTTTGTGTCCACGTCGCAAAAACATTAACGCGATTCCTGTTTTTTGGAATCATCTTGCCTTTCTTTTCCTTACCCTTACCCGTGCATGGTTTTGTGAGGATTTGTTTATTTTTTATTTTTTTCCCGATTTTCTCCCTAATTTAGTCGTGTCCAATTCCCCTCCCCGTCACTAGGGGGCGCTCCCACATTAAGGCTACTACTACCACTCAGTCGGGAGGGCCGAAGACTATCACGTGTTT
>JAQQZT010000023.1:20643450-20664366 GCA_030068275.1 Clarias platycephalus
TATATATACTTAACACAATTCTTGGCATGTTTAGTAAAGATGGATAATTGCTGTGGTTTGCGGAGGGGGTCAAAACCACCTGGTCTTTTTTTTTTTTTTTTTTCCCCAAATCTGCTGACTTTTCCATTGTAGACGCAGACGTCTGTGGAATGCAACACAATGTGGCCTTTGTTCCTGTATCTCATCTGCTTTCACAAGCTTTGGTGTGAAAAGTTCTGCATTCCGAGATGCTTTTCAACTCACCACGGTTGTAAAGAGTGGTTCTAAGAGGAGCTCAGCTTGACTGTCAGCTTTAAACCTTTATGGCTTTTCTCCTTTGGTCTGCCTCATGAGCAGTCTTTTTGTTCTTCGCACCATTCTGTCTCAACTCTAGAGATTATCTGTACATATAATAAAACCGTAAAGTTGGCCTGTTGGTGAAAAAATAATTTGGCGGGACGTAAGATGAGTAATAGAACACATCAAGAAATTTTTGTCTGTTTGTTTGTGCACAGATCACGTAAAAACTACAGAATTATCTTTAATGAGGTTTTCACTAGTGGATTTGGTCGAGATTTAGGTAACATATAGGCTTTGTTTCGTCAACGTCGGCCCGCGGGAAGAGAAGATATTATATTTTGAAATTTAAATGTAAAACGCCCTTATATAAAAAAAAAATAATAATAAAATCATCAGTTCATCTCAAAATTCAACAGATGGCGCTGTACAGTTTTTTAATACACGCTTATGAGTATCCGATTGAAATCTACTTAATAAATGCGACCTCGCACCTTCATTCCGCGCATAGCACATAAAAACTTTAGTTAATTCCAAAATTCAACAGATGGCGCTGTACATTTTTTTTTTTTTAAAACGCGCTTATGAGTGTGCAATTAAATTCCACGTAAACGAAGTCGCGGGAACGGCTAGTTTTTGTTTGTTTTTCAATAAAATTCCCAGATTATCAGTTCCTGCAGTTTTTAAACCAGCCCATCTGCCACCAATGACCAAGCTGTGGGCAAGACTCATCGAGATCACATTTTCCCCCATTCTGGAGGATAATCGTGTGCATTGCAATGCTGCCGCCTGATTGGGTTGTCTGATTGGATAACGGCGAAATTGAGCAGGCATGCAGGTGTTCCCAATAAAGCAGTCAGTGTGCGCGCACTTCATGTGTGTCCAATACATTTTCTTTGACTTTCAAATCTGGCATCTCGGCTTGATCAATCGAAATGCAAAAAGTGTGTTTAGATGCATTTGTTCCAGCATTCGTAGTGCAGCATCTGATCTCACTAATTAGGTTTACTTCTTTGATAAGATGACGTGCTCGTTAGTGAAGTCAGGCGCAGGGTAAGTGCAGTGACAACCTGGAGCACATGACGTAGCACATAGCGATGGTTCTGCGGTGTTCCGGTGCTCTGTAGTAACTCCAGGCTTACAGACAGTAAAGTTTTCCAGCGGCACTTTCCCGTCTGCTCGGGGAGATTCTCCGTCGTTCTCGGTCTCCGCATTTAAGGAGGTCTTTTTGTTCAAGCTGTAAAGAATTGGATTTTGGATTTCATCAGGACTTTAGACATGTTTGGTAGCGGAGTGTGCTCTGCATGGGTGTACGTGTGCTTGTGACCTCTGACCTCTGCTTTCTCAAGACGCTTAACCGATTGTGTGTGTTTTTCTTTTTCTGTGCCATGATCTGGAACTTTTGTGGCATTACTGCGAGAGGAAGCAGTGTTCTTCGGGTCAATAGTGTCTAATATCCTGTGCAGAGTTGAGCATTGAACTATTTCTTTTTCTGCATATGTTTTTTCGACATATGGCTTTTGCCGTCTTTTTTTTTTTTCTTCCCCTGAAAGACCACCTGAGATGTTATTGAGTTAATCTGATTTGTAGTGGTTGTAGTGATGTCATCCATATCATCTACAGTCCTATGCCTACTTCAGCTCTGTATTGTTTTCTAACAGCGTTTGGTACTGAATAGACATTGGCACTGTTTGTAATTCTGTGTACTGTAAACTCACACACACACACACACGCGCGCACACACAAACACACACACAGTTTCATTGAGATTTTTGTGCAGTGGCCTTTGTGTTTTCCCCTCCAGGGGAACGTCCTGCTTTCCACGCTGTATTACAACACAGACTATTAAAGCAATGTGGGCCAGAATTCAGCTCATGGGTGCTCACAGACTGTATAAACATATATTTGGTTGACGTCTGTAGCAAAATGGCAATTTGCTACTTATTAAGAAGTTCAACATGAAAGCATGAATATTGAGATGCATGTAGCAAGATTCCTTATTTTGCACCACCGGACGCATTTTGCACCGTGTACGGTGATGTTTCGCCCTTTGTTGAAAACCAAAACACAGTTTCAACCACCATGTAACTAAACTAATTTGTTTGTTCATTTTGTTCTCAATGGCTGCTGCATCCTGGTCAGCATTACAGTGGATCCAGTGGATCTTATTCCAGGAACAATGGGCATAATACCAGAATACTGTACGTCCTGGATGGAGTACTACTGCAGGGCACCATGCACACACTTTGTTTTTGTTTTTTTTACCTTTGTGCACGTTTACCTTTAGAGTAGCCAATACATATAACTGGAAGGTATGTTTGGAAGGTAAGAGGAAACCCAAGAACCTGGAGGAAACCCAGTAACTGAAGCTCATGATCAAAGCCAGGCACTGTACTGTATAGCTGTGAGCCAACAGTGCTGCACCATACATGACCAAAAGTCTGAGTACACCTTAATTTGTTGAGTCGCACTTCTCCTTTCTTGGAAAGGAATCTATTTAGCAGCAAGAACTTTACTCATCATACTGAGTTCAACCCAAAAGTTGTTGAGGCCAGGGCACTTTGGAAGCCTTCTGAGATGTTCCACCTTTTTTAACCTCTTATTGTGATGTTGGAAAACGCTTTAGGCTTCTTAGCTCCAATGAAGAGAAACTGTAATGTAATATAATTGTAATGGAACAGCGGTAGCTCAGTGGTTAAGGCATCCAGGTTCAAACCTCAACACCACCATGTTGCCACGGTCTGGCTCTTGAGCAAGGCTCAACCCTCAACTGCTCAGATGTATAATGAGATAAAAATGTAAGTTCCCCTGGATAAAGGTGTCTGCCAAATGCTGTAAATGTAATGTACAGCATAAGTTGTATGCTTCCAGTTTCCAGTTTGGGAAATAATGCCATGGTCAGGTGTCCATAAAGTTTTGG
The DNA here is from genome assembly GCA_030068275.1 of Clarias platycephalus. NCBI lineage: Eukaryota > Metazoa > Chordata > Actinopteri > Siluriformes > Clariidae > Clarias > Clarias platycephalus. Next base: position 20,646,647 of record JAQQZT010000023.1, read on the forward strand.
CTGATATAGTGTACCTGCTGCACCACCCTGTTGCCAACTGTTTACATAATTTACTTGTTTATGAACCAACCAGTTGATCACAAGTGATGCAAACGGTATCAGTGTTTCAGTTATCAGTCATTGTTCATCTCAGCCCTTCAGGTTGTCATGACCGATGTCCTGATCTTAATAGTCAGCTTGTGCAGCCGCAGTCTCGACTCACCGAACATTCAAACCTTCCTAGATTGATGGTAACCGATCGGCCATTTACCAATCGGCGTGCCGTGTAAGCCAACAGGATCCAGTACATCCTTGAGGCCACTGAATGTGAGATGGCTATATATATATCACAGGAGGCCTGGATACAGTAGGACACACTGAAGTCTTCGATGGTGTCAGAACTCATAACGCCATGGGATGGATAAGGAGAGACTGAAGCATTGTTGGGGTTCTGTAATGGATTTTTCCCGGATACACAAAGCATTTCTGTAATAGTGGCAGACACTAGGGATGGATAGGTCTAGGAACTACTGTACACTGCCCAGCCAAAAAAAAAAAAAAAGATACACCAATCTAAGATTTCATTCAGACACCTTTAGCTTTGGTTACAGCACACACTTGGGTGTCCAGTTTATATGTGAAAATGATTCCTCATGCTACCAGAACCACTGATTCACACAATGAGTCCTGGATTATGGCCGTACTGTCAGGGAAGAAAAATGTAATAGATGCGATAACCTGGTCATTCAGTACCTTTCAGGTCGTCAGCTGACTTCATTTTATTGCCACATGACGTTGCTGAGCCTCGACCCGAGCAAAGAGTCTTGTACAGAGGTCACTATGTACAGTATGATGAGTGCATCGCTTCAGGCGCTTCCCTTCTTATCCTGATGCTCTGGAACGGGGTCAATCTGGACTAATCAGAACACATGACCTCTTTTCATTGACCTTGACCTTGACATGACCTTTTCCCACAGCTGTTCAGTCCCAGCCATGTGAGTTCTCATCACAATTGTGTCATACATGATGTATATACTTGACACACAACATATTACGTGTAATTATATAATAATGAAGGGATAATAAATATATAACCTATTAATAAGTGATATAATGACATATAACCACATAATATATCTACATATTGTTGGTTAAAAAATGTGAAATTCTTTATCTTTTTTTTTTTTTTTTTTAACTATTTTTTTTTATTATATTTTATTAATGCTTGTTTAAAATGGAGCTTCTAAACTATCAGGTGGATCTTCGTCGCGTGTAGAAAAGGCACTTATCTAAATCTTTGATTTCACTTACATCCTACAGAGAAAGAGAGAGAGAGAGGTTAAGGACGGCCTCAGAAAACAGCGCTCTCCCTTTTCCGAGTGTGCCGGTTATGATGATTGAACAATGGCTGAGAGAGCATGCCCAGATGTGTCAGGTCAAAATAAAACATCTGTTTCTTTTTTTTTTTTACCTTTAGGCTGTCTGTAGTGAAGCTCTTAGTTGATTTATCTTCTTCCCTTCTGCGTGCTGCTGTACAGCGTATCAACAAATACTGTTTCAAGACGACTTTCCTGAGCTAAGCTTATTGCATCGCGTAATGTTTCGGAAGCCACAGAGTTGAATTCAAATATTCCTTGCTTTGTTTTTTTTTTTCCTTTTTTTCCTTTACTCCGAGATTCGACCGCCCACGTTTTTGTGTTAAAGTACAATAAGTCTTTGAGAAGTAAATTCTAATAATGTATTAAACGTCAACATATTCTAGTCGGACTGCAATTTAGCACTAGACATCAGCGTTGTGTAAACTAGGATAAGCTCCTTGTGAAGCGAGACTTGATGGTTTGATATGTCTCGAATTGTAACCAGATGTTCGCCGTCAGCGTTGAGACGGAGCCGCTTGCACCACAGACCGTTGATGCAGAATTCCCGAAATTGGAAATGTCGGTAGGGGTTTGCCTAATTTCCCTTGCAGCTGATTAAATAATTGTTTATTTAATGTAAGAGGGGCCCGTGAATTGCCCAGGAAAATCTAATTTGATTTTGGCTTTGCGTATAAAACGGTGCTTTTTTTTTTTTTAAACCCTTATCTTTATTTATTTTTTTTATTTTTTATTAATGTCATCCCAAAGGTGCTCTCATAGTGATGAATCCTTTCTCATTGTCAATGTCACTGAAAATAATAATAATAATAATAAATATGAATTAAGTAGAAAAATGTAAGGAAATGTGTATAAATTATAATTAAAATCTGAAGTCGAGGGCAACAGTTGCAGAAAAATAAAAAAAAAAACTTCCTGAGACGACAAGAGGAAGAAACCTTAAGAGAAAAAAGGGAAGTCATGCTCGTTTGGAGCATATTAGATAGTATGAGCGTGAAGCAGTGCCAGGTATATCTATAGGTTAAAACAGGATCGGTACTATGTCCACTTTCGTTGTTGGAGACTCGGGTATAAAACTGTTCCTGGGAATTTCCGTCCTATACTACAACTGCATCGAATCAAATGATTAAATAATTTTTTTTAAAAAGTCATAATTTCCATCTTCCGGGTCAATCTCGAAACGGTTTATCTGGTTTTTAAATATCGGTGCTCCTTCAACAGCGTTCGATCGCTTCTGGAGTGACGTGATTGATTTGTTAGAGAGAAGTGCGATGGCAGCCAACCAGCCCTTTCACCTGGGAGCAGTAGAGAAACATAGTCGAAGCCGGGAAACACGTTCTTTAAGTAAATAGATGTAATTAGGTCCAGGCTCTAATTACTTCTGGTTCTTTTTATGAGGGCGAAATCAGTCCGGCTCCCCGGAGCACCTGAAGCAAGGCATTAATAATCAATCACGTCCAAAAAGAAAAGAAAAAAGCAGAAAAAGAAACCGCACCGGGTTCCACCCACAGAAAGCGCTTAAGAGCAGCAAGACTATTCATCAAGGCCTGCGACGCGAACGCGGGGAGCCAGTTTGCTATTTGCCTGAATAACTGTCTCTAACACCCGCTCTGCCTTTTTACAATCCAGGCGCTGCTCTGCTGCGTGCTAGAACATTACCCCTGAAAATCTACAACGTTGCCCGTAATTACCCCAAACACACATGATGGACGTTTTCAGCCTTGGCACAGGCAGGATGCTTTATAAAAAGTGGTGAAGCACGAGCCAAGGTTTCTTGTTGTTACAGTAAGCCATGTGTTTCTGGATAGCGGGAGTCACGGCAGCGGCGGGACGTTGTAGCATGCGGGATAATGCATGGCACCAGGGGAAGTCTGTGATGGATCCCATCCAGCAGGAACGACACGAGGAGAAGATGCAGTGCTGGACCGAAGTAGGTCAGGGAGGGAACGGAGGCCCGAGGAGAAAAAAAATAATAAAAAATGACAATACATTACCCCGCAGAGTGACCGACGTGGCAGGCAAGAAAAATGGCCAAGCACTTAGAGAAAACAGAAACGATCAAGACTTTTCTTCCCTTTCGAGCAGCTTCGGTCCCATCCAGGAGATTATGGTGTTTTTTTTTTTTTTTTTCTTCTTTTTCTTTGACCCGTCATATTTTATGAGATCAAATGAGGGAGGAGGGATTGAAACCTTCCAAAGCCTGGTACATGTTAGTTTTTACAGATGGCAGCGTCGTCGAGATGATGATTGAAATGGACGTTTGGAATTATGAATGGTTTGACAGAAGACTAATTCCTTTCTTTTCATTTCGAGACTTATTGAGAAAGTGTTGGCGTGTAAGACCTTACGCACAACATCTTGCAATCCTTATATCTCTGTTACAAACAGTATACACACATCTATATATACACACACACACACACACACACACACACGCACACAGCTGCAGGGGCATGTGAGCTACTAAGAAGTGCCCCTGTTAGGTGTCTATTTGTACACATTACTTATGCAGGAGTAAAGCGAGCAGGTTGTTGAGTCGCCGCCAGACGGACATTTAAAAAAGTCTATATATTGATATTTAGGAAATAGCCGTGAGTTATGTCCGTGCCTGGTTTTTTTTTCATTGCTCTTTCTTTCTCATAACTCCACCGAGCTCAATATCAGCTAGAAGATGTAGTCAAATAAATTTTTAACCGTGTGTAAATTAGCAGCGTGCTCATTGAACGAATTACCGGGTTGCCAGGTGTGCTGGTTTTCCCCAATGTCGGTTTTGCTCACATTCTTTTCAACACGAGAAAAATAATGTTGAAATATCTTCATGAAGATCAAAAACAGCACATGAGCTCGATTAATACTCTTCGTTTCGACACATGAGTATGACCTTTATTTTTAAAGGTCGCATATTTTACTATTCCTTATATAAGTTAAAGTGCTTTTACAAGTTAAACTCATTTTATTTCACTCCTCTTGCACAGTTAAGTGCACATTTTCACTGTTTATGTTTATATAAATCAGCTACTGCTGGAGAGAACAGCACAGCAGAGCTGAGCAGCAAGAAGGGGGAGGGGCTTGTCTTATGTGATGTCACAACAGAGAAATCAAAAACTCTTGTTTAAGGCCCAAACAGTGTGAAAAGGACAAAAAGCATGTTTTTTTTTTCCTTGTGTTTTTATCTAAAGGGTGAATTTTGCATTGCAGAACGGCTGCCCTTTAAGACGAATTTACCTTTAGATTTAAACACTTGAATTTTGTTACAGAACTTGCAAATTCTTGCAACAGTCCCGAGCTTTTTAAAAAGCTCTATGATTTTAGCACTTCACATCATCTTTTAAAGCACACAGAGAGCGGTTAATAGGCGGCCTCGGGAGCAGCGCGCGTGACGAGCGACGGCTATAATTTCAGACTCCCCGCTAGCGTATTTTGCGCTGGCGCGCGCATCAGGTAGCATTTTGCACTGATGTACGTCAATCTAGCGCCGAGTTCGGAACTGCTCTTAGTGTGTGATTTTTGTTTAGCCAGCCGCTTTTGGGCCGGGATTGATCAGGATGAACATTACCCGTTTTTTGGGAGTTTTTTTTGGGAACCTTGACAAATGAACAGCAAAAGCAGTGAGACAAAAAAAGGGGGGGCCTGTAGAGGTGTGGGTGTTGTGTGCTGAGCCTGAACGCATTAGCCACGTTCTCAGCAGCTGTGCTAATACTGTGCGGAGAGACCGGGCAGAGGCAACACGTGTGAGTGATTTGGCTGAGCAATCCAGAGGGCCAGAGACGGAGCTCCGGCTGAGCTGATGACGGACACTCTGTTTGGCTTGTAACGCTAGAACAGGATAGGAAAGAATAAATCAATCAATCACGCAACGCCTGTCAGGCCTAGTATGCGGCCCTCTAAAAACCCCGGCGAGTTGGGAAAATATATACGTTCTCGCTTTAGGGTTACGAGAGAGCATCGGATCGGGCGTAAATTACCCGTAATTAGATTTTCGAACAAATTCGCCGTCGAGGGTTCGAAGGTGTGGAGCGGACGTTCTTCGCGCTGGTGCACGCTTGTAAGAATACCTAATCAAGTACTTGCTGTGTAAAATGTAAATCTTATTACTATATAAAAGATTTACATTTGTTTTGCTGTGCGTGAGTGTCTAGCGACTTTTAAAGAACTGCTGACAAGTCGGTAATCCTGAGAACGCGTACAGTACGTGAGTTATATACTGAAATATAAATGCAGCCTTATGGTTGAGACAAGAGTTTTAAAATAGCTTCTGGCCTGACGTATGAGCAGGGAGACGGAGCGGGAACGCTGCTTGGATGAAAAGCACTATTGTCGAAGTGGTTTTGCATTTGGTGATAGCTCACAAGGAGAAAAAAAAAAAAAAAAGCTTCATCCTATTAAATTATTTCTGTCATTTGGCGGCTTCATGGCCACATACTGTAGGCTAGCATCCTTCATTCACTCTCATTTCTTTTCGCTTTGCACGTACCTGTGATTAATGGCGGATGTCAACCCTTAGAGTGAGCAGGTATCAGCGAATGCGAGATCATAATTAGTTTAGCTGACGCGCGGGGCCCTCTGATAACGCTCACATCTGGATGGAAAAATTGCCCTGTAGGGAACTGGCTTCTCCCCAAAACTTTTTTTTTTTTTTTTTTACTGATACATTTTGAAACACCCGATGAATCAAGTGCCCTTTGCCTGCCAAGAAAGCTCTCCAGCCTCCGCGCCAAAATTATGTCTGCGGAAAGCTTTCCGTTCGGAACGTACTATCGGAGCACAATTAGGAGCATTGTATTTTTCTGGCAGAGGGAATATCGTCCCTGCGCGAGCGAGCCTTCTTGAAGGTAAATAAATCACACGCATTCTATAAGAGCAAATGAGTTTTACAGGGTTATAAGCTGGATAATTCTTGTCTTGATGTCCCAAGATGTTCATGGGATTCGCTTCGAGGTCCCGTCACTGATAAGACCAGGAATCATCAGTCGAGTTGCGATGGAGCGTTTCTCTTTAAGAATGTTGATGACGAGAAATAATTCCAGATGCATTCGGCTACACGGTTGGAGACTTTTTTTTCATGCGGACGGACACGTTCCTTGTCATTCACTGTAAAGACTTTGTATTAGTAACAAAGAAAAGTTTCTGAAGGTGAGCCGTCACTGGTGGAATTGCGAGCGCTTTGGTTTGGGGCGACGCACCAGTCCAGAGTTCATTCTCTCGGGGGGAATGGGGGGGGGGATGTCTGGCGGAGGTTAGTGTTGTCACGGTGATAAAAAATACGTCCAGAAATCATCAGTAGATTAGGGATAAGTTCTGTCCATCACGCTATGTATTGACGTTCTGATTGGACAGCATGTCTCTCCCTATCAGGCCATCACACTTTGCTGCTGAAAGCCCCATGATTACTCTCTCTCTCTCTCTCTCTCTCTCTTTGATTATCAATCACAGTGTCCCTCTTTAGCCTTCTTTTTCCATCCTTCTATTCATCTTACTTTGTAGTCCACAGTCTCAATCTCTCTCTCTCTCTCTCTCTGTTCTATGATTTCAGAGACGGCGGGGATCAGGTGTCTTCTGTGCCAACTGTCTGACCACCAAGACCTCACTGTGGAGGAAAAATGCCAACGGAGGCTATGTGTGCAACGCGTGTGGCCTCTATCAGAAGCTCCACTCGGTAAGGAGGGGCGCGGGGGAGAATGTGGACTAAGAAAATATCCAGTCCGAGGGTGGGAAGGACATTTCACCAGCCCACCTACAGATTAAGGAGAAGGGGGAGGAAAAAAAGAAAAGAAAAGTCCAGCTAAACAGAAAGATGCCAGTGCAGCCGTTCCTCTTAGGCTCAGAGCTGAGCAGTCAGCACCCTTGTAACTTTCTCACCTCCTCAATCAGATAATAGCCTCTGGAAACAGTCCTGTAGTCCGCGCAAGCCTGGGTGTTTTTCTTCCCAAACGCACTTATTTATTACATTCCTTATCGTGCCAAAGCTCTGATTCCCAAAGTCAATAAAACAGAAAATGATATAATTTCGGCTCGGTTTTGAATAGATACTCGTTTGTAGACAGATCAGGGCGGTTTTCTCCTCGATTTAGTCGCTGGTTATATGATTATTTCTGGAGCCTGGAGAGTCCCAGAAAACAATCTCCTCTTCATAAACACAGCTTCTCCGTACTGAATCGTGAAAGGACTTCACAATCGGATTCGGCTTGCAGTCGAGCCTCCCCTCTCCGACTCGATCCGAATGAACCAAATGCCTTTACGTTTTTATGCGCGTGAACCTGCGTTCGTCCGTCCGTTCGTCTCTTTCCACACTCGAGCCCTGCCCTGGAACCTTGAAGGTGTGCCTGGGCTTTGATACAGTGTCTGGATAAACATGACTGGTAAATAAATTCGTCAACATGTGGGGAATCGCACAGGTGAAACAGAACAGCCATTATGCCTGTGCCCAGAATCCGTTTGCTGGAATTTACTCTGCTTACACGTTTAAGAAGCTCTGAAACTCGGATAGTATTTATTTATTTATAAAAAAAAACATTTTTTTTTTTTTTTCTCTGTTAGTTTGAGAGGCATTTGATTTGGGAGGCTATCAGGCCAAGAGTCTGGGTGGCAGATGCCTTGCCGCAGAGTGATGCCTAAATCGCTGTGGTCAGCTAGGGTGAGGTGGAAGCTCGAGCCATAAGGCGCTCTTTCAGAGGCCGTGCCACCAGGTGGTGCAGGTCTGCCCAGGGTCTGAAAGAGCCCATCACAATGATTCATATCTTACCATCCATCTAATGTAAGTGTTAGAAATTTGACCAGCATTATGAAATATGGTGAATTTTTTTTTTTTCCACATTCAATAGGCTACAACGTGCACCGATGTGCACCCATGCTGTCTTTTTCTTAACTTATCATCTAAGGAATAGACTTAAAAAACCGTATCTAAGTTGAATTGAGTAAGCGCTGCACGCTTATGCGTGCGAGTAGATTTTTGGGTGATTTCCAGACGGTACAAGCTGTGATTGCAGAAATGTGTTATTTTAAACTTGACCGTTAAGCAGTCTTGCCTTATTAATACCATCACCGCCGTGAAATACATTCGTGACAGCTCCGCTGAATATGATTCGAATAACATGCTACTGTAGTAATAGGTGAAGCTGACATTTTAAACAGATCTACAGTTCTTATTCTCCTCCTGCACTAAACCTCCGGTTCTCCATTGACTGTCACCTTAAAATCCCTGAGCTCAGAGTGTACTGTAGCTATCTGGCGTTCAGACAGAATCAGGAAAATAAAAATACAAAAAAAACATGATCCCCTAGATTAATCCTGTTTCTCACCCAAGATGCTGGCAGCCTTTAAAATGTGATTTAAACAAACCAAAGCAATGTGTTCATCTGATGTCTGAGGCAGTTAAATAAGGAATTACAACAATGCCTTTGTTTACCACTTTGTTATAGCACGAATCCAGAGCGAGAGATGTTATTCGGAATGTATACAGTACTGCACAAAATTCTGTATTATCCTTAGTGAAAAATGTTATATACAATACGTCTGGAAAACTATTTATTATTTTCAAACATTCCTTAAAACTGATAAATAAATAACATTATAGAAGAATATTTGCATGCCTTTATGGAAGTTCTTACAATGGCGGACGTGTTTTAATTTGGAAAGAAAAACCTAATGTAGCCTCCTGTGGCGCGAGTGTGACAAAGTAATCATAAAAACTCTGCCATATTCTCCAGCACACTCAGTAAAACCTACCAGCTGGTTTACTCACAGTACTGTACAAACGTAGTGGTTCCCAACATTGATCCTGGAGGAACACCTGCGCCCCACACTTTAATGTTTCCTCTCCTCCCCGCACACCTGATTTTAACTAATCAGATCAACAGCCTTTTCTGAACAGAAGTTGGGGTGATGGAGCAGGGAAAACACTAAAATGTGGAGGTGTTCCTCCAGGACCAGCGTTGGTAATCCGTGTGTTAAATAAAAACGGTAAAATAGCTATTAGGTTTGACTGAGTGTGCTGGAGAATATGCCAAGCAAAGAGTTTTCACACCAAATATTGACCGTGTTTGTTTTATTACACATAAAAGTAACTTCTCCAAAGACTAAAGCAGTTATGTGGAAAAGTTTTCAAAGCCATCTTTGCTTGTGGCATGTTTTTTTTTTTGTTTTTTGTACATGTCCAAGTCTTTTGCGCAGTAAAAGTAAGTAAGTAAAGGTAAGTAAAACTAGCTGTTGGGTTTTACTGAGTGTGCTGGAGAATGAGTTCTCCTGGAAACTTTGTCACACTCGTTCCTTTTTCCTGCAGAACCCAGGAGCCTACATTAGGTGAAAATTATTATTGTATTTTTATTATATATTTTTTTTTTAATCTGAAAAAAAAAAATGTTGCTTTCTTTTCAGGCATGCAAATATTTTTCTGTAATGTTATTTATCGATTTTAAGGTATGTTTGGAAATAGTGAACGGTTTTCCAGAGATGATAAACATATATAATGAAATGTGTACAAAACATAATGTATATAACAAAATTTGTACCATGCATAATACCGGAAGACTTTCAGACAGTGTGGTATAATCATCTGCACTGTATGTTTATGTAAACATTGTAATTGTGAGACAAAACAAAAATGTTTCAATGAGGAACTCAAAATTGAAATCCCGCCTCAACCTGCATCTGAAGGGGGAAAAAATAAAAATGTAATTAACAAAAATTCTACAAATCATTGATTGTAAATGCTACATCTTTATGTCTTTATGTATATTGATGTTTATGTCTCTGAATATATTGACCTACTACAAATAATCTGTTGTTTTGTTTAAGTAATTGACTGAAATAGTGGTTATACTGTAGATACTCAGTCTAGTCATGTCAGCTCAAGGGTGTTTTTTTTTTTTTTTTTTTTTTTTCTCCCCCCTCTCAATGTTTTTCCCTGCCGTGCTGTTTGCACTGGACCATCACATCGTTATACATCACACTCCATAAGCAAAATGGACAAAGCATCATCAGTGCACCCGGTCCCACCTGAGCCATGTTCGATTTTGAGGTTAGACAGGAAGAGAATTTTAACAAACGCACCCCTTTTTTGTGTCTAATCACAATTTTTTTTTTTTTTCTCATTAATCAGCTCCACTGTTCATCAATATTTGAACACCAGCACTCTGATACAGTCCGACAGTGGCATTCTAGCAGCATTTTTTTTTTTTATTCTTTTTGTACATAAGTCATTTCATAATATCACCTCATAAACCCATGCTGTCATGGGCTCTAAATGGAGGTCCTTGTGCCAGAACACATTGCTACAATAAATGTCTTTCAGATTTTATCTTCTAATAATAGGACTCAACATGTGCACTGGGTACGGCCCGAGTAACCGGCCAATATAAAACTCTGTGAGAAGCCTCTGTTTCATTTTTCACGCAAGATTCATCGACATGGCACTTTTATTACGTGGAACAGAGCTGAAGAGCGAAATATTACCTGAAAGTTCCACGTCACTTAAAAAAAAAAAAAAAAAAAGAAGAAAAAAAAAGTATAAATACAAAGAGGATACATTTGAAAGCTAAAAAGAAAATAAACAAAAGACACTTTTGGAATAGTTTTGCTTATGCACTTAAAAATTCATTCCAAAGACTGACCTCACACACACACACAGTGCTTCATGTTTATCCTCCACACTTCCCACTGAAGGCTTTAAACACGGGAGGAGCCTGAGGAACGACGATAGGTTTCTGAAATGCAGAAAGCAGCCACACGCAGGAGGACGACTGAGGAAGGATTGCAAAGAGCGGAGCTCGGGGGGCGCTCAAGGTTGCAGAGGCTTGGTTTCACTTTCTGTCAGCAAAGTTAAGCACTGTCATCCGCTGCCTCGGGGCAAACACACAGCAGTTAGAGAAGCTTACATTTCCGTGAACTTCTGGGGCGTCACGAGAATATGTGAAAATACAAGAGCGGCCCTCAAGAAAGCTGTCAGCACCGTGACCGCTATACTTGGCCCTGAAACACGTCAATGATCAGATCTCCTTCTTTTTTTTTTTTGCATTGCTTTCTGCATTGCATTTACATTCTTTTTTTTTTTCCATAATTTATACTTATTTATTTAGAGTGAAGTCAGGGAAATTTAGCTAATTTAGTCAGATAGTTGTTGGATTGTCATGTCTCTTTAAATTTTAATAGGCAGTGACTGTTAATAGATTGAAATTGCCAAAACAGCATGTGTGTGTGTGTTGTGTTTCAATTGATTTGATTAGTCTGTGGTTTTATTATTTGCATTTATGGTGCATTGGTACTTTTATGGTTCTATAAAAAAAATAATTAAAAAATCTAAGTTTTGCTGATTGATTGATTGGCTGATTGATTGGCTGATTGATTGGCTGATTGATTGTCTGAAATGTAATATCTATGTACATTATGGCCTAGCTCGTTAGATTAAAATATCCGTCTCATCAAATATCACGTTCTCCAACGGATCGTGTATTACGGATCAGGAACAAATACAGAAGCATTTCTTCACTAATCAATCGATTCATTTCTTTATTCATTCATTCATCTTCAGTAACTACATTATCTGGCGCAGGGTCGCGGTGGATCCAAGGAGCAACAGAAAAGCACTGGATATTTAATAAGTTTTTAATAAAAGCAGAAGCTGAGGGTTTTTCATACTGAACTATAATTTATATTTTCGTTGTTGAAATCTCTTACGATGGGAATAACAGAGCCGAACGCAATCTTTGTTGAATTAAAGGCAGCCTACAGACTACAAGAGATGGTAGGAGACAGCGAGCGGTGTGTAATACAGTATGTGCTTACTTGTGCACCAAAGGCCAGAACTGGTCCGACAGTAGAGGGCACTCTTTCTTTTTGTCTAACTTGACATGAAGACATTACAGCCTGATGATGTCCAGTGCACGTCAACATCAAGCGAACCTAAGCAGTGCCGCACAATGAACTAAACTCAAACCATCACTCCATATATAGTACTGTATGTGTCTAATTATTTCTAAATTTCTAAAAACATTTGCGTTGCTTTAAATGGAACTGATTAAATCGGCTTTTCATGGGAATAAAGGATACGGACGGATCCTCACCCACTTAACCGATAACCTTTTGCGTTCATCCCGATTTTATTCTTCGGCTCCGTGTTACTGTAGTTTTGAAGTTCCCTGTAGTACCGACTCTTACACGGCCACCGGATGACCCAGAGAGGGCAAATCAGAACACTTTTATTTGCGTTCTAGTGCCGTATTCTTTCTTCTCAGCCCTGGAGGGGGAAAAGAAAAATGAAATGAAATGGGCTTCACCTTCATCTTTCGCCTCTACCCTCTCAATTAGATGTGGCTCCCAGTGGCTTGCGGGAGGATTTGTATAGAGAAAGGAAGGGAAAAAAATGTGTCTCTAGCATCAGAATGGACCCTGATATCAGATGTGACACCTGACTGAAGTTTTCCACCTTACATTCTAGAGCCAAAAGCCATTTTTATGCAATTTTAGGGCAGACGGATAGGTAGCAGCACAAGTTATGACACTGTGGACACGGTGATTAATGAAGGCTCAGACCGTTTGTTTTACTTTCACTGATAAATCTGCCGTAGTCTCCGCCGCATCCACTGTGCCGTATGTTCATATGGGTTCGTGTGCATGTTTTTTTTTTTTTTTTATTGGTGCAAGAGATCATAAAGTAGAAGTGTCTGTCTGAGCTCCCCATGTATATCTCTGGCGCGCTAACAGAATAATACCGTAGTAATTAATAGTCATTTGATGACCAATTTATTACTCTAACCAACCCAATTACTGTAGTGTGACTTCAGACTCCTGGAAGAGATGAATCATTGCAGGGAAATTTCATTTACAAAGGCGATTGTAGTCTGGATATCTGCACGCCGGGCTTCTCCGCTCCGCACACAGGGTTGTCTGAGCATGCACGCTGCACACTACACTGCTTAATTGAAATCTCATCGTGGGATCCCGGTAGGAATAGAGAATTGTTTTATGTTCAGCTAAGGATATAGCTTTATGATCATTCAACTGTAATTTCAAGGCAATATTATAGAAAGATTCAAATGCCACCATGCCAAGACTGCTAATGACCTCCGTGCCTCAGCCCCGTATACCGAGGCCGATAATTTAACATGATTTAAATTACAAGCGTAGAAAAATCTTGCAAATATTAGAATAATAATTATCCTTGAGGAATATTGAGCCATAATTTATCCTTCCCTTTTTCCCTATCTTTCAGACTCCCAGGCCTTTGAACATCATCAAGCAGAACAACGGCGAGCAGATCATCCGTCGGCGCACACGGAAACGCCTGAACCCTGACAGCGTGGCATCGGAGCAGCCAAGCTCCAAGCAGCAGCGCGTCAGCTCCGAGGATCGGCTCAACGGCAGCCCGTTGGAGCGCAGGTCTGACGAGCCTGGAGCTGAGCCCCACGCCCAGCCGGGCAAGGGCCAGCCGAGCCCACGCTCCACCCACGCCTTCCTACTTAGTCAGACGCTGGAGATCCACAAGCGCATGCCACCTCTACATGCTCACAAGAGCCCTGGTGACAGCACAGGGCCAGAGGGCAACGGGCCAAGTATGGGCACGCAGGCCACTTCTGAAAGGGGCAGTCCCATAGAGAAATACCTACGTCCATCCAAGCAGGCCAGCTACTCGCCACCGGGCAGCCCCATCGAGAAGTACCAGTACCCTGTCTTCAGCCTACCGATTGTCCACAGCGAGCTCCAGAACGAGGCCGACTGGCTTCGCTTTTGGACCAAATACAAGATGGCCGTGCCAGGAAACCCAGGCCATTACCTTGGCCTACCCAACCCGTGCCAAAGCTTCGTGCCTTACCCCACCTTCAGCCTGCCCCCTCACTTCCCGCCACCTCCGCCTTCCGGACCCGAGAGCGACACGCCTCTTGACCTGGCCATCAAGCATCATTCCAAACCCAGTTCCCTGCCCAACGGTGCCGCCATGCCCAAGGAGAAGGTCCCGCTGGAAAAACGGGCATCTCCGTTAGCAAACAGAGACAGTGAGGCCAAAGAGGACGATGGCGCTGTCCAACAGCATATCAAAGCAGAAAGGATTGATCAGGGCACCCAGGACGAGCTGTGCAGCAAATGTGCTCACTGTGGCATCGTGTTTCTAGACGAAGTTATGTATGCCCTACATATGAGCTGCCATGGCGATGGCGGACCCTTCCAGTGCAGCATCTGCCTACATGCCTGCGCTGATAAGTATGACTTCACCACCCACATCCAACGAGGGCTTCACCGCCCTGCCCCTGACCCAAATGTAAAGGTTGTGGATGAATGAAGCACATTTAGAGCATTATGGAAGGAAGCTAATAAGAGACTCAACAGAAGAGAAAAAAAAAGAAAAACATTGTACGCTTGAATGCGTATCAATTTTTTTTTTTTTTTTTTTTTTTAAATCAAAATGTGCCAAGATGCCTCCTGGCACCTCAGCAACCAATTTAAGGGCCATCGATGGACAGCATTTCTACTCAGACTCATGGTGACAGACTCTTGGCTGTTTTTTTTTTTTTTGTTAAAGAAATGCCTTTAAGGAAAATGGTACAAGTAGGTTATAAATTTAGATTTTTTTTATTTTATTTTTTTTTTTATATTTCTTTTAACCCAGACTCTTCATTTTGACAACAGTTCAGTAAGCTGGGTACAACTACTCAAACTGAATTCTGTTTATTGTATCAGGGCTGTTCCCAGCCTTCTGGAAAGTTCTCTCACCTGGTTTTGAACAAAGTGGGGATGTGTGGCAAAAAAAACAAAACAAAAAAAAACAATGTGCAAACATGCCAGTCCTTTGTCACTATGGCAACACCATAAGTGAGTTTCATCCTCAAAACAAACATCCTCAGGGAATGTATATGGTTGAAATGAATGATACATTAGTTTAGGCCTTTCTTTTTCTCTGGTTAACAATATACTAAATATCTTACGGTTTAATGTTGCTTTTCATAATGTATTTTTTTTTTCCCTGCTCGAGAAGTAGTCTTGGATTTACTGTTGTTACATAATTCCATCGAGACATGTTAGCTGCTGCCTTGGTTGCTGAGATTGTAACCTGTCACTCCAGAAATTTGGGAAGGAATTAAAAAAAAAAAAAAAACAAACAAACAAAAAAAAAAAAAAGATATTTTTTCTAAGATGATAATAGGAATAATCATATTACCAGTGCCTAATAAAGTATTTTCTACCTGATATGTTGATATGCAACATTGAACTTGCATCTGAATAAGGGCCTCGAGCTTGGCTCTGAAAAAGTTTACATTTGCAAATGTAGCAAACAAGGTAATGAAGCAAACACCTGCTATTTTTTTTCCTTTATTCTTTCACATAAAATGGAAAGATACGATCATACATACTTTTTTTTTTTTCTTCATATTTTAACTTTTTTTTTTTTTTTTTTTTTTAAAGGTGGACATTAAGCAAAAGTTTATGTTTAGCCACCAAAGGCACTATCCATTCCAAGCGTAGTCCTTTATGACTTTGTTCATCCATCTTATTTGTGTTTTTATGCTTTATAGTTATAAGTAGCTTGTTCTAATGGACTTGCATTTCCTTGTATTTGTCTATCGGCATTGAACAAGGGAAGCTAATAAAAACTCATAAGGCTTTATATGCTAATTTTGGTGTCTTAAAGCTTTGGAGTGAAGCACCTCACCCCTGTACCGCCCCCTTACTCCACAACCTCTCTGGTCTTTTTTTTAAATTTTTTTTATTTAAACCAGCATGGATTTGTTTATAATCCATTTTTATCTGGAGCGTCAGCGTTGTGTTCTGATCGTTCATGAAAACCGTCGTTAATGTTTAGTAACTGCAGGTGTTTTCGGTGCCTTCTGATGAACCTTTTCTTAGAGAGGTATAACACTGATCTGCTGTTTTTTTTTTTTTTTTTCTTTTTCTTTTGTCATCAAAACTACACTTTAAATCATAACTCCCTTCACGAATCCGCATCGCTCCTCCTATGGAACAAATAACTGAGAACTGTGGCTTATTATTAAACGATTTGCCCGAAAAATCTCTTGATTATGCATTTGAAAATAAATCTCCAGTACCAAAACACAATCACATTATATCACGCACAACAAACTTTAATTTATTAGGAGAGCACGCATTTTACTTTTCCACGTTCTTACACTCTTTTGTTTGGTGTAACACCGGTCATCACGTCAGCCCTCGTGTGTGCGCGCTCTGTTGTGTTTCACTGTATGTTTCTCATACCCGTAGTCCCTTTTATCAGCCACGTACTCGGCAAGCTGGGTCTCGTCTGGCTGCACACGGACATTATTTATATGAAATGGGGATGTGAAAGAGAGAGATGGAGAAAGAGAGAGAGAGAGAGACGCCCTGAATGTCTCGAGGACGTCTCTACGTTTCACGGATCCTTACATATATAGCCTTACGATGCTGCTTAACTGCAAACGCCTCTTGGAATTTATTTAAAAAAAAAAAAAGTGTCGCTTTTTGTTGGAGCATTTATACAGTTGGGTATTACAAAGATCTTTTTTTTTTTTTTCTGCAAAACTTTCAATTTGTAATGTTAATGCTTGCACTTCAGTTATACTTTTTTTTTTTTTTGGGCCAAGGAAGAATTGTGTTTTATTAGCATGCTATTACTATGAACAGGTACTGCATTGTAATAAGCAAACAAGATTGTGCCTTTTTTTTTTGTTTTTTCATTTTTTGAAGGCCTTGTATAAGGCTTTACCAACATTGAAACACAAAGGAGTATTTGTTTATGCCTGGAAGCCTGTTTGGCCCTCGTCAAGGCAGAAGGCAAGACTATGTAAATGTTTTAACTGTTATTTTTAGAACATTATTGTTTTTACACTTTTGCTGCATTTAAAGTGCATAGATGATGGTCTAGAATTTCTTTATTTTGTTTTTGTTTTTTTTTCTTCAACTGCCACCTTAACATTTTTTGTGTTGTAGGTTTTACATGCAAAAAGATTCAAAAAAGATGGCAAAGATGTCTGTTACATCTAAACTTGAATAATGATGCTGATAATAATAATGATAATAATAATAATGAGAATAATAATAATAATTAATAAAGTAATAACGAAAGATTTTGGCAAATTGTGCATTTTTTCCCCTTTTTGTGCGTGCGTGTGCGCGCGCGTGTGTGTGTGTGTGTGTGTGTGTGTGTGTGTGTGTCATTTTCAATACACTTTCAAATTAACATTTTGCACATTGGTACAGTGTATCTCCAGTGTAGCTATATTAATATTATATATAATAATAGTAATGATAATAATAATAGTAATAATAATGAGAATAATAATAATTAATGAAGTAATAACGAAAGATTTTGGCAAATTGTGCATTTTTTCCCCTTTTTGTGCGTGCGTGTGCGCGCGCGCGCGGGTGTGTGTGTGTGTGTGTGTG
>JAQQZT010000023.1:20791544-20806889 GCA_030068275.1 Clarias platycephalus
TGTGGCTGTAATGTGACAAAATGTGGAAAAGTTCAAGGGGGCCGAATACTTTTGCAAGCCACTGTATATATATATATTTATATATCCTGTATTTTATGTCCAAAAAAGCAGGTTTGGCCCACAAAATAAGTATTTAGCCTCCTTATTGACTCAGGGGGTTTTCTGCAACATGTACAGACATCTTGCAAAGTGATATGTGAAAATTTTCAATTATGCCCATGTGGCAGGGACAGCATTCCATACATTAGTGGAATTCATACTGTAGGTTGTGGGGATTGCCGGGACTGGAAAAGAAGATGAGTTTGTAATGACCTGTCAAGGAAGGCGAAGAATCTAATCACAATAACCTGTCAGACGTATGAGTCGGCCCTCCGCCTGATCTATGTTCAAATTTCAATTGATTGGCATCAGCACTCCAAATCCATCATATATGTCATATTGCTCCAATCCTGCTGATGAGAATTTAACGGTCAAGATGGCAGATGCACAGCTTGGCACTTACTGTTCATGCATATGATATAAAAACAAATTATAGTGCATAGAAAAATATTTGTTGTGCTAATGTTAGTCTCATGAGCATTTTCAGTCTTGTGTGGTGTTTCACTTTAGTCCTGCAAACATAATTTATTTTAAAGAGAAGATGTTTTCTTTCAAAAAGTTCAGTTTTTTTTTTATGCATAAATATTGCATGCTACTGCTCTTACTGTCTTAAGGTTGGCTGTGGATTGTATAAATATTGTATAACCAGTGACACTGATTCACACTTGGGCAGAGCTGACATTTCTAAACTCAAGACTAAACTTTGTAAAGTTTCACTGACACATACTGTAACATGTTACATTTCCTGCCAGGCTTGTCCTGGGTCAAATCTAGCTCGGATACTGAAGATTAAGGTCAATTAAAATTTACTTCATTTAGTTTAATTAATCAAATCTATTTAATTTAATTAATTAGTTATTAAAATCAACTTCTTGATTTTAAGAACCTATATTCTGTATGTCTTTTTTGTGTTTAAAAAAATGTGTTTAGTTTGTGAGAGATGAACAGGAATTAGAATATGAATGAGGCACACAAGAGACATCAAAAGAACATGGAGCTTCACAACATTGTCTGCTTACGTACTGTATTCATGTAACTTTCAAGATTAAGTCACAGATATACAGTATGTAATCAGCTTTAAATAAGGAAAACTATGCTTTAATTTTTATATATAGTTCATTATAGTATAGATATAATATTCTACATAACTATATGACTAAATCGTTTTCCCACACTGATTATACAGTATGAGTTTGATTGTATGAGAATGAGATTATAAATCATTTCAGTACACAATTATAGAAGAGAAAAGAAGAAACAGTGTAAAGTTTTAAAGGAAAGTTCAGTGTGAGGATATTGTAATGTGATGAGGAAAGGAAAATGTGTTACAACAGTTGCTAAAACATACAGATCTACGGTTTACCAGTTAGATCATCGACTGAAGCAAAGGTAAGTCTTGAGTGAAAAGTGTTTTAAAGAAGTGCAACATTTAGGTTATCCATATGGGTCCATGCACAACAAAAAGGTGTGTGTATAAACAATGAATCATGAATACAAATCAAAGTTTTTCCCCAAATTTTAGATTGAGATTGACTCCAAAACACACATATCATACTCATGTCATTGCTGTGAGTGTTCTCTGGATATCTTAATCTGTGTTGTGGATGAAAACTGATCAAAATGTATGTACTGTATTGTTAGACCATTCATTATTTTTACGATGTCTAGTCAGTGTTCAATCATGGGTGTGTCTGAAGTAATGATTTCATGAATGCATATATTTTAACTGACGTCTACAGAGTCTGATACAGCGGTACCTCGACATACGAACCGTATCTGTTCCTTAGGCGAGTTCTTAAGGCGAAATTTCGTACTGCGAAACGCATTGTCCCATAGGAAATAATGTAAATGCAGATAATCCGTTCCAGCCCCCCAATAATATTACCAATATTACCAATTTCCAAAACTATAATCATATTTTTGCACAGAAGAACAATCCAAACATTTAGAAAAGACATGGAAATGAAGTAAAATATGAAATAAATGGACATTAAACCTCACTTAACCTTAATTTATGATTCCTCTTGGCACCGGCTGCTTTAAAAACCAAACTGAACGTGGCTCCCTTTTCTTCATGCTTCATGTCTTCACTTTCCACTTACGCAAACAAGCTTTGAACGGCTCCCACTACTTAGACGCCGTTCGGTTCAGATCAGTATGTTCACTCGTATTCCAAAAATGCTTCACATGCCGAAGATGCTTCGCATGGTGAGGCAAATTCCTTCTCCATAAATTACTGTTTTTTTTTTGGTTGGTTGGTTGGTTGGTTTTTTCTACTTAAACTGCTAGTTTTTATAGAAATGATTGAGAAAGCTTAGTATAATAATTACAAAATAGTATAAAATAATAGTATAATAGTATAAAATATAGGCGTAGGCAGTATAATTTTCTATTCAAAATGCAGCTAAAGTTTAGGGGTCTAAGCTTCGGTATTTCTTTAGATTAAATATACTGGTTGTATACGTGATATCATCAAATTTTATGATAATTGTATAAATAATTATTTTTAAAAAATCAATTTTAAACTCAGGAATCAGACACCAGCAGTTAGCTGATGGTCGATTTAAGCTTTTTTTTCCTTTTCTTTTCTATCGCCAGTCCCCAGGTCTGTCATAAAACTATGAGATAGAAAGGTTCTGCTTTAATTTTTTTTTTAGTGGGACGGATATCATTGGCCCCTAAAGACAGACCTCTGGCTACTAAATTACCAGTACAGTATGCCTTTCGCTTCAGCTTGGACACAGATTGAGATGAACAGTCGAGAACTGTAATGGAAAAGGCTGATTAGTTAAACCCGAGGGGAGCTAGCCACTGAACCCAGACACATGACAAATCCTGAATAACATTCTACGGGTGAAGGTGCCAAGACAACTCTCTTGGAATAGACGGAGTGTACAGTAGAAGCCAGTAACCTTTTGTTGTATGCAGTGTATATATTTAGGGAGCAGAGAATCATTTGGCAAGTGGCCTACTCTGGGTTGGCATTTTCTTGCATTTTAATGAATACATTATACTGTAATTTATACACCATATTATGATATAAAATTTTAAATGAGCATTGGTGGCTCAGTGGTAGGTTTCTCACCTGCCATGCGGAAGGCCCGGGTTTGATTCCAACCCACCATCCAAACTCCAGCCAAAGGGATGCAGTGCTGGTCCCAAGCCCGGATAAAATATGAGGGTTGCATCCATCAGATGGTCCATTGTGGCGATCATTCGATGTGAGCAGCCAAAAGACTAATAACAACAATATAACATAACATTTTCCTTATTAACTTATTTTGGTGATAAGCGGAAATCATTTGTGTTCATATTCTGTCTTTTTCGATGCTTAATGTCATGTAGGACGCATCTGTTTGTTAATTAAAAAAGAACCCAGAACTGTACGCATTACACTGATGTCTATTTCATTTGGAACATGCATATTTCATTAATGGCTTAACACACCCTCAAGGGCATCTTGTTTGATTAATTAGACGACATGTTGATGGTTGAACTTGAGCTAATTGCATGTTTTACCGTTTCTTTTCCGTACTCTCCCTGGCACTGTATTCTTCTCATAATCTCAGCGCAGCGTCTGATTTCTATATGCTAATTTCTTTGCATGACCTGTACTGTATGTTACCCCACATCAACGCTTCATTTACTGACAGAATTATACTCGATGATGCATAAAGCGTGAGCAATTATAATGCCTCCGTGGAGAAAATGGGTAATAAAACAGACACAGGAACAATAATACCGGGCAACGATAACAATTACATTTATCCTATGTTTTTCTGACTCAAGCAGTTCTTGCGATGATGAATTTTATGAACAGTATGATTTTTTTTCTTTCTTTTTTTCTTCTTCTTTTTTTTTCAAGTGCTGCAACTTGTACATGCACAATTGCTGCTCCTGACACCACCTTTCATAGCATAATTATCACATTACATTGTTTTGGCAAACAACTATTTTCCCAAAATGTTCTACTTGAATGATAGACAAAAACAAGGTCTTTCACTGTCTAATAGTCTCTGAAAAAACATCATCCCATGATTGGAATATAAATGATCAACAAGTTTACAAAAGTAACTAAATTTTCTGCATAGAACAAATGTATCTGGGCAAATCGGAAATGCTATTTTTATGGGAGTATAATAAGAATCTGCAGTGCAGTAGCTTACAAATCTCTGCAATTACAGTACTGCGAATCTTAATGCCTAAAGCAATGCTTACCTAAAATCTTAACAATGTTTAGACCTAAAAAGAATGAACTGTATAAATTACATAAATTGTAACTGTATACCACATTAAATGACAGTTTATACAGTGTGAATGGCTACAATTATTAGTAAATGGCTGCAATTACTGTACATTGCTGTGACTTTGGTGTAATTACACACGAAACCCAGTTTTGTTGTACATTAATTTAAGATTTGGCCACAAAAGCTATTTATTGTGTGATTCCTTTTATCTTTTACACAAAGTTTAAATATGGACTAATTTTATTAGTTTTAACATAATAAAATTAACTGGTGGCAACTGGGCGAAACCAGGCAACATTGGACAAACTAGTTTACTACCTTTTTTACTTGATCTAATATTAAAAAAAAATGAATTTAAAAAATGACTTATATTGCTAGGGATCATCTTGTGGGATTGTTACACACGTGATTCTGTCACTGTTGATATTTTAAAAGCAATCTGTGATCTTTTTTGTGGAAGAAATTGCTATAAACAATATTATTTATATAATAATTATATTTTATAAATATATATATAATTTTCTACAATTAAAATTATATAAAAATAAAACAATCAAAGCGAAAAATAAATAAATTTAAGCTCATGGGTTTTGCATGTAAATCCAGAAGCAGATGCGATAGTCAAACCGGTACAATCTAGGCGCTACAATAATGTGCAGAAGTTTTAGTGCAAATAATTGTTGCCTTTAAAAAAGGTGAAATTGAATGTTTCTACTTAGGTACAATTTGTTTTTGTACACACATTTTTTAAGGGATGTAGGTATCTAGTTTTACTAAGCAACACCCCTCTGCTAAGGATTTTGCCTGATTTAGCCTATTTTCGCATTTATTCTTCGCATTTGTATTATTGCATTTGTATATTTTTATCGTATTGTTTTATTATTTTTTTTATTTAAGGTGCTGTTTGATTAAAACAAAGTAAAAATGCTCACTCTAAATATCAATTATAGTAATTAGCTACTTTGTCACTATAATAGAAAGTATTTATTTATTTATTTATTTATTTATTCATTCATTAATTTACAATGTATGTCCTACATATCCACACAGATCAGACTAAGATTTCCAGAAGCCAATGACATGAGGGGGGGAAAAAAAACTGCAACACATACAGAGACAGAAATGCATTATCAAAATACATAAAATATGAATAAACAATATATACTATTTTTGTAGAACATATAGACTACACTGTAGAACCTTTAGAATAAAATGGTAAATAAAGGACACAAAATGTTCTGATAAAATAGTAGGGAAAATGTATGAATTATTTTTTATTACAGCTCTGCAAGAGGAATACAGAGCAAGAGAGCAAGGAAGAGAGAAAAAGACACTGTGTTTTATCACAGGGAGCAAAGGAGAGTAAAATAAGATAAACTGAGGGACCCGCTGGTCACACCAGTGGTTCTATTAGAGCAGAGGAAGAGCAAGTAAAGGAAACTGGCAGGATGTGTTATCAGTAGGGGAGATGCCCAGGTGCCCTAGCTGCATGGGGCTGTTCAGGCTGGCACAGAAGCTGCTAAAGAAAAAAAGAAAAAAAAAAAACATACTGCCTCCTGGCTCTCTCAGCGCCATGATTCACAATAAAGAAGAGTGTGGGTTTTTTTTTTTTACTCTGTTCTGTAAAACATCTGACTCACCACAGATGAATCCCCTCAAGAGAGTAACATAAGAAACACAAATCACAAATCATAGAATGCTTTTAATATAGTAACAAGAAAGGTTTTAGTTATGACCCGGCTATGCATCTGCAGTAAATGTGCTGTAGACATGATATAAACTGTACTGTAGAATTAAAGAGGACAGGACATCACGTGACCCACCAATGGCAATGGCGGCTGTAGTTCGATCACTCCCTGACTCGGTATCCTAAATCTACTTTTATTTTTAGTAAAACCATCACCATCTGATTTAATTACTTCGCTGCGTTAATAGCAAAACTAGTGTTAGCTTCCCCAGAAATAAAACAAAAGACCCTAGTAATACACCTGAGGGTGAACTCCGCGCCATTGTTGTCGACGAATTAAAAATGCATCTTAGCTTCGTTAGGGAAATGTTCAAGGAAGAATTCACCCCTATTGCGGAAAGACTTGGAGTTCTGGAAGAAGATGAAGTCTGATAAGAAACAAATTTGACAACATGCAGACAACTCTTCGTAACGCAAAGAAAGACACTACGGAAGTTAAGCTAGCCGTAGATTCACTTCAGTAAAAGTTAGCAAGAATCGAAGATAAGAGCCGCCAGTCTAACATCCGTCTAGTGGGGTTGAAAGAACTGTGCTATCAAGATCGGAATGCGATCCTCAATGGAGCTCGGGGTGTTGGACAGATCTTGTTTATGGGAACGACGTTGCTATTCTTTCCAGACTACAGTACACACACAGCATCTAAGAGGAGAGCGATGACATTGACAAGGAAGAAGCTAACTCAGTTAGTTAGCGGTAGTGAAAGTTACACACCGTGGAAAGACCTTACTTCTCTGACGTTTTAAGGAGGTTCAAAAACTAGCTTTCAATCTGGATCGTCCCGTAAAATCTTCTCAAAAAGGAGTTGTATCAACGGTGCTACAAGAGATTGGGGTGGAGGAAGATGAACCTGCAGTTCCTATGGAGGACCTCGCAAACAAACACAAAATAAAAGATGTTTTACGCGCATACACGTAGTCAGCAGAGGAGACGATTACCCACAAAAACCGTTGGCTCAGTTGTGATCACGTGACGCTCGGTGTCAAAACAAGAAGCGCATGCGTGATACATGATACTCGGTACTCGTAAAACCAAGACTTATCCATTTTTCAAGTCAAAATACAGTATATTAAAAATCTTTGCTCGTTTTGCGGAACACTCGCAAACGGCGTCACTCGCAATCCGAGGTTCCACTGTATCCGCCTCTGGGTTGTTGCTCAGCGCTGCTGTTCTCTGGCGGGTTGGGATGGGGTTTGGCAGGCGTTTGGGGGACATCTGAGACCTGTGTGAACTTGATAAAGAAACAGTACAATATGGGATCTTTAAAATCCAGATGTTTGGCCTATATAATCTGTTAGATTAACCTATATACAGTATCTACTGTAAGTTGTGTTACAGGTCCGCCATTGCTGGAATAAATTTAGTTTCTAAATCTAAAACTGCACTATTATCACTATGTATTTTATGCCTTATATCCCTACATACTGTATGGTTTACAGTACACGCTACTGTGTTTTTACATGCCTAATGATACTCTAGTTCTGCTGTTATGTAGTTGCTGACAGTATAGAGAAATAGAGAAAACTTTAGGTTTCTCCCATAGCATCCTGACAATATAAAACTTTGGGCGAAATCAACAAGGGACGTGGTTTGGAAACATCTTATTGTCAAAACCTCTTTCTGTCTCAGACATAAGTCGAAGGTAGTGTATGACATTTTGAATTGTAACAGAAATGTCAACTAAGCAAGCAATGATTTGCCAAGTTCTGCAGCAGAAATGTTAGTAAGTGTGTGTGTGTGTGTGTGTGTGTGTGTGAGTCTACAGTTGATTAAATTCAGTTAAGTTCGGTTCTTTTTTCTATTTCTAAGAAGCATCATTTTAAGGATTTTAAAAAAGTAATAATGAGTTTGAAACATGTAGAGAAATTAAACACCTAAATATATTAGCTAGTAACTCCACGGCACAAAGAAATATACTGTATATACTGTATATAGATATAGTCTTTCAAGACCAGAAAGCATTTATTCTCTCACAATTTTTTCCTTAAACGTTTCAAAAATTAACACACAAATTTTTCGATCCTAAAGATAAGTATTGTTCAGACATAGTCAGGCCCAAAATTCTGGAACAAAGATAAGAGTTTTGTTATTCGGCCTCACTACCACATTGAATTTGAACTGAAGCACTCAAGATAGAAATGAAGTCAAGACTTTCAGCTTTAATTCGAGGGAGTGGACAAAAGTGTGGCATTAACCATTCAGGAATTACAGCCATGAATAATGGAACAACCAACTGACAAGCAGTTGCATAGCCAGGTGGTCTGTTCCCTTGTTACTCCATGACTAATCAAGCAGATAAAAGGTCTGGAGGTAGTTTTGTGTGCAACATGAGTGTTGCATTTCGTGGCTGTTCACTCGAACTCTCAACATGAGACGTCTATGCGAGTGAGGAACACCATCATTTGGTTGACAAAAACAAAAATAATCCCATTAGAGAGATTGCAATACAATACAAAAGTCAGATGAAAGTGAAACATCCCCCCCCCCCCAAAAAAGGACTTAACTGGCAAGCACAGCAACATCAAAGAACAGAAAACAACCCAAGTTGATGACCACATGAATTCTGTCCATGGTGGAGAAGAACCCTTTTACAACATCTGGCCAGGTCAAGAACACTCTTGATGAGGTAGGCGAGTCATTGTCAAAGTGAAATCCACTGGTAACGTGCAACAGAAAGGCCAGATTCTGATGAAACCAACAATAATTTGTACAAGAATGATGATAAGAGAAATAAAAAGAGTTGACTGATAGGATCCTGCTTCATATTGCAAACAGATAATGACTCAAAACATACAGTGAAAGATACCTAAGGAAAAGAAACAGTATATTTGACACTAGCCAACTTGTGTCACTCACCTGCTCTTGGGCCAATGAAGCATGTCATGACAGCTGCAGTAAAGGCCTGACTAAGCATCCCAAGGGAGGAAACTCTGGTCTTATCTACGGGTTTGAGACTTCATATGTAATTTGTAATTCTGTAATGAGTAATGCCACACATTTGTCAAACCCCTTAAATTAAGGCTGAAGGGTTTGACTTTATTCACATTTAATTTAAAAAAATATATAATACTGTATACATGGGCCGAATGGCAAAAAAAAAAAAAAAAAACAGTATCTTTAAAAAAGTAAAAAAAGCTTTGAGTATTTGCTCAAAAACATGGCCCTCACTATAAAGGTTTAGTTAAAGATGTGAAAAAAAAAGTGCATACATTTGAGGGAAGTTACAAAACAGTACTAGACTTAATACTGCGTTGGCATTGTGCACGGAAACCAGATCCAGAGTAACTTGGACCTCAGCTGGATATGCAAATTTATGTGTGGCATGTACTGTAAACCTGTACTTACAGTATGTCTGAGATCTGAATACCAATGTTTGCAGTATTAACTCCTCATGTATGCCGAGGTCTTTGGCCTTATTTATCTGCCGAAACACTCTCTTAACACATACTGTACAGTAAGCAAGGCCAAAGTGGTGTATTCCTGAGATTTAAAAGCTCTGTCTACAGTATTTCTTACAAACCACTTTGGTAGATATTCACATATTTATGTCATCCCACTTGAGGATTTACTTTTTTTCATTTGTTTGTTTACTTTTGTGTTGTGGAAGAAAAGAGCTCATGGGTATTTTACAAAAAAATGGCACCAGCTGTTAGCCACGCCATAAAATAGTCCGGTTATGTTTTTAAATGCTTGAGTTTAAAATCCGTTAGAATCCATAAAAACACCTATAAAAGTATAATTAAACAAACAAATAATTTTGTTAATAATAATAATGATAGTAATATTGACATTTTAACAGTATGTATATTGATATCACTTAATATCTCATACTTTCTATATTGCATGGTTTTAATTTGAGGTCTGTTCTCGAAGGAGCCGAGCGGTTCTTAAAAATCAACTTAACATCAAAAAGCTTTTTAAACAACACATTTTAAAGGTTGCATGTTACAGTGTAAAATTGTTTATTTTTTAGTTTTGAGATCAGAAAGCAACCTGTCTAGAAAATCCTTTTAGTTGAGAGGTAATCCATAATCCTTATTAGTATATAGTTCATATACATAATCTTAAGAAAACAGGCCCAGAGTTATTTCAATCACTACAATCAATTTGAAAACTGCTATATAAAAGTGTGTAAGTGTAATTCCGTGACATTAAAGAAATATTTCTCTTATGCACTGTGCACACTCAGCTCTTTAAGGAAAAATAAGTAGCAGATTTAATTGGCTATTACAGCAGCTTGTCTGTCCACCACTCATGTACAGTATTTGTTCAAACCCAGCTCATTTTTCGCATTTTGTGACATTTTACCACCTATCACATTAGTCAATAAATAAATCCTAGAAATCCTGAATATAATATTGCAATCCTGTATGTAATGATTATACAGTATAAATGTCCCCAATATATCCAGTTTCTAAATTACACCTTATTGTAATAGACTTAAGTTTAATAATAAAAAAAAAGTGCTATGATGGAGAAACATGTGATTTAATCAATGAAAAAAACAACTACAAAAATGTAGTCATGAATATACTCACAGTAAAAAAAAAACATCATCTAGTGTAAAGTACTAAAAAATATTCAATAAATAAAAAAATTATTAAAATTAGAAGTTTAAAAGACAGCTGAATGTAGAATTTTTAGATTTCTTCAACTAGAAACCTAAACTTTGTTTAACTTTTACAGTTCTTTAATTAATTTCCTATATTGTATATTGAATTGAGACATTAATGCAGTAGCATTGAAGATGAACCAGTGTGAAATAGTTGTAGGTATTTTCCTAGTTGTAGGTATTTTATATTAAGACATACAGTATTCAGACACAAGCTTAAAAAGCTATAATCATAAAAATAAAAAAGAAGTTTAAATAAAGGCACAATAAAGTTATTGTCTTAACTTATTGGAAATGTTTCCCTTTTAACGCATTTTACTTTTTCTCTTTTATATACTTTATATACTTTAATATATATTTGTTATACCTAATTCTCTAATTCTCCTTATATTTAGAATCTTATCCTTCACAGTAACGTGTTGGGTACAGTTTTTTTTATTATTAATTATTTACTTTGTAATATCACTAGTACCAGAAACTGCCACTGGTGACAAGACATTATGTAGCACCATATTTTCTGTAGTAGAATTTTCATTAATTAAATATGTTCTGTATGTTGTTTTATTATTCTGTCCCAGAAACAAACTAGTTCAAAACAACC
The DNA here is from genome assembly GCA_030068275.1 of Clarias platycephalus. NCBI lineage: Eukaryota > Metazoa > Chordata > Actinopteri > Siluriformes > Clariidae > Clarias > Clarias platycephalus. The sequence goes on from JAQQZT010000023.1 coordinate 20,802,848, forward strand.
ATTAATAGCCCAATATTTCTAAACCATTCATGCTCATGATTAGTATATGTAATTCAGCTGTATATTTAACAAATGAACTTGAGCTGCCTTCTAATCTTTGAAGCTTTTTCATGCTAATAACATGAACTAACAGTTCTGGCCATTGGGGAGCACTTGCATATCCAGTAACATTAATTAAAGTTCATTTCCTGCTCAGAAAGCAAGAGAAATGTCCAGGAGAATGCCTATGGCTCCAAGTGTTAATGAAAAACTCGTGTATGAAATTTGTGATTGCAAATCCTAAAATAATAGACGAATTAATATCGTCAAGGTTATATTCGGTTCTTCTGATGTCTTTCTTGTAAATGTGAGCCCTCAGAAGAGTTTTCCTATTATAGGGTGACAAGCTGTTGCAATATTTTGCCCTGGAAAGGAGTCATAATCTATTAGAAATGCCTATGTCAGAATCTGCTGATGGCAGATAGATAAAGATAAAGAGTGTATTTGTGCAGGTGCAAAGCTGATTTGGTTGCAACTCCATATTTTTCTTATCCATCAATTTATTTAGACTTTAGATTGTAAAATGTAATAAAGTGGGTCCCTTGATGCAGTTTCTACACCAAGCACATATATATGTTAGACTTAATGCCATATTGCCAGTACTACGTAGCCAAAACTATGGAGGTGATGTTCAGTCCTGTAAATCTTGTAAGTTTCTCTTAATGACCTCCACTCATATCAAATGGATCGCAGTTGGAGAAGTAGTTGTTAGCCTAGCTTAGCTTCTAGTTTATAAGTATTTTTGCAGAATTACAGCTGGACATTCATATTAAATTATTTCACTTATTGAGTGTTAGGGAAATAGAACTTCGCATAATTTCTATTGGGAAGGGAGTTTTGTCTTTTTCTTAAAATTGTTGGTTTGCCTCTTTTTCATCGTGTAGGCACTCGCTATTGCTCCCATCTGTAGTTACTGCTCTATGCTTGAAAAAATGGCATTATTTGGTTATTATTTAATTGCCAGTTACATTGAATCATGTTTTATAGCAATTAATAGTTTTAATTCATCATTATGATGTGATACTTAAGGGGAGACAATAATAATAATACAATTGGCCAGTACAACTCCCCCTAAGTATCACATCATAATGATGAATTAAAATTATTCATAATCTAAACTCTAAATAAAATGCTGGATAGGAAAAATATCTGTGTTTTCTCAAGCATAGAGCAGTAACTACCGATATGGGGAAAAAATTAAATAAAAATAATAAAAAATAATAAAATAAATGATGTCTATGGTCGAATCCCAAATAGCATAAAATGAAAAGATAATGTCTCTGTTTAGGGAGTATGATCCATTCATCCCTTGTTCCACAACTAATGCCCTTGAGATGGGTTTGAGGGCTAGAAATGGATTTGAAATTCAGCCTTGTGTTAAAAGGTAGTTATCCTTGTAGCTCACGTTAACTGTGAACAAAGCGGTGAGGTGAGTCATGAACCTGCCAGCACGTTGGCCGAGGCTCGTTCTCATGTTAACTATCAGTAACGAACGATCAAAACACAATTCACATGGTTTATACGCCATTTGCAACGACTTAGAAGCGGTTAATAAGGAGACAAAGTGTTGTTTAAGTGTTGCCTCAACACTATCAGATGTGTTTTTCTGCGAGAAGCGCTTCTGTGACTGGTTTTGAATGTGGGTTTTGGCAGGCAGCAGATCTACCCTTTTCTCTGGTATTGTGTACCACCAATGAATCTTTTAGTGGTACGCATTACTGAACCGTACCAGCCTACCATCACCCATGCATTTATTCCTACTAAAATAATATATGTATGAAATGAAGCATAACCATACCTGTACCAATTTGTTTTTTAAAAAAAGAACGCTATTGCATGAAATAGGGTGTGGCTCCCATGTGAGCTCATAGCGTAGTCGTTAAAAAAAAAAAAAAAAGTTGAAACAGAAAAATCTTATTTTCTTTAGATTTCATGAATAAATTGTGAGCAAAACTACTGTATAGCACAGAGTTTATATATTTAAAAAATGATCCAAGATTACAATCACTGGCCTGCCGACTAAGTCCTGAAGGACAGTGTTAGCAAAAAGAGAAAAACTGATGGGAGTTGATCAGGCTGTAAAGCTAGACAGGGCCTTCCCTGAAACGTCTATACATATACAGTACAAGATCCACTGTAATAAATAAATGCATGTCCTCTAGAAATAAACAGTTGGATTTTTGAAAATCAATAATGTATAAACTTGCTGACTATGCAAAAGTTTAATCTTGTCATTTACTTTTTGTTGTTTGCAAAAAAAAAAAAAGATAAATCAGGATTAAGAGCTTAACAATGTTAATGGGTATGGTGTATTGTATCTAATACCTTTCCTTAACAATCAAAAGTGTATACGATTGGGATTACCATATTATTAATATTAGAATGCTCCAATGGCAGCTTTATTATTTTGCAACAATTCTTGTATATAACTTGTAAATAAAGATAAAGATTCCAAAGATAAATCCAAAATAAAGATTCATCAATTGACGGCAACAAATTACTTTATACAGTCATATTTCTATTATTGAGATAAGAATATTAATTATCACATTACTGCATACTGTATATATACTGTACACCTGTCAATTATTAAAATTCAAGCAAATACGAATTGCTTCCATAAATAGGAAATTTGGAATTGGGCAAAAACAAGATAATCAGCAAAACTCGGTTTGGTTGCTTGCTACAGAAAATAAAATAAAAGCCATCCATACATTACAAAGATATAAACAATACTCGCAAATAGCACGGTTCAAATATATATAATTAATAAATTAATATAATTATAAAATGAAATTGCCTCTAATACACAAATCTAATAAATGAAGTGTTTTTTTTTAAAGGGAGGAGCTGGCTTATTGTTTTGTGCTAAATCAGTCCAGAAGGTTATTAGCTTAGGGCATACCAGGTGGAACAAATGTTGTCAATTAAGATATCCATTGATTTTATTAGTGTCTAGTATGTAATTTGAGCCTGCACAATTGCCGAATGAATCCACGGTATAATTCATTGATAGCACTCTGTCAATCAATAGTAAGTGAATCTTTTTCAATTATAGAGAGAAAGATTTGTGCTCGAGAAGGCTCGAATATCAATCATACACCATACATACATGTTCCGTGGCTCAGTGATGATGGTCGTCTATAATTCCAGTGTCAGAATGATACGAGAAATGCACACGTCCAATTTGAAGACGATTCGAGGCACCAAAATCTTGGCTTACTCACTAATGCGTTTTTTAATGGCGGAGTGAAAATGTTACTAACTAGGCTGCCATTTTCCTTTTAACCTTTATGAAATACCATCTATGTGCTCTGTGGATAATGTTACTGTATTTCACATTCAAGCACATTATTTATTACCTATTATTTTTTTGGCAAGGTCTTTACCATTGATTATAGACAGTTGTGCAATTTGTAATATAATGGTTTTCAGTATATATTAATGTAGAAGGTAAAGAACTGAAACCCTGCAAAATGTAATATCTTTCTGGCTTACAGTACCGTGCAAAAGACCTGAGCCACCCCTCATTGCTTTATAATGTGATTCCAAAAATCCAGACTTTCTTTTATTTATTTATTTATTTATTTATTTTTATGTAGTCTTAAGGAAAAGTTCTCCAGGCCTTTTTTGGCTCTGATGATCAGTCCAGTCCCTAAGCAGTTTCAGAGGAATGTTTTTTTTTTTATGTTTCGTTAAGCCACACAGTGACCTGTGAATCTAACTTAAGGCGTGAACCAGTAAGAAACGAGTGCAGATGATGACAGTGATGATGATGCGCACTACCACTCAAAAGTTTGGGATCACTTACAAATTTTATTGGTTTCCAAGGAAACACACACGGAATTAGGCTAAATAGAAAATAGAGCAAAAGAACAAGACAGGCGAGTTAGAAATAATGATTTTGATGGACATGTTGAATGTGTTGTTCAAACTTTGCCTTCATCAAAAAAAAAAAAAAAAACCTTTTGCAGCAACTACAGCCTGGCAGACCATAGGCAGT
>JAQQZT010000023.1:20822367-20836211 GCA_030068275.1 Clarias platycephalus
TTTCATATGTTAGTTAGTGTTAGAATTTTTAAAACTCTGCTGTATACTTAAAATATGCCACTGTTCTTTATTTTCTAGGTTAATGAAAACTTTTAAAATATAAGAGTTTTCAATGTGAGATGCAGCAGATGGCAATCATGACAACAGCAGAAAGCGAGGCGAAGCTCATAATACTGATTAACATTCCTCAACATTCATGAAATTATTTGTCAAAACTGCGAAACTCAACAAGTCAATTCATTAAAAAATCTGACCCCCTGGGATATTTTATTTCTGATGTGCTTGTGTGGATTTTACATTTAATCATACAGATATTAATATGATACCAACACCATCACTCTTGGACTATATGTCTTCATACCAGTGTGGATATTGTAAATTTACTGGTAAGTCAGTGAAGTAAATTTCACTAATAAAATGTCCAAATGTTACAGTGAACCTAGAACATGCAGTACTGTGCGAAGAACTGCTGTAGAGCAAGAATGTCTTCAAAAACAAAGTTTCTACATTTATTCTATAAAAAGCGGTAAGTAATGAAAGAATATCAATAATTGGTTTAATGACTATTTACTTCAAATATAGTCTCAGGTGCATTTTTTTTTTCTGAAAAATGACCTTTTACATAACACTGTACTTTTTCTGGCCTAGGGATTTTTTTTCCTTTAAGATAACATTTTTTGGAGCTCAATTTATTTAATGTTTATCATAAAATGAAAAATAAAAAAAAACATTTAAAATCAATGCACTAAAGACTTCTGCATCGCACTGTAAGGATGGTCGTCTATTGTATGTCAACAATAGAAGACATCCTTGCATAACATTTACAGAATTTGTCAGACACCTTTATCCAGAGTGACTTACTTTTAATCTTAGTATACTGTACATCGAATTAACTGAGGGGCCAACAATGGCAACTTGGTGGTACAGATGTTGGAACCTGGGCCCATCCGATCAAAGCTACCTCTGCATAAAATCCAGAAGATCTTTCCATACAGAAACTGCAAATAAGAAAAAAATGCCAAGCAAACACAAAAGTATAGGTGCTAGCAAAATGACAAAAGAAGAGGTTTGTAATTAACATGTGTTTCCAATGATCGCTTAATTAACTCACAGTGGTGTCCAGCTACTTAATTATAGATGTAAGAAGTGGAGGAAAGGCAACATTTGTACAGATGTGTTTGATGATTAAAAGACAGAGGATGGAATTTTTCAGAACTTAACATTTTGTATATTTGGGAAAAATCTGATCTTGTCTCAATCAAAATAGTCTATTCTACTGTTAGAACATGAAGTCAAGCATGCAACTACTAATATCTCCGCATGTGATGTAAAAATTTATATAAAAATATATTAAAGACACCAATAAACAGCAATATTTGCCCTTGTTACTCAATTGAGGAAAAGTAAAAAATAAAAAAAAAGTAGACACCTTCAAATTTATTTAAGTATTTAAAGTATAGGGCTTACTGTACGTTAGCTCACAGTAGGGTTTTTCATGGTAAACCCTCATATCCCCCCCACCTCCCCACCCCCTCCTTCCCAGTTGTGGATGTGCTGTGCGTCTCATTTCAACTGGTTAGAGTTGAACACCCCTCATATGTAAAATTGACAAAAGATACACATGAATGTTTGATCCGGATGTACTGCGGACTTTGCGGCAAGCTTCCTATATACTGTACGGTGTGAATACCATGCTAACTATGATACAAAGCAGGTGGTTTCTTTTCCCAAAACATGATCCTGTTGTTTTCAGTTGACAACAACAGCAATGTATTAATATTTAATCAGATTTACTTCCCTTTAGGGCTGCATTCCAGAACAATCAGAAAAGTGCTGGGCAAGACTGTTAGAATCTGCTATAAAGCCCGACCGCATGTGGACCACATACTGTATACGGTCACTCAATATGTGAAAGTACATTTCTTTTGTTTGAAATATTGTTTTATTCCAGAACTTAGTAAAGCAGTGCTTATGTGTAAGTGTACTGAAACAAACGCAAAGAAATGTAGTGGTAATGGAATGGGTGTAGATCTTTGGGTACTGTATCCATGACAACAGCTTTATTAGATTCCCTTAGATCCATGTTTTTTTTTTTCCACCATAGATTTATAGACTCAAGACATAAAGACATGTTCCAGTGCATAATAATAGCTACAACTTTATAACTGTTTGTAATCCACAAAGCCTTGTTCTGGCCCCAGTTCATCTGATGCCTCTTCTTTTGGATCATGCATTGGCAGAACTGCATTGTATGCTAATTTTTTTTACATTTTTTCTTGAACCTACAGTACAACTGTCTTTGTGCATCACCCAGTTCCACTCAATGGAGTTCGCATCCTCTGTGAACACGATAGATGTAAAAACACGTGTCTGGGATTCACTAGACTGTTGAATTTATACAGTGTCAAAGGATGAACGTCTTGCTGCTGAAAGAGAGACAGCACTAAAAACCTTTCATCATTGAATTTGTTTGGACCTACAGGACAACACCCCATGCAACTACAAGTACTATGCTTTTCAGCTAGGTGGGTTTGGAATGTTTCTTTGCAGTAGTAGCCCTGCAAGCAAAGAACAGAAACAGAAAGTTCAAGACAGCTGGATTAAAATCAATAAAAATAATTGCCCACTGAAAACCATTCAGAGTCAAGTAGCGATGTTTGATGTAGTATATGAAATCAATGTTGCTGTCACAAAGCCATCTTTCCCTTTTGTCCTCTTGCCTTGTTAAAATGTTGGGCTGTATGTACCCCCATGGGGCTCTTGGCAGCTATTAGAGCAAAGGGTCTCTCATCCTGAAAAGGTGGACATAGCCTTCTCTTATTTCATTTCCTACCTTAACGAATGTATTTTTATACCATGTATATTACAAGAGCATTTTCGTAAGATGCTGGATGACTCTTTGGGATTCCCTAAATCCGTCACAGTTCAAATACAGTTGATTTAAGTGTCAATGAAGATTTTAAATCGTCCAGGAGACGTTGTTTGGAAGTTGCTTCATGTCAACTGGACTTCTTGTTGGTTTTAAACATTGCACTACTCATCCTCGCACCTTATTCCGTCTAAGAAATGTTGGTCAGGGACCCATACACTCCACCAGCCATTTCTTTCACCTAAATAGGCTCATTGATGAACACTAGAGAATGTGAGAATGAGGGCGGGTTGTAACAACGGCCACACATTGTAACCCAAAAGGCGTTCATTAGGTTTGGCCTCCCTGGTAGACGTACGAAGTGTCTACCAAGTGTCCTCCTTGGTTGGATGAAAGAACATCATGGTAAAATGGGACACAGTTCATGTCTGAGGCCTCCACCGCTGTTGAGGGAAGTGTTCTTCATTTTCCTATAGATGGTTTCTTTCACTGCTCTCTCAAACCATCTTCTCTCTCTGTCCAAATTGTGCACATTGTTGTCCTCAAACCTTTATCTTTTAAATGCTGGTGCACTACTGATTGAGGTCCTGAAGTGCTGTTCCTTCTGTGATGAGCCAACCTCTTGTGTAAAGGCTGTGGATTCTCCTATAGAGCAAGCCAAACAGTCCTCACCACACTGCACTGTACACTCTTCTTGTGCTTTGATGTGATGTTTTTGGATGGACCAAAATCTCTGTTTCGGTGTGTTGGTTGGTTCAAAATAAACAGGCATGGGATGTTTTCCAAGGTCCTCTTGAGCTTTTCAAATGCACCTACCACAGAAGACATGACTAGATTCTTCCATCGACTCTGGGTTTCAGCTCTGTCTATTGTCCTTCTGTTGGAAGGATGTTCTTCTGTTTTGAACCCACCAACACACAGAGACAATGACTGGTCCATCTTAGAGACACAAGAAGAGCATTATAGTGTTTGCAATGCAGTCCAGCGCAGTAAGGACTGCTCAGTGCTCTATATCGGAGAAACCAGACAGCCTTTACATCCAAGAGGTTCGCACAGCACAAGAGGAACAACACTTTAGGACCTCAATCAGCAATATACCTGCATTTAAAAGTGTTTGAGAACTACAATGTTCACATTTTAGACAGAATAAATGGTTTGGGAGAGGCCATCTACACAAAAGTGCAAAATCCCACTTCAGATTTGACCTTTCTCCCATTTTTCATGCTGCCCTTTCACCCACAACAGGGGTTTTTAAGGGCTGGTGAATTGCAAACTGCGCTGAACACTGCCCCCAAGGGCCTGGGTTTGCCATTTCACACCACCACTCTTAAATACTTGCACCAACTGTGTTGGTTCGGCCAATATGTACAAGGCTCGTTTGCACTTTAAAAAATTACACCTAATCAACTTCCAAGTGCAATTTTTTACAGAACGCATCTTCAGGTCAATGGCATGATGTGCTACGGCACTTGCAAAGGCCATGCTAATCCTACTTAATCTTAGTGAATACAGTGCATGCGTCTGACCTGGCTAATGAAGTCTTGTCAGGTCAGGCTCTCCTCTTCCCGTCACATCATCAGTTGGAGTATACATCAGATACAATGAAATTTCCCCTGATAGGAATAAATCTGTTGATTGATTTTGGGATGCACCGGAGATGCTGTTAGACTAGAAGTGAATGATTCTCATACAAGCGGCTCTACAGGTGACTGATTACCGTTGGATGGCAAATTGCATGAAACGGTGATTGTAATTGTAGGCCAATGTCACAAAGGCAATCAATCACTAGAGGCAGACCCACGGGACTGAAATAAAGGTGGAAGAGGGAAACAATATCTTTAATATTTGTTCAAGTACGATTTTTTTTTTTGACGGTAATGCATTTGTATGTGTTTGACGGATGTTATACAAGAAAATAATGACCAAAAAATATTGAAGGTACGACAGCTTTACAAATTCCCTTTGAAAGCCAAACCGATATTCCAGCCCGTAGCCGAACTGTACTGTATTAGTGTGCATTGTGATGTTGGTTAAAATTCAAATTATCTGAAAGTCAAAAGTGTGAAATTTTAATCAGACTGCGTTTGGTTTGTTTAATGAATCAGTGAATCATCCAGATACTGTATCTGTGTCCTAATGGTGGATATCTTGGTGTTTTTTGAGGAAATTGCTGTTGTTTGCCGTCACGTGTTGTTCTGCAACCTTCACAAGTAATTACGGTAATGCCTAGTTAAACATGACACATGATGCCTTGCAGCCTTCAAAAATTTGTGATTCACGATGACTACACACTAATGAAGAAAAACAATGTGTCACAACTGGACTACAGACGTCTAGGGAAGAATAAAAGATGCAGTGTCATGGGAGCTATTCAAGGCAGGGGCGTGTCAAGATGGTTGAAAGTTCATGTTTTCTAATTTTCATGCAATCAGTGGTTTCAAAGAACATCCTGAAATCCCAGGGCTTTACATCTAAACAATTATGTGAATGACTACCTTCTTCAAGACTAAAATCTTCCACATCTGGAATGGGGCAGATCATCTGTTTGCCTTTACCACATTTCTAAACTTTTTCCTGTAACACCCATCCTGAATTGAAATTCTTGACAGTTCTTGACTGCTGTGATCTACCACATTTTAAATCAGCTACAAACAAACTACAGTACAGTATGCATTAGCTGCAAAATATTAAGATCTACTTACAACTCATAATTCACTCCATAATTCACTGTTCCAAATTTATGCCCAAATGTCAAAAATGTGGCTACACACTGTCATAATTTAATTTCCAACTGTTACAAAGTACCTACTGTACATTTTCTAACTGTGAATTGTCAAGGCTTGTCAAGAACTCCCTACATTTCCCAACTTGATGATTTTTTTTAAACTCATAGAGCATATAAAACACAACCCATTTTGAGAAATTTGTTCTTATATACCTTTTAATTAACATCATTCTCATTAACATTTAAATTCAGATGGTGCAAAATTTCATGTCATCCACTGTAGGATAGATAGCACTAACCAAACAGTCCAGGGCAGATTCTCTCTTATTCTAGTGCACTTTATTCAACATGGTGCACTTTATTAAAGTGCACTACATTGTTGTTGGAATTGAAGCCTTCGACCTCCCTACATAGTTCACTTCATTTCATGACAATATCCTGCAACTCAGACTAGCACCATATTTTTGTTTGTCAATTGTCTCATCATCTAGACGTTGTAACCATGATCGGGTGGATGCACATGATGTTCAAAACAGTTTGTAGTAGAACCATAGCGATTCTTGTCTAACTGTGAATTGAAATCATGATAGTCCTGAGCAGATTAAAGTGAAATAAGGAAGTTTTTGGACTCTACAGTCCATTACGTAGAGACGCGAATAATCTACAAAGTCCTGCATAACTGGCTTTGAGCCAGGTACAGGGTGAAAGAGGCCCTGAATATTCTGTAATAACTCTCGCTATGATGAAGCAACCTGAACCAAACAAATACACTACATACCTTGATATATGTGTAATCAACTGCATTACATGGGATGCTGGAAGTGATTTACATTTTCTGCCAGACACATTTCGGCACGGCTCTCCATGTTCCTGAATATAACAGTGATGGTATCAGACTCTTTTCTCCATATTGACACAATGGCTACAGCGCCTACCCTATCGGTCCGACTCAGGGGCATCCAGGCATGTACGAAGCACGATATACTGAGGAGCACATTGTATATTGCTTCGTTCAGATCGCTTTGTCCTAGCGAGAGTTATTACAGAATATTCGGGGCCTCTTTCGAGTGAATCACCCTGTACACATGGCTTATGCGCTACTTTGATACTTTTTAGTCAACGACAAAATTTCTGACTATGAACTTCTTCACAGAATAGTCAGTGAAATCAGTTTGATGTGAACGAGTGCGTCTGGTTCCAGTTTCTTTAGACCAGCTGAACTTGGGACGTACACATAAAGGATTTTGAACCGCAGTATAAATCAGGTGAATGCTGTAGGCACCATTTGGCAGAGAGGGTGACAAGAATACTTAAGCAGACTAAGTAGGTGCAAGTGGCAGAGCAAAAGACTAAATCCAAAAGAGGGAGACAGTTCTCTCTTGCAAGACAGCCAAGCAAAGAGAAATGAGTTACGTATGTATAGGGTTTGGAAGAGCTTTCAGAGTCAGGATGAAGCAGTAAGAAAGAAGTACAGTAGCTGTAAATCAAACACAAATACAAGAGTTACAAACATACGAAGCTGCTCACATATCTGAAGATTTGTTATTATTATTATGTATTTATTTCGTTAGTTTACAAGCAGGTAGAATAATTTAGTGACATTACTAATGACCATATTAATTACAGTAATTAAACCAGATTAATTACTTTTTCAGGTTCACTAAAAACATCTGAGATTTATCTACCTGTGCAATTATTATCCTTCACATATTGATATTATTTATTTTTTAGCAGGAAATATTCATAGATGTAATTCGCATTGGAAAAGTCCCGAACAGATTCTTTTAGATAACACTAATACTACTGTATAATAAAAATGTTGTATTCATATACAGTAAAATGTTTATGAATAGTTTCTACCTGCACATTAGTTGGATTGGGACACAACTTAATAAAGCACCTGCTTTATTATTTAAATAAAGCAGTTAATATATTATTTACAGACGGAAAAAAAAAAATTTGAGAATAGATTGCCATTGTTTTGTACATACAGTAAGGCTGTTTCCTCTTTATGTAAAACATAATGATAAATGATAACCTCCATTACTAGATAATGCACTTTTGGCTATAATTATGAATATATTATTCATCTTAAAATGAAATGTATGTAAATACAGATACAATTAGCAACTGCATTATTTTTGGGAAGCTTCTCACGAACATCGGGATCGGCATCCCGTGGCATGTAGCAAGAGGGAGGCGCTAATACTTTCATGCAATGTGAACACAATTATGAAGCTCTAGACAAAGCCCACATTCAATAACATGATAAGAGCAGGTGCACTATTCTTTTTTTTTCTGTATGTGTATAACACCAGCTCCACTAGCCTGACCTTAACTCTGTTCTTCTTGACTATAAAATCAAGCTCCCTCATAATAGCCCAAGGTACAAAGTGTATTATAGATTTGAGAGGAATTGAAGTCCTCCCCTTTTGTGTGTTGAACTTTTCATATGTTCGGTAATGCTGTGTCGCCATGAGACTTGTTTACTTGTTCATAGCCCGTATGAAGCATACTTTCATGTTCCCATGGCCTCCGAACACAGGTGCTTTTGAAGGTTGGCCCCCCTGAAATGGGAATGCTAGCTGAAAGTTCTCTCCTACAGGCTACCTACTGTAACACCAGGGCAAGTTTCTCATTTTATCAGTGTTCAGTTGCTTTCAGGAGGATTTGAGTAAATCCCTCCTTTATATGATAAACATCACAGCAATCCCCAGCAAGTGGGTTACCATTTCCAATTCTGACTAAGAATGCTAGGCTTATTGATCATGGCTGCTAAGTCGCTCTGGATAAGGGCATCTGCCTAATGCTGTGATGTACTGTAGATGTAATCCAAATATACAGTAAGCAATGCACCAATCATCCATAACATTGACACCACCACTAACATTCAATCACCCAAAGGCCCATCTACACCTATGGGGACCAAAAGCCAATGTAGCACAAGCCATGAGAATATTGCTGCCCACAATAGAAAAGTATCAGAACACCAAGTGCAGAACAGTCCACCACATATATGGCTTAGCAGGCAACTCGCATCACCCTGCAACTCGCATCACCCAAAGAATCCAGCGCTACCATCCTGGTGCCAGGCACCACAGCAAAGTCTGATTAGCCACAGCACACACGCTAAGGACAGTCTGATTAGCCCTCAAGTTTTTCCTTACAATGCTGAGATACAACCATTTCCTGATCCTCTCACACCACCATAGTGATGGTCAGGTTCATAAATCATTTGAGTTACATAAAGATTGCTCTGAATTTCATGTTGAAATTCCTTAAATAGATTTATTACTAATAATATTACTAATTGGTATAGCGATTAGCATTGTCGCCTTGCACCTCCAGGGTCCAGGTTCCCACCTTGGGGTCTGTGTGGATGGAGTTTGCATATTCTCTCTATGCTTGGTGGGTTTTCTCTGGGTACTCCAGTTTCCTCCCACAGTCCAAAGACAGGCAGATTAGTCTAATTGGCATTCCCAAATTTCCCCTAGTGTTAATGCTTGTGTGAATGTTGACCGGAGGTCCTACTACGGTTGTGAAGATGGGAGAAATACAATGGTCACGATTGTGAATGTGCATGTAAATGTTGACCAGAGATCGTACCATGGTTGTGAAAATGGGAATAAATACAATGGTCACCATTGGTCTCCATGGTCCCTAGTTGGACAACAGAGGTTCCTAGATGGATGGATGGATGGATGGATGGATGGATGGATGGATGGAATATTACCAATTACTAGCTTCACTGAGGAGGTTAACATGACTCTCCACCACAAAAAAACTGGCAGATACATTATATACAGTATACTTTAATGATGCACATACATTCAAGGAAGCACCTAGAAATGATGCACCAGATCTGGGAAACTTGCACCAGGAAAAACTGGATCTCTTTAAAACAGCACGTCATCTAGCTGTTGAGTGAGGTTACTGTACATTCTTACAGAATCAAACATCCCTTTGGGTAAAGGTTCAAAAGCCACACCTGCCCTAGCAGCCTTGGATAGGAATTTCCACTGTATCATCAGGCCAGACTCTGCAACTTTTGGTTGCACCTCTTGAACCAGCTAACAGTTTAATTGCTATGTAATGTAGTCCATAAAAAATGGATGCTTAATAAAAGTGGTATGTTCATCACCTATTGGAATCTACTTTTTTTTCATTGACCAGCCATCTTTACTAAACAAAAACTGGTCCACTGAGTGTCAGAAGTCATAACCCAGACCTCTGGGCAGGACTGGATGTTCAGCCTCTAGAGACATGCCATTCTACTATGAATGTCTCAGCATACCGTAGTAGAACAACTACTTTGGCATCACTGTGCACTTTTTTCCAGATTCCATAAGGTCAACATCACTCACCCCTCTCTCGCTACCACATCATCCAAAGAACCGACCAGAACCACAGGTACATTCTTAACTAATGTTTTCATTTTTGTACTAAACTGGAATATTCTGTGTTTTTCTATCTCTTTCAAAATTCTGGTCCTGCCTACGGGGTGCAAAGGCATTTTATCACATGATGTCAAGCTTCAATGTAGTTACTATTTAAAAAAAAAAAAAAAAAAGTAAAGTTGATAAGGTAGGTAGATAATCCGGATTTGAAACCCTTTTGTGTATCAAATCTAATAGTATTAAGTGTGTTATGCTTTCAATTTTGCCAATAATCTTCTTTTAATAAATGATCATGCATTTGAGGCTTCGTTGGGTCTTAACTTTTTCACTTTCAGTCCAATCCAGCATAGCTTTTATTTATTTTTTCTAATGATAGTATCAAACATTTGAAATACTGTATCTTTCACATTATCTTCTTGGACATTTCCAGTTTCTCTGAAATATATAACTTATAACATAAGATTATAATAATATAGATTAGCACTACACAATACCTTTTGTTCATTCAGTTAAATTCCATGAATCAGACACACACATGTCACATGGATACATGAATCAGAAGAAATAATATACGGAATCATATGAATTTCCTGAGCTGTCCTTAGTCATCCTGACAGTTTATTCTCGGTAAGTCATCATTGCCTTGTCAGGGATGTTGAGTTGAACTTAGTGGGAAATTTGTAATTACATGTCAAATGTCAGTTCAAACTAAATGTCACAATGTCTCACAAAAGAAACATGTTTATCCAGTGACGGCCTGTTCTGCAGTCTTTAAAACACACGTCTTTATTATTACATGTGTATTTTTTTTTTTTACCTTAATTCAAAATCTTACAATATTTAGAGATGGTCAGTTACATACTGGATCACTTTACAGTGAATCTATATATGGAGTTTGTTTCCAAGACAGCACATGTCTGCCAATCCTGCAAACCATTTGATCTCCAGTCCAGCACCTATCCCTGTTCACAACCACCTGCTTAATAAAGGAGCATATCAGTTTGCAATCACATGCAAACCCCCTTTGCATAACCCCTGCTCTCATTGTGGCTTTGTGATGTCTGACTCCAGCAGTGTGTATATGACAATCCCAAGCATTACCTGCCTGAGGTGGTTGTTATTTGTTATCATAGCTGGTTTTCCCAAGAAATGATTAAAGGGTTGCATAGTTTAGTTTTTTTTTATATGTATATATATATATATATATATATATATATTTTTTTTTTTTCATAGCTACATTAGTTTTGATAAAGCCAGAATACATGCATTTGTGCCCATCAATCTCTCTCTGACAGAAGCCTTTGCCAAAAGCACACAACCAGTAGGTTACAGCAAAATCTGCCAAGTCGGTCAACAGGAACAGCAAATACCTGCCATATATTCGACATTAGGGAGCCTCATCAGCCAGCTACTCGGTAAATCCCAGAGCCAACAAGCCTTTGCCACACATAAATTGGCTTCTCACTGTGCAAACTGACAAGAATGACACAGGTCTGAAACCAGGCTTATTTTTCTTCTCTTTCTTGAGAATACATTCCAATATGAAGCTTATAGGGCAAAAAGTATCCTCAAGCAACAAACTCCATTCCATTTGCTCACACCAAATTAACTGTACTGGACGAAGTGTTCTCCTTCTCCTATGGAGATGCCACCCAGCACAATGTTTAAAATCCAATCCGACCCAGTTCGAAGAGACACTATGACCCTCATGGTCAACATGAATGCTTTTTTTTTTTTTTTTTTTTCCAGTAGGTGCATAAACAAGCTGTACTGTAGGTAGTCTAGAAATGTGACAGCCAGAGGGGTTACTAGAATCTGAAGATTAAATCCCACGGTGCCCTCATGTCAGTGTTAGCTTCTGGCTCTCCATTTTAAGTTTTTTTTTTTTTTTTTTTTTTTAGCCAGAGTACCTGTTTGCGCTCTGCACATAATGTGTATTCTCTAAAAACACTGCAGGACAAGAGCGTATCTAATAATCTGTTCTCTTTCTCTTCCTTCTACCTGATTAATACACTTTCCTGGTTAGGCTGGAGGGGACTGACGGCATTAATATGCAAGTCTTCAATGTGGTTAAATGTATAAGCACATTATTAAAAGCCTGAAACGCAAACCCGAGAATCAGACCACACAGGGTTTTTTTGGGGTTTTTTTTTCGGTAGCAAGTCAGAGACATGGCCTGTGGTAGAGGTGTGCATTAGGAATGAGATCCTGTGGAACTCTACATAAAAGTTTCAAGAGCTGGTGGATTTTAGTCTTAAAGTGAGGAGAGAAAAACGGTATCTAGACACTTTTGGTTTTGCTATTTAACACCTACTGTAACACCTTCTGCGCATGTACTCGTTTTAAATATTATCAACCCATTTGTAAAGCAAAATATTTCACATCTTTGGTTTATTAGCTTCCTTATTTAGCTTGTTCCATTTATATATTGTTTAATAATGTTGTCTCGAGAAAAGTAAAGAAGTTCCTCCATCATGATTTGCACAAAAAAAAACTTCCAACCAATACGTACATTTACGTTTAGGCATTTGGCAGATGCTCTTATCCAGAGTGACTTACAGTACAAAAGTGCTTTGAAGTTTCTATCACTGGATTGATCCTTACACTGGTTACTAGGTTACTAAGTACCATCAGTCAACACTATTGGAAAGAGTTTTTTTTTTTGTTTTTTTGTTTGTTTTATGTGAACCCAAACCCAATAGTAACATCTTTTACACTGACCCCTTATAACACGTCCCAACAACTTGTTGTTGCAGCATTTACTGTATATCTAGAAGCTTTATTGTACTTTCATTAACATAACTTCGTGCCTCCAAGTTTTTTCATAACAGTGTGGGAAAGGACCTGCCTGTCTTCAGGCAGTACCGGGTAATGAGTTATAAAGCTTGTGGTATTAAAAAAAAAAAAAAAAAAAAACAGGGTGATCAACATGCTTTATGCTGGTCAGGATGGCCGTGGTTGAAATATGTTTATGTATTACCTGGAATATATATCTTGGGTAGTAGAACCAACGAAGGTCATTTGAAAATATTGCAGGTACTGTAGGTACAATATCTGTGGGAGTGGAATAACTTGGTCATACTTTCTGCAGGGTTGATCGCAATTTGTTCAGAAGTAGGTGGGAGTGGTGGGGGAAAGCACAATATATATATTTTTTCATATGTTATGTGCAAAAGCGTATGCTGCAGGGCTGTAGTAATATAAGAAAAAAAGCAAAAGTTTGGGTTAAGGCCAGATGTACAGTAGAAATAACCTTTTTTTTTTTTTTTTAGCTATAATCAAGCCTGTAAGAGAAAGAGAGATTAAATTGATATGGGAATGTTGGACTCGTCCTGATGAAATATTCCATTGTGGTCTTCCAGACATCAGCCACCTTTCTTAAACATTAGATTTTACTCTTATTGCACCACTAGTCCAATTTGATTCTTTTCTTTCTGTGCTAAAGTGACTACTACAGTAAGAATAGCGAAAAAGGAGTGCATTATAGTGTGTCTTACTTTCATTTTCTGTCTTAATAAAAAAAATAAATAGACAAAGCAGAGGAACTGGAGACAGTTGGTACGTTTGCATGTACTCTAATATAATAATAATAATAATATTAATAATAATAATAGCCCAATTATAAGATCCCAATGGAAACAAAAATGCACCAAGGAAACACCTGATCCAACCTGGCCTGATGGAAATTAAATTTGGTCAATCAGAATGAGGTGGGTTGTGTAAATCTTTGATAATCCATTCAATAATATTACCAATGTTAACACTTGATACGATTGTTTCTCACGCTTGTCCAAATAAAGATATTGTTTCTGTGCACGTTTTCTTAACCCACCCTCAATGTGGTGGTGGTGGG
>JAQQZT010000023.1:20860368-20875375 GCA_030068275.1 Clarias platycephalus
TTTAAAGATAAAGTGCAGGTTAATTTGTTTTATTTTTACTTTATATTTTGTATTAATTATTTTTATGTATTTATTTTGTTTGGGCTGTGGAACGAATAATTTGAGTTTCCATTATTTCTTATGGGGACATTCGATTTGGTTTATGAGTGTTTTGGAATACGATCCACTGTATTTAGTTACGGTGCACAAGTTTAACACAATACTAATGGACCTCCACTGACCAGATATGGACCTTTTTTTAGCACAGCAGTGTTGCAGTTTGATCAGTAATATGATGTTGTGTGTAGTACTGGTACTACAAGTGTCTTGGAGGCATTTTAAGCATTTTATTTTACTAGCTAAACACCCATTCTTTGCTACTGTTAAAGTATATTGATTTTTTTCAAGCACAGTTGTTGTTCGTCAACCTCTAGCCTTTCACCGAAGATCAGTTTCCAACCAGAAATCTTTTCTTGGCTGGATTCGCTTTGTGCTTGACTGGTCTCATCATAGCAACAAAGTCGAGATGTTAAAAAAGTAAAACTCCCAGTGCACCTGATTCCTTTATATAAATGCCAGACACAATACCATTTCACAGTACCATGCCAGTTTTACTGCTGTGCTGGAGAAGATCAACCGCTAAAATGTATATGGACAGGAATGCGTGGTTTTATGGTGGTCCCTTCAACACTAGTATTGGCTATCTCTCACTAGCCAATGCTACATTAATGCTAGCTGTTGTTTTATCTTCAGTTCTATGGAATTAAGATAAAAAATTTCGTTTGTTCAGATAATATACTGAATTGTTCGATGCATCTGTTTTTGTTTTGTTTTTTCCAATCTTGGTCTGTTGATGTTTTTTTTTTACAAATTGCTACAACTGCTACCACCACTTTTCACTTTTCAATTGCAACAGCCGCGCTTCCAGCCACTTTGCCGAATGAGGTTAATACTTAACCTTTCTACATCAGCTACTGTATACTTGGCGAGAGAACATGTAAGGGCGTATAAGTACAGGAGAAATTGTGTTCAGGAAGGCATACAGCTAATCCATTCTTAATGTATGTCTCATTAGATCTTATTTACTATGAGGTTATCCATCAGTAATAATCTGAAGCATGGCGGTGACCTTGAGAAAGCTGCACGGTAAGCACATTTATAAGAAGGAAAAAAAAAAAAGAATCTCTTTAGCACACTGATGTATTTGTGGGAGAGAAAAAAACAGCAATTGCTTTTATTGTTGTTGTTGTTGTTGTTGTATTGTGATATGATTATGCGCTATTATGTGGTATTTACAAGTATTACATTAGACGAAAGTTAAACAAAAGATCCTCTTTTTCTATAAATACAATATACTAAATATTATTATGCTTCACGTTGTACTTTTCTCATGCATAAACCAATAAATACACCAGGCCTTGTGTTGGAGGCAAAATAG
Organism: Clarias platycephalus; assembly: GCA_030068275.1. Lineage (NCBI taxonomy): Eukaryota > Metazoa > Chordata > Actinopteri > Siluriformes > Clariidae > Clarias > Clarias platycephalus. Next base: position 20,861,786 of record JAQQZT010000023.1, read on the forward strand.
ACCCGAGTGTTGCCGCTGAGAGAGAGAGAGCACAGGTTGATTGAAAGCAAAACAGCAGGAGTCTAAAATTTTAAATTCACCAAGTGTCTCCTGCTTCCACTGTAAAGAATTTATGCTTCTGGGAACCTTCAATAACCATCAGCACAGTGGGAACATTTGAACTACCGCTGTGATTGGTAAGGTGATAAACTCCAATAGGGTGCAGTAGTAAACAAGGAGAACTCAGGCATGGATTACTGGGGGGGAAAAAAAGGGAAAAAAAATACAGTACTGAAAAAATACAGGTATTATTATAATAAAAGCATACATGCTGTATTTCCTGTGTGAAAGTTTTAAATCTCTCTAATCATTAAGGGATTAGTTTTTTCTCTCCATTCAAATATACTCAGGATTTTCCAGTCATAATTGTCTAGCAGGGAGAATTATAGTAATGAGCTCTGCTTATATTAGTTTTTTTTTTTTTTTTCTGAAATGGATAAAGTTTAGTCTAGGAGATCAAAAGAACATGTCGATGCTCTATATGGGGTTCCAGGAACATTTATTATTGTTTCAAATAACTTCGAAAATCGTTTGATAATTCGGAATCCGAATAACAGATAATTTTATAGTGAAGCTCTGTATACAGTAGAGACGACCAGAAATTGGTATTTGTGATAAAAAGATTTTCTCACCTAGGTGAAAGGTGTATTTTCAGATAGACACCATTTTTTAATAATACTTCTTATCTTTCGTAAATATGTATACACATTTCTATTTCGATCAGATAAAAAGAAACATTTTTATGTAGTGTCCGTAACCTTTATTAATCTAAATCTTCCAACGATCTCCAACTGTCAATCAGATAAAACTTGGACAATTTAGATTCCACTTGAAAAGACAGTGTATTATTCCTAAATGTAAAATTGTTAAGATATTGCAACATGAATTTTGACATGGTTACGGACACTACAGTTTTTTTTTTGGGGGGGGGGGGGGGGATCCTTAATTTCGCACGGAATGCTTTAAGCAAAATCTTTTCAGGTCACATGCTTCTAGAAGCTTACAACAATTTTTTTCTATCAATATTCTTAAAGAAATATGACTAATTTGCATTTTAAATGATTATTGTTTGAAAAGAGACAGTATAATGTTTAAAATGTCCATTTTTGGGGCACATAAAAAAATTATTTTAAATTTTTAGAGAAACTTTGGAAGATTGGTCACTTCCATGTTACATAAACATAATAAATAGCTTCTTTGCCACATACATGTTCTGTATAATATGCATGACATAAAAAAAATAAATAAAATAAAAACTTAACACCAATAATGTTTTGGCCAAGAGATAAGGTGATGCGAGTCATTTTGATTAGTCAAAGAAGGAGACATGTTGGCATCTGTGACTTCACTAGATTATTATTGTCACATTACTATTATTACATATTACATATTATTTCATCCTTACTTCCCAAGTCCTTTCCACATTAGCTTAAGCACATTTTCACACAAAATCATGTCTAATGTTATATGCATTTGTACTTATAAACCTGCTTGCTGTTCTCTTCCAGTTCTGTTTCCGAACATTTCCCCGGTACAGTACTTTACTTCTGTCAAGCATTTAGTTCCTTTTAGTTTTAATAACATTAACATTTTCACACAAATGTAATAAACCACAAACGTAATAAAAATCTGGAGCATTTAATGTAATAATCTCACAAACGTTATAGCAGTTGTGATTATATTTGCAGCCATTTTGTCTGTTTTTTTCAGAACGTGAAAATTTTTGGCTTTCGGAATCGTAATAACTTCCCACAAATGTAATATAACGTTTGTGGGAACTTTATTACGTTTGTGGTTTATTATGTTAGCGGGCTGTTGTTACACTGGCATGTGTAACGCAGAACCCTTTTCGTTCTCACTCTTTAAATTTGTCCTATTTCGAGCGTTATACAAATTGATGTGTGAGCGTTTTGGCCAGCTTCACCTGAAACCGGGTGGCGTCATGTGATGATTGTTTTATACTGTAGGTGTGCGTATGGATGATATAGTTGGATATGACCTCGTATGAATATTTTTGACCATTGTCATCGCCGTATGACCTTCCCTTTGCTGAAACTCACTGAGTACAACATTGCTAGTTTCTTTTGGTGTGCTTGAAGCCAAATGTTTCACCCACTCCTTTGCAAAATCATGCTTTGACCTTGCCTGAACAGCTGGAACCATGCTTTAGTTTTTGTACATGTCTCTCATTCTTGCTTCCTTCTGCTTAATATTTTTCAAAAAAAATTTTGGCCAATTCTGAGTTGCTTGCCCATATTTAAATGTTGAGTCCTAGATTGATGTTTTTTTGTTGTACGTTGGTTTAGTGGTCAGCACATTGTCGCCTCGTACTTTAAGGGTTGGGTGTTTGAATCTTGCCTCAGGTCTGTGTGCTTGGAGTTTGCATGCTTTCCCATGCTTTTTCTGTTTCCTCTGGGTAATTCAGTTTCCTCCCACAATCAAGCAACAATAGGCTGATTGGCATTTCCAAATTTCCCATAGTGTACTATACTATACTGTATGTGTGCTTGTTCCCTATGATAGTTTGGCACCTCCTCCGGCATGGATACTGCCTTGTTCCCCAAGGTTCCTGGAACAGGCTCCGGGCTCCTACATATGGATAAGTTGGATAGATCAATTTTATGCATTTGTTCTTGTCTGTGTGTTTGTATTTTTGATACAAAGCTTATTTGTACAGCTTTGAGTGTGAACGTTGCAGAAGACCCAGCTGACTTGGCTGTTGGCCCTTTGAAGCCCTCTTTGGCTGGCACATTGAGCTTCACTTAGACACTACTGTATATTGCCCAACTGTTTATAGAAGGATTTAGTGTGAAATATTCTAATAGAGCTTCCACATAACAAACTATTTCTAGACATGTCCATGTCAGGTTCCTCAATCATGTTGTCAATAACGCATATGATCATGTGCCCAGAGTTATTACTACTGTATGTCCGATGAGTTTGCACCATGCTCTTATGAGATGCATAACACTTATTATCGTTGCATCAGGTGTCAAGTGATAGTGTGAGAAATTGGATTCAGTTGTTGTTGGTCTTTCGACTGCTACCATCGAGGGGTCGCCATAGCGGACCGTCCGATCTGCACTACATGCCCTTCCTGACGCAACCCTCACATATTTTCCCGGGCTTGGGACTGGCACTGCATCCAGTGGCTGGGGTTTGGGCATTGGGTTGGAAACGAACCCAGGCTTTCCTCATGGCAGGCGAGAAACCCACCACTGAGCCACCAATGCCTGAGAAATTGGATCTAGTATTTATCCTCAATTATCTAAATGTAACATACAGTAGATGTGCTGATAACCAGCTGCGTGTGCACCATAAACGAGGTAAGCACTAGAAGAACATACTGTAATATCAACTTAATCCGGTCTCCTACAGTGTGCCATGGTCATAGCATTAGCATGAAGCGTCTGTGCCGTGCTCGGAGTGTTCATTATTTCATTAACTGGTAAGTTTCTTCATTTTCTGAGGTTATAATCCTTATTAATTCTTCCTGCATCTTGCCTTGACCATGTCCTCACCAGGCCCAAACACCAACAAGAATTTCATTAGTTATCTTACTGGATACGTCTCCTGCCAGTGGCCTTGTACTGTATATGCTGTCCAACGTCCTCAGTGCCTGCGGAGAAGATTTGCATGACTTTGTAAACTGGAAAGAGTTTGGTGCTATCCAAAACCCTTCATTATATCCATAATTCCAAATTCTACCTGATGTCCACAAATCCCTTTTGCCTTTCCATGCCATTCTTATCGCTTGATGATTCCATGGAGCTATTACGTATATCTAGCCTAGGAAGTCGAAGCATTACATTAGTTCGTGTACAACCATTCCCATCTTTTCTACTGTATCTCTCTGTATACAGAACATCAAGACTTATGCCCTTCTTAAAGCCCAAATATTTGCCATGCCGGGATACTTACGGATGAATCATACTCGTGTCATCAATCCCACTTCACGCTAATGTAATGTCGCATTCAGTGTTTCTGCAGGGATTTCCAAACCTCTGTTTAAATGTCAAGCGATGCAGCCGGAGACGCAGCATATACCCTCCGAGCTCTTAACCTCTCGCTCATGCGATCTTCCTCACCACGGTTTCTCATGTCTCAATTTTTTCTACAGATTTCCCTGCACTCCAAAATCCAAAAAACTCATACATACTTAAAAAAAAAAAAAAAAAAAAAAACAAGTTGTACCCTGGTGTGCATAAGCATGTGGATTTTTATTTAATTTTTTATTTTGCTGGCATTTGATCTGAGTTTGGAGGATTGTAAAGAACTTGTGCGTTGTCACCGTAGCAGGCTCTGCATGCAGCGCTGATTTTATTCTCTCCTTCCTTTCACTCACTCGCATCACATCACTGTTTTATGCCACAGTGTTATCCTCTCTGTGCAAACTTATTAAAAAAAAAATACTGTTGAAATAGGATGTAGGGAACACTCCTGCACTTTAAAGCATCTCCGTAAAAACAGCAGACTCAAAATCCTGAACTGCATCAGCACTTCTGTCAAGTTCAGTTAATAGCATTGTCTCATGGTATTCACTACCTACAGAGATGTTAGGGAAAGAAAAGTCTTATAATGTGTTGACACAGGGTGAGAGGTGAGAAACTGTTTTTTTGTATTTTTTTTTAGAAGTTTGACACAAAGTTGTATTATAGTTATATTTCAACTTCAACTCATGAGCAGGATATGGGTATTGGTGGCGCAGTGGATGGCTTTTCGACTGCCATACAGAAGGCCATGCAATAGTCACAGTGCCTACAGGGCACCCTTAGTGCCAGCCTTAACCCTAGTGAATTAAAATAGAATATTCTTTTAATTTTCTCTAAATTATTATTATTTTGGGGGGGGGGGGGGGAGTTAAGGGCGGTTAGCTATTAGAGGGTCAAGATTTATTTATATAGGATTCAAGTCAAACCAGGACTTTTGATTGTGCAGAATAGCAGAACACAACTATGAAAGTAAAAATACCTTTATTTCTCTATATCAGACTTGATCGCTGGCCTCCCAGGAACTCCTTTAGTGGCCCAAACATCTGGAAATGGCTTGTAACGAGGTCAGGACTGTATGGAGGATGCGTCTCTTCCGCAAGTTGGTGACGAGTTATCATCGATTGTCGGGTTTTTTTTCTTTTCTTTTTTTTTTTTTTAAGGATCAGGCGTTCCACTCACTGAATGTTTATGGGTAAGACAGCCAACCTTGCCAGGATAGTGATTTATGGATGTACAGTACGGCCGGCTTTAAAAAGCGTCTGCACCATTCAGATGCATATTCAGATTCAGAGTCTCATCACCGTACGTCCCGCTTTAACTTGAACGCCCATCAGGGTTATTTATCACTGTACTTTTTTCCCCTTACTTTTTATTTACTTATTTTGTAGTGTACAAATTAAATTGCAGATATTAAAAGTTTTTAACCTGTGTTAATCTGCAAAACATATCCTAATAACAGACGTGAGATACGAAAGCCCTGAAAAAAAAAAACATATATATATATATATATATATAATGCGGCCCCGATCAAAGAAAATCATTTTAATGCTTTTGCATCATTGTGCCATTTTGATCTGAACTTTTGTAAGGTTGTCATGTAGTCAGCATGTTGAACAGCTATTCAGTCAAGCAGCCGTGGAGTTTTCGGCTTCAGAAATAAATAAGGAAAGGCAAGAGTGAATGGATTTTTTTTATTTATTTTTTTTTTTTTTCATCAGCTACTAACTGTGGCCTCCTGATGTAATACAGTGAAATGAAGTGCCAGTAAATACTGCTGGAATGATGTGGAGTTAAAAGGAGTAAAGTCTCGTGCTGTAAAGGGTCAATCAATTTGGGAACCACACGTATAATTTATATACAATATATACTACTGCCATGTGTGATTACTTTATTAAAAATACAATACAATACAATGAGTGAATGGGTGAAATGTCATGTGTACAGGGTTGTAAAAGGGAGCGGACTCTCAGTGCCTGGGTACAAATCCGTCCCAAATCAGACATGTTCATCCGGTGACCTGCTAATGGAAGGAACCTTGAGTCTACTGTATGTACGTAAAGTATTACCCAAACACACATCTTTACAAAAATCCTATTACGGCGCATCCAAACAGATGTGAAAGCGTGCGTGAGAGTGAACACCTGGGATTTGCTGTTATCTGGAGTTCATTTGTACAGATGACCTTTCATTTCAGACTAGAAGTAGCTAATTACATACAGTAATGTGCTCCAGTGTCATACACCGGCACCTGAAGAGATAAGAGAGAGAGCGGTGTCTCCTCAGGGCTGTCCGATTAGGACCCACGTCTGCTGCCAGCGCTGAGATTAGGACGCGTTTGTTTGACTTCCTCTAAAATCACAATCTACTTCCTAATATATATAGAGAGGTACGCTTAATCCTTTTATCAGTGCTCAATTAGCATACGGTCAGTAAAACCATTGATATGGAGGTCTTGGCTGGATAAGGTGTTTAATAAGGATGTGAACTCGCAGGACTAAATGAAGCTTTCGATAGAGACGCTGGCAGGAAAATGCCGTTATTAACGAACCTTATCTCAGACTTACCTTATAGAAAAATTCATTGAGTTGCATGGAAATTAATTTTATGTAATTCATTCAAATCTTTTTTTCCTCGGAGTTGAAATCAGACGTTTACATACGCTTTAGCCAAATGCCTTTGTTTAAACTTGTTGTATTACCATTCTCTGTCTTAGGTCAGTTGGGGTGACGACTTTAAGAATATGAAATACTCTAACAATAGTAGAGTTAAGGATTTATTTCAGCTTTTACATTTACAGCATTTGACAGACACCCTTATCCAGACTGACTTACTTTTTTTTATTTTTTATTTTTTATCTCATTATGCATCCCAGCAGTTGAGGCCCTTATCTTGCTTAAGGGTCCAACAGTGGCAACTTTGTGGTCCTGGGGTTTGAACCTGCAACCTTCTGGTCAGTAGCCCAACACCTTAAGCATTGAGCTGCCCCTGCCAATGCTAGCCCAGCTTTTTCTCAATGGGTCAGAATTTTACACTAGTCAGTATTTGGTAATATTAACTTTAAATTGTTTAATTTGGCTCAAACATTTTGGATAGTCTTTCACAATCGTCTTATGGTAAGTTGCTGGAATTGTAGTCCATTCCTCGTGACAGAACTTTTTCAGTTCTGCCTACAAATGTTCTGATGTATTGAGGTCAGGGCACCTCCAACACCTCACCTTTATTGTCCTTAAGGCAGTTTGCCATTGCCAGTATGCTTGGGGTCATTGTCCATTTGGAAGAACCATTTGCAACCTAAAACCCTCAAGATTCAAGAAGATTCAAGGTGGTACAACAGTAGTGAAATGGAATTGCAACAAACTCCTCCAGAACGGGCAGATTTTTAAGAAATGAAAAAAAAAATAAAAATAAATTGGTTGATGTCTTGAGATGTCTTGAGATGTTGCTTCTGTATATCCACATAATCTTCTTTCCTTACAATGTCATATATTTTGTCAAGTGTACCAGCTCCCTCCTGGGGCAAAATGCTCCCACAACATGATGCTGCCACCCCCGTGCTTCATACTGTAGTTGGGATGATGTTCTTCAGCTTGCAAAACACCTCTTTGTACTCCAGACAACTGTGGTCATTAGGGCCAAACACTTACATTTTTGTTTCATCAGGCTAGAAACGTAAAATCTGTGTTACCATATGTAGCTGCAGACCATAGTCTGATTTTTTTTGTTTTGTTTTTTGTGGTAGTTTTGAAGCAATGGCTTATTCCTTACTGAGCATACTTTATGGCTATGCCAGTATTGGTCTTGTGTCTTTTGTTTTTGTGATATATTTGTCCTTTTTTTCCCCAAAGTATGCCTCTTCTTCCTAAGTGGGATAATGGCTATGTGGTCCAGTGGTGTTTATACTTGCTTAGTATTGATGGTGCAAATGAACATGGTACTGTACATTCAGCCATTTGAAAATAGTCCCCAAGGATGAACCAGACTCATGGAGGGCCACTTTATTTTTTTGAGATCTTAACTGATTTCTTTGGATTTTCCAATGATGCCAAACAAAGAGGTACTGAGTTTAAAGGCAGGCCTAAAAAAATCCATCCACAGGTACACTCACAAGTGACTCAAATGTCAATTATGTTTCAAATGTCAAATCTATGACATTACTTTCTGGAGTTTCCAAGCTACTAAAGGCCCAGGTCAACTGAGCGTATGTCTAACCCACTAATTGTGATAATGTAAATAATAAGTGAAATTAGTAGATGTCCTAACTGGCTTGCCAAAACTATAGCTTATTAAACTGAAATTGGTGGAGTGGTTAAAAATCAACCTAAGTGTATGTAAACTTCCAACTTTTCTATTGTTGTTTGGTTTTTCAGTCCAGCGCTCAACTAGATAGATAGATAGATAGATAGATAGTAGAATCTGATAGTGGTCGCCTTTTATTTAAAGTGCGTGGCAGTCTTGGTGGGACTCATAAAAAAAAACAAAGGACAAAAACCCTTTTTCTTGGCTGCAATCTCATTGATTTAATGGTTTTGTTTTGCTTGAAAGCTATGAAAATCGTCATTTTGTCATTTTGACATGTTTGGGGACTTCTGTTAAAAAGAGAAAGTATGTTTGCAAACCGCTTGACATGCCAGCATACATTCATCGTGACAGCACTTACTACAAACTTTTCAGTCATCTCCCCTCTGGTGTTCTGTACAATTTGTGATGACAATTTCAAGACATTGATCCCAGGCAGATGGTGTCTGACAGCTACTAATTTGTCTGTTGGACTTTATGTCTTTTTTTCCCTTTACTTTCTCGTAATGGACTTTCAACAGGAAATATCGGTTGGACCGAATGGTTCTTTGGACACAGATCGAAACCGGCACTATGGCATCGAGTTGAGATGTCACAGTGACGTGGCGTGACAACCAACTGGAGGAACCAAATTTGAACAATATTAAGGCAGAAAATACTGTACACTGTCTGGCTAATTAAAAGGTTGCACAAATTAAAAAACTGTATTGCATCATCTTTAGCTCTGATTACAGCATGGCATAGTTTGTGCAACCGTATGCAATCTCTCAACATTTTCCATCCAGGAAAGGAAAAACCACATTGCTGTGAAAACCTGGTCATTAACTACTGTACGTTCAGGTAGTCAGCTGACTTCATTTTTTGCCACAGAATGCCGCCTGTAGTGGCTTGTACATGGGAGCATGCATGATGGGTGCATATTTCTGGCCGGATTTTTCTGTGAAGAACGTCCACCATGATCGTTTTAGGATTACATGATATGTAGAAAACTTCCTAACTCAATTTCAGCACTAAAAATGTTTTTCTTTGCCCAGTATTTCTGAAACACAGTGACAGTTTTTCTATGATCACGGGATCCATATTCCCGAAATGAGTATTGAGAAGCTACTCGGTTAGAGATAAAATAAATAGTTCTTGTTAGCTGAAACAATAAGTGCAATATTGACTGTTTTGTTTATTAAAATCCACATGATTATTATTATAAAAAAAAATTTTGGGGTCTAGTCAGCGTGTCATTCACTGAACTAATATTAACCTCAGTATTACACGCCTGGATCTTTTCCATTTCTTTTTGCTTTTTATTTCTCTACGTCTAAGTGAATAGACTTTTAACGCAACAGACGTACGAGAAATCGAGGTAACTTAAGCTCGACGGCACATTGCTGCACTTCCACCGGCACAAGGAAGAAAGCAGGCTCCCTTATCGCTGGCTCACCTTCAAAGTCAGCACAGGAACAGTGCCAGCCGGCTGGGAAATGGCACATCAGCACAAACAGGGCGGACAATCAGCGTTAGCGCCAGCTAACGGCGAGGACAATGGTGAGCAAGGCGGGGAGGTGTTTAGCAGGCCAGCGCTCTGCTCCACAGGGCATGTGCTGTTCACTTACCCTCCGACAGGCTTTTCATATCAGAACGCTGCAGACGCCATTAAAATGCTGTCTTCTCGCAGCCTGCCATCATCGAGCCTTTTAGTGGAGCACTTTCATGGTGGTTTGAGCACCTGTTTGAGATTGTTACTGTTATATATTGAGGGTAATTGTTTTACGCGAGCTAAATTGTCTCAGCTGCTCGGAGTGTTACACATCCACATGCACTGAAATGAAGGAGGGATATTGGGGGAAGGTTCCTGTTTTAAATTTTTTTGCTTTCCAAGAAGACTTGGATTTCTTTTCCTAGGGAGTTTCTACATGTGTGTGTGTGTGTGTGTGTGTGTGCATGCACACAAGTGTACGGCCATGTAAATACTGTGTGAGCGGTTATCTATTAAGGCATTAAAGTATAGCCAAGCCTGAGATTCTGTTCGGTCAGCAAGCAAGGAGAAGCTTAATTTATAGACAAGGGCCAAAACAACATCGACCACACTTCTTGTGAAAGTGCAGATTCAATTCCTCAGCCTCTGTTTATCAGTGTGTATTGATGGTGATCTAGCAGCTTTATGAAGATGTACACTCTTCTCTTTTTAGATTGTTTCTGATTACAATGAAAGAATGATGGGAATTGGGATACTGTGCTTGAATTAGATTTCATGATAATAGACTATTCTTAATGTTCAGTGAAACTACCAGGAGTGGTTTACATGTTGGTTGGCCAGATGAGATTGACGACATAGGTTCGAAAGCAATTTAAATTTGATGCAGCTATCACACTTGAGTTGTGCTGTAGGAAAAAAAAGAGTTTCCCAAAGAGTGGACCGTAAGCCATAAGGATACCGTAGGCCACGAGACGTCATTTTTTTAACAAATAAATAAAATGTTTTCAATCTTCAATTTGAGAACTAAAAAAAAAAGAAGATTTTTTTTTAATCTTAGTCTCGTGTTAATCAGAGCTGTGATTTCACATTTGAAATTGAGCCGCAGCCTTGTTAAGTTTGGGAATGGCTGCTATAGAGGACCATCTGCTGATTTTTAAAAAAAGTTACCCTTAAAGTTAACAGTAGACAGTATTTAGTGGTCCAGCACACAGTCTAGCAGTTTGTTTCGAGTACTTTAAATGTGCTGTTGTTAACCTGTGTTTGATACAACAGGTGTGTTTTCCTTTCATCAGCGAGGTGTAAGAGCTAATATCCTTAACCTGATCGTCTGCCAGGTCTCAGAAAAACGTGAACCCGAAATGCAGTGTTGTGCACAGGTCTTGATCCAACCACAATTTCTTCATTCCACAAAGTTTTGAAATGTCATGTTGTCGCATTTATTACTTTTGTTGCTCTTGTTTGCACGTGCACTTTATGTCGTCTCTTTTGTATAAAACGTAGATAGTTCAAAGCATACATTGTCAAATGTCAATCTGTCGTGTCCCAGCTAGCCAGATAATTAGGTTTCTTAGTTAGCTAGTTAGTTCTTTTAATTTATGTTGTTAATTTATGTTGTATGTAGCACCTTGGTCCTGGAGGAACGTTGTTTCATTTCACTTTGTACGAAACTGTATATGGTTGACTTGACAATGAAAAACCTACTTGACTTGCCTACATATTTTGCTTTCAAAGAGCCAGATTTTAAAAAAAGTAGTCTTGAGGGATACAAGGTGGGTGAATAGTAAATAGGCATTGAAAATAGGTATTAACGTGCATATTTCTAATACAAATTTAGAGAAACACATATACTTTATCGCATAGGAAAATGAAAGCAGATCTTCAAATTGCGACGTAAGCACCGGTGGCATCAACCAGTTTCCTCAAACGGTCAGGGATGGAACACACAGTCTTCTGCAGAAAGTCATCTGGGATATTGCTCAGAGCCTCCTGAATCCGTGCCTCCAGTTCCCCCATGAACGCAGACCCAGACGCAAACCCAAGAACGGCCTCCAAGAAGTCCAGATCTCATTCGTGTGATTTTCTATTTATTTATTTATTTCCTGTGGGGCAACACAAAGGAGGAGGTCTACAGGACAAAGCCTCACACACTGGAGGACTTCGAGGGAGGACATGTACATGTACAATTTGTTTTTAACAACTTTGTATTAGAAATATGGACTTTATTACCTTTATAAATATGGACTTTATTACCTTATTACCAATTTTTTATGTCTAGTAGTCACTTTTCACCCACCCTGTAGTTCTCCAGGCTTCCCAAAGGTCATTTTTGACCTGAGCACTTTCAGATCAATGTTGTATCCACTTCCTTTCTTTTGACCAATGTTTGAAAAGTATCCGTCGACGTCGTCATTAACGGTCCTCTCTACACCTCAGAAGGCAGTTTACGTAGTTTTTGCACCACTATTGAGTGATCTACTGTTTTCCGGACCTGTCACGTCCCTCTGCGTCCTTAACTCCATCCTAATTTGCAATTGTGCGACAGCTTTTAGAAATGCATAAGCATTCTGCTGGTTTTGCTGGACACTTACACACACACACGCACGCACCACACACACCTTAGTGAAAACATTTACCTAATCTTTGCAGTCATCATTCTTCTTTGTAATCAGATTTCTCAGTGGACCCGGTGAATAAATCATCATTTGTGTTGAGTGTACATTTTCCATCAGACTAGAGACCTTGGTCTAGGGCATGTAGGCTAAATGTGCGACAAGCTATTTTTAAGGTGTTTGGTGTTTGAGGTTCTCCCTGCGAGCGCTAGCTCATTGAGATTGCACATAGTGATGCGTCAGCAAGTTATTCCTCTTGGAACACGCATTTCATCAGAACACACACCTAGAACAGAAAACTTCTCAAACTACAGGCTCCATAAATAATTCTCTCTCTCTCTCTCTCTCTCTCTCTCTCTCTCTGTTTTTGTCTTTTTTCCTCACACACACACACACACACAGATATAAAGGCTCTCTGTCTCTGCCGTCTTTGCTTTTTCCTTATATATTTTATTTTTAATCCCCCACACACACACACTGCACTGTGACTCTCCCTCTCTTGATTTCTTCTTTTAACTGTCTCTCTGTCTCCTCACTTTTTGTCTCTCTGACTCTCCCTCTCTCTCTCCGCCCACGCTTTTTCTCTGTCTCATAATTTTCTCTCCATCTCGGTGCTGTTATGGGAAGTGTTAAGTTTTGTGTGGCCATCTGGGGAATGCGTTAGAGATGGCTTCAGCTGAATTCTGGCAAAAAAAACAAAAAAAAAATTATTTCCATTTTTTTTTTGTTTTTTTTTGGCTATAACATACTTTTGATATCGTTTTAAAAAGTCATGAATATAGTTCATCAATATGACATTTACATTACAAGCCACATTGGTCCGTTTTTTTTGTTTTGTTTTGTTTGCTTGTTTGTTATTTTTTGATCAGATTGGATTTGCATGTCATGACGATTCACATTCACAAGTAACTTTTGTCTGACTCGCCTCATTTGTTGCAAACAATGGATACGATTTTAGCAAAAATACGCCCGATCTCATTCAAGTCACATGATCATGTATCGGATATATTTCTGATTTGTGCCGCCAAAGTGACTCAGATTGAATCCAAACATTATCAGATTTGTGCGTTCATACAGCGTTACAAAAAAAATAAATAAAAAATAAAAAATCAGGGCCCGTATTCACAAAGCTTCTTAAGCCTAAAAGTTGCTCCTAGTGATGAAATTCTAAGAAAATTCTTAG
>JAQQZT010000023.1:20928932-20949996 GCA_030068275.1 Clarias platycephalus
TCAAAACAAGAAGCGCATGCGTGATACATGATACTCGGTACTCGTAAACCAAGACTTGTTCGTTTTCCAAGTCAAAAGTCATTAAAAATCTTTGCTCGTCTTGCGGAACACTCGCAAACCGCGTTACTCGCAGTCTGAGGTTCTACTGTACTCCTTTTTTTTTTTTTGTCTTGGCTTTTGTTTTATTAGATTTATTGCCAAGATCTAATTAGTGTCCCTGGGTTTTATAGAGCCAGGACTACTTTTCTTCCTCAAATCAAAGAAAACAAACATTTAAATATCGATATTTCCTTATTCCTTAAGTGGCTTCTCAGCTATTTCCAGGCACTCAGCTATAAGCGAAGCCATTAGAATACAAACAGATGCTAAGAACCCTTGAGTTTAACAAGGCTTGTCTATTACTGTGATGTCTTAATCAGGCCTGATCTTCCCATTGACCTCAGCCTGTACATATACCACAATGAGGTCATGGCCTCCATTGGCTTGCATTGCCATAACCCCTGAACCAGAGCCCCAGATGTTCACCTGATGTAAAAGATGGAATGCCTACTTCAAAGGCGCTAATGTATCGAATACCGGATTTCTACTTTATTGTATTTGAATTATGTTGTAGAATTTGAGTGTCAATATAAAACCAGATGATTCTGGAAAAAGATTGTGTGTAGAGTGGGTATTTTTCATAAACAAGACATGCGCTGCCGTGAAAAAGTATTTACCCCCTACATTTAAAAAATATATATTTTTTGCATATTTGTTACATTTAAATTTGATTTGGTTTATCAAATACATTTGAAATGATGATTTCAATAAATGCATTTTGTATTTTGTAAATGTTACAGGTAGTCTTCGTGTCATATTAAAATGTGTTTGATGATCTGAATCAATCAAGCAAAGCAAAACAAAACCAAAAAAAAAAAAAAACAGGAAAGGGACAGATTCTTGTTTACAGCACTGTAGTTAAGGCTCAAAGGGTTAAGACTCTGGATTACTGGTTGGAAGGTTGTGGGGTCAAACCCCAGCACTGCCAAGCTTCCACTGTTGAGCCCTTAAGCAAAGTCCTTAACCTTATCAGCAGTTGACCCTGCACTCTGACCCCAGCTTCCTTACTGGAAAATGCGAAAAAAAAAAAAAATCTTTTCCCTGTGCTGTAAAGTTCCGTACATGTGGCGGATAGTTAAAACATAAAATAATAAATAATCAAGGCTACTATATTTTACTATATTTTTTTGGAAGAGCTGTTAATAATGTAATAAAGAACATCTCCAAAATCGCAACACCAACACGCCCTCAATACTCTCTGCACGTGATGCAGCTTGTCAGGTTATCTTTTAAACATTTACAAACCACAGAGCCATGGTCTCTTATCCATAGTCTTGTACAGTATACTGTAGTAAAAGGTCCTGGTAAGTCAATACTTAATTGTACAGGGAAAGCTTCATATTATCCTACAACGTGACACACGTCAAAAAATATATACATAATCGATAGGTGAGCACTTGTGTGGTTGTAATATAGTAACATAATGTATAATATCAGGGGCAGTCAGGTTAAACCGGGACTTTAAAGGAGGTCCTGGGAGGCCAGCGTTTTAGACCTGAAGCAGGCAATCTGATCATGGTTTGGGAGCGTATTGAGAAAACTTTCTACATTGATGGTATCTACTGTAGTACTAGTCAAACACTGGGATAAGTGCATTAGAGTAGCCGGGGATTATATAGAGGAATAAAGGGAGTTTTAACTCTCATAACTGTTCTTTTACTCTACACTTTTTCCTCTTAACCTTAGAATTCCTTAGTAAAAAGAAATCTCTGGATAGTGATGGGAAATGCGCCTTATTTGATTTACTTTAATCATTTGCCTTTTTTTTTTTTTTTTTTTACCAGTGATGGTTCTTTTTACCTAAATAAGACTGAATTTTCTTACAGAATTAACAAAAAAATTGTTTATTTATTTGTTAATTTTTTTTTATTTCTATAGTTCATATATAATATAAAACTGGTGGCACGGTGGTGGAGTGGTTAGCGCTGTCGCCTTGCACCTACAGGGTCCGGGTTCGGTTCCCGCCTCTGGTCTATGGCGCATGCGTTTGCATGTTCTCCCTGTGGTGCGTGGTTAGTTTCCTCTGGGTGCTCTGGTTTCCTCCTACAGTCCAAAGACATGCAGATTAAGCTAATTGGTGTCCCAAAATTTCCAGTAGTGTCTGAATGAGCGTGTGAGTGTCTGTGTGTATGTGTGTGCCCTGTGATTGGCACCTTGTCCAGGGTGTACCCCGGTCTTCTGGGATAGGCTCTGGGATAGGCTCCTGTATATGGGATAAAGCGATGAGTGTGTGTGGGGGTTTTTATATACTTTAATATAAAACAAATATAAAAATCTAGGGTTAGGGTTCGGGGTTAGGGTTAGGGTTACAAAATCATATAACTGTCATATCAGCAAAGCACTACACATATGTATTAAGTGATATAATATGTATAAGCGTCCCTGTGTGTGTATTCTGATATCCGATTGCCTCTTGACTATGAAGTGTACTTTACAACAAGCAGCAAGTGAACCGTACACAAATATATCTCACTATAGACTCGAACAAACTCAGATGTTAAAAAGATATTTTCCAGGAAAATGTTTTGATTGAATAAAAAGTAACAACATTGCTTAAATCTCTAAAAAATGGAGAAGAAATTGCTAGTTTCAAAAATCGCACATGAATGCAAGTTGACTCAAAGAAAGCAACATCATTTGTGAAATCCTGTACCTCATCGCTACCTCTTAGCGATTTCTTTTGTGAATAGGTTTTATGAGGGAGCTCTTATCTAGGTGCACTTAGAGAACCTTCGAAAAATCGGTAAGATAAGATTTATTTTATTTTATTTATTTATTTATCCTGGTGAATGTGGCCCCGGAATCTGTACATGAATTAACCTCTTATTTAAACTGATTTAGCGCCCAGTAAAGTGCTGCGCTTCTTCAAGACTGACAGACATTTGAGAAAGATGGGACTTATCTTCAGATATTTCCAATTATGTTGTCACTTACACTACCAAGTGTTGTTCACCGCACATCCTTAGCACTGCTGTTATCTTTTCTTTTTTTTCTTTTTTGTCCTACAAAAGAATGGCACATTGATGAGTTAGGTTTGTTTCGGTGTTTGATAAGCTATCAGCACTTCCAAAGAACCGGACATTTCTGACACTCAGAACGTAGACTTGATGAGATAATTTTAGACTACAATATTTGATTAGATAGAGTTAGTGAATGGATTTCACAATTTACTTTAATAATACACTAATAATAAAAAATGGTGCTGACATACTGTATACTGCAATGCATAGGTGGATTTTAGGGATCCATGTGCTGGATGTTTGCTACATACAGTAGGTAACAAATCAATGTGAAATACTGTGATAAGGCAAAAGACACAAATGTCAATCACTAGAAGGAAGGCCCAGAACTTACTCAAGAGTTCCCAAGAATTCCCCATGAGAGGGAGTTTGAACCATAACTTGAACTTGTACCATAAGATTAAACGCTTAAAACAAACAAAAAAACCTCTGACCCCTTTGGAGCATGAAGGTATACCATGGTATCTGGCACCAGGCACACTTACTGTATGGACATTTGCACACACCCTGGACATTTATGGACATTTCACTTCTGCACATCCATGCACATTTGCACACACACACCCTGGACATTTCTATTTAAATTCTATTTAAATTTCCACAACTAAAGTTTTCTATATTTTCTATATTTGTACAGTTTTTTAAATATTATATTTTGTTCTTATCTTCTATAGCTATATTTTCTTTAGCTTAAGTTTTTCTATATTTTATTTCTTATTTTATTCCATAAATTTTTTCTTATTGATAATTTTTTTTAAGGTCACAGGCGATATAAGGTGTATACTGTAATAATAAATTTTTATTTATAATGCACTTTATATTTGAAGCAAATCTCAAAGTGCTACAAGTTAATTCGACCCGAAAGCTCTGATAAAAAGATAAGTTTTAAGACCAGACCGGGTTTTAGAGACCGGGTCGGCTGGCCTTGGGTTTTTTTCCTGATACAAGCTGTAATGTAGTATTCTGATACCTTTCTATTATATCTATCATTGGCTTTTCTGTGGGATCAGACTAGCTTTTGGTCCTCACTGGCTTAAATGAGCCTTGGGTGCTCATGACCCTGTCAAGTCCCTATACCAGTTTACTGGTATATAATTGATAATCTCAATGTCTTATGACTCTGAGTTACTAATCAGAAGGTCGGTGGTTCGAGCCCCAGTTCTGCCAGTTTGGCCGCCGATGGGCCCTTGAGCAAGACCCTTAATCCTTTAAAATGGCTCTCACCCTGTGCTCTGACCCTAGCCTACTAACAAAGCTGGGATATGCGAAGAATGAAGAATTTCACTGTGCTGTAATGTATATATGACAAATAAAGGCTGAACTTACATACTTTATTTTATGAAATTTATTTATTTAGTGAAATATTTCAGTGGGAACGCTTGTTTTCAAACTAGGTTAAATTCTAATTTGTTTAATCTCATGGCCAACTCAAATGTATTTAACACTTGAAAATAAAAAAAACCTTAAATACCATGATGTTGGACATCTCATTTCATCCATGAAAACCTACCAGACATTTCTTTATACTTTGATATACTCTTTTTACTCAGGGTATTTTAATCTTTAGGTCTACCTAACACTTACAGTACGCAAGTATTTCACTTGACTAAGCCTGTTCAAAAGGGAATAATTGCACATGAATGGTGTTAGATTTCAGATAGTCATCTATGAGTCATCATTTCATTTGGTGACTATTTAAAGTGACTAATTGACAATACAGCATAGTCATTCCCACGAATCTTTTAAGGAGGTATTCTAAATACTCTAGATAAATTACTCACTCTTTCACTCACTCACTCACTCACTCACTCATCATCCGTACCACTTTATCCTGTATACAGGGTCGTGGGGGGGCCTGGAGCCGATCCCAGGAGACGTAAGGCACTAGACGGGGTACACCACCCTGGACAGGGTTCTAAATAAATGTGCTTTTATTTATTTATTGTTACCCATGTACTGCATTATGGAACATATTTACAGTAGAAAGATATAATCATTATCCAGCCATCAATACCTTTTTCAAGTATTTTACTGTGCCTTGAGTACGATTCTGCATATTTTTTATCTATCAATTCTTTGTGTCTTTCTGTTTTCATCTGATCATCTGATTCTTAGCATGAGGCAAATACAACCTCAAACAAACAAACAACTTTTCCACCACGCCATTATTTATATATATATTAAAAAAAAAAATCAAGCCAAAAAACAAAACCAAACATGTTGGCAATACTAAATATCCCCATTCTGCTTCCACTGGATTTCAGAAGATAAATTACAGCCAGGTGTTGCTAATCATCAGCCCTTGATTAATTGATAATGAGCAGGTGCACAGCCCTCTATAAAAGCAGAAGTTTTGGCAGTTTGCTGGTCATTCAGGTGTGTATTAACACAATGCAATTTACATTTAGGCATCTGGCAGATGCTCTTATCCAGAGTTACTTACAAATGTGCCTTGTAGGATCCATCATTGGATAGATCCTTGTACTGGGTTACTCGGTTACTACGCAACTACTTACTAGTTTTTTGGGTGGGGGAGAGGGAGGGATTAGCTCAAGTCCTGAAGAAACATATATGTCTTAAGAACGTGGTGCAGTACGAGTGGTGACTAGAGCTGAGAGGTAGGTCGATGCTGGGCCGTTTTTGGCTTTGTGCAATGGTGTTAGAGAAGCAATTGTTGGAGCACACCATTCTGGAAAGGGTTATGAAACCATTTCCAAACAATTTAGAGTTCAGTGTTTTACAGTGAGAAAGATTGTATTAATAAGTGGAAACCATTCAAGACCATTACCAATCGTACAGGGTGTGAACGTTCCTGCGCATTTACCCCAAGGTCAGATGGTGCAATGTACTGTACAAAAAACACGAGCTACATCTCATAGGCCGCAATAAGCATGATAAACGTTAAAGTCCATGACAGCACAGTTAGAAGAAGACTGAACAAGTATGGTTTGTGCAGAAAGATTACCAAGAGAAAGCCTCTTCTGTCTAAAAAGAACATGGAAGCACGACTAAGATTCACAAAACCGCATCTGAACAAAGCACAAGGCTTTTGGAACAATGACCTATAGCCAGATTAGACCAAAGTGGAGTTATTTGGCCAGTGCAATGTTTGGCGAAGACCAAACAGCATTTCAGAAGGAACAGTCCATACCTACTGTGAAGCTCAACACTGGAGAGCTGATCATCTGGGCTTGTTTTTGCAGCCACAGGACGTTGCAGTCGACCATGAATTTCCATATATACCAAAGTATTCTAGAGGCAAATATGAGGCCATTGGGGGAATGTAACAGGTCAATGATCTAAAGCTGTTAGTAAATCTACATCAGAATGGCTCAAAAATAAAAGAATCAAGGTTGTAGAATGGCCTAGACTACAGTACTGTAAGTCCAGACCACATTCGAACTTAAGATGTTTCCCCAAAAACCTCAATGAACTGAAGCAATGTTTTAAAGAAGAATGGACCAAAGAGATGTGAGAGACTGATACAGTAAAGTCATAAAGGGAACGAGCACTTATTAATTGCTGCTAAAGGTGGATCTACAAACTATTAAATCCAGAGGGTACTTAATATTGCCTACATGTTAAATAAATGCTGGCACGGTAAAAAATGCTATATGTTGTTTTTTTGCCTGAGGTTGTATTCGCCTCTAATACTCAAATACGCTGCTATGATACAGTAAGACGATTTTACACAAGAAAATGGAATTAAAACAGGGGGGCACTAACTTTTCCACATGAATGTCTAGGGGCATACATCTTCTAAAGAGTAGTAGAGATGAAAAACCTCACCTTTTCCTTAAGATATATGGAGACAGCTTATGCAGCAGAGTATTAATCATAGCCTGACTGCAATCAAAAGTGTTTTCCAGCATCACAGAGTCTAAATCAGGGGCACGCAAACTGCACAGTCAGCATCAATTGCAGAGTTGCCCGAGGTTATTTCAAGGGATATCATTCAACGAGCTTGACTGCCTGTTTAATGCTTTTTATTGTCAGAGTATTAATGGACATGTTAAAGAACAATGACACAACATTAAACTGTACAAGATCAAACTGGCTCGTTACTGCTTTTCTAACATGGGAGGGGCTTTGAAGAAAACCTCTGCACAGTTAGTAGCTAGATATTTTAAATCCTGTGCATAATTGACCAACTATCTCATTCTGTAATGAGTTTTCTAACTCTGACTTTCTTTTTGGACTCAGAAGTGATGATGTCTTCTGTGGATTGTCACCCAATGCTTTAACTGATTAACATAGTTTGTGTCCCTAAAGCTTTGTATGTTCTCTGTTCTGGGGCCCAGAGGAAACGCCTTCCGGGGGGTCAGCAACTGCCAGGGGGTTGTGAAACTTCCCCATTCGAGGGGTTTGTGCTGATCTACACCGTTTGAGTGAAGATGTGAAATTGCTTCTCTCTTGTGCCAGGA
This sequence comes from Clarias platycephalus, assembly GCA_030068275.1. NCBI lineage: Eukaryota > Metazoa > Chordata > Actinopteri > Siluriformes > Clariidae > Clarias > Clarias platycephalus. The sequence continues at coordinate 20,936,476 of JAQQZT010000023.1, forward strand.
AGTTGCTTGGCAGATTTGCACCATCTGAGTTGGAGACGTGTAACCGTTTCTTTCCTTAGTTGCTGATGTCGTGACCTGTCTCTTCCTCGTTCAGCGGCTCCCTTTGAGGTGGCCTGCCAGCCCCTACAACTGTAAAACGTTTGTTTGAAATGCAGTGCCGGTGAGAACGGTATAGACGGAAGACAAACAGAATTATGCAGTACATATGCGAATTACGTCCCATCCTCCCTGGGGCTTTTTTGAAGAGTTGGTCTGTGCATATGTAGTTCACTTGTTCACGTCTGTATTAAAACCATAAAATAGTATGCAATTAAGCCTACTAGCTCTCTAGGGATATATATTGAAATTAGAAACAACACTATCTTCTTATGCTAGGCTTTTTATTTATTTATTTATTTGTGTGTTTGCTTATTTTATTGGTTATTTATTTATTAGTGTTTTTTTTTTTTTTAGTGCAGAAAATTTGCCCGGCCGTTTTGATCTCACTGTAGAACTCAGTGTTATCAGAACATCCTACCCAAAGCATTCATACTTTATAGACAAAGAAACATCATTTGTTTTCCAGCAGTGAACAGGTATTTAATTTCCCCCCATTTTTTTGTTATTATCAATTCCCACCCCACTATCTTTTATAGCTCTGCCACCACACCATTATTTGAGCTGCTGTTCATGAAATATCACTTGGCAGCTAAAGACACTAGAAGGAAAACAAAGCTACAGCCAGACTACCCTGTTGATAAGGTATTTTTAAAATGAAAGGGTAGAAAAAATATATATCCTTTTCATACTCTACTTGGCCAAAAAAAATAAAAATAAAAATAAAAAAAGTCGTCTGCCCGACCTAAAAAAAAAAAAGTCTAATAGTTTTCTAAAGAAAATAGTTTAAAGCCTCTGTTTCAAAAGTGTCAAATTATGGCCCTGCATCAAGCAAAGAAAATGACTAAGGAGATTCCTGAGAACGGCCCAACACATTATTAAAACATGGGAGGATAGTGGTGACCAAAGTACAAACATTTATGCATGAACAATGTGTAGAGTATTCAGGGGATTGGGACTAAACAGCTGTGTAGCCTTAGGAAAACCACTTATCACTGAGGCTAATCAGAAAAAAAAGGCTTTATTTTGCTATGAAGCATAAAGGATGGACTGTGAAGCATTGGAAAAGGTCATGTGGTCTGATGATTCCAGATTTACCCCGTTCCAGAAGGATGGACGTGTCAGGGTAAGAAGATAAGCGAATTAAGTGATGCACCCATCATGCCTAGTGCCTACTGAACCTTCTAAGCCACTGTTATGATCTATTATGTTGCGTCTGTTGGTCAGGTCTAGGTTCAGCAACATTATGTGGCCAAAAAATGATGGCAGTTGACTACCTGAATATATTCCATGCCCATGACGATGCCATGATTCAGCTCAAATTGTGAAAGAGTGGTTCAGGCAGCATAAGACATTATTTTCACACGTGGATTGGCCAAAAAAAGAGTCCATACCTACAGTATGTAAACCTCACTGAGAATCTTGCAGCGGTCCTATTATCAATCGTCACATGATATACAGTATACACTCACATACAGACTCACCGGCCACTTCTTTAGTTACACCTCTTCAACTGCTCATCATCGCAAACATCTAGTCAGTCAATCGCATCGAAGCAACTCAATGCATTTAGGCATCTAGACATGTTCAAGATGATCTGCGTAATTCCAAACCGAGCAACAGAATATGGAAATAAAGATGATTTAAGTTACTTTGAATGTGCCACGGTTGTTTCGTGCCAGATAGTTTGATCCGGGTATTTCTGTAACTGCTGATCTACTGGCATTTTCACACCCGACCATCTCTAAGTTTTTTCAGAGAGTGGTGTGAAAAAGAAAATATCCAGTGAGTAGCAGTTCTCTGGGTAAAAATGCCTTGTTGATGCCACAGGTCAGAGGAGAATGGTCAGACTTGTTCGAGCTGATGGAAAAGCAACAGTAACTCTAAATAATATCTTGTTACAACCGAGGTATACCAAAGAGCATCTCTTAACGCACAATACGTTGAACCTTGAAGCAGATCAGATACAGTAGCAGAAGACCTCACTGGGTGCCACTACTGTTAGCTAAGAACTTGAAAACAGAGGGTACAGGTCACATGGGCTCACGAAAATTGGATAACAGAAGATTGGGAAAAAAAAAAAAAGTTGCCTGGTCTGCTATGACATTTGGATGGTCGGGTCAGAATTTGGTGTAAACAACATGAAAGCATGGATCCATCCTGCCTTGTAGCAACAGTTCAGGCTGCTGGTGAATATGGGGATATTTTCCTGACAAATGTTGGGCCTCTTAGCACCAATTTGGTTTGGGGTCAGGGCTCAGTGGTTAAGGCATTGGACAACGGTTTGGAAGGTCCCAGGTTTAAACGCAGCGACCACCATGTTACCGTTGTTGGGCCCTTGAGCAAGGCACTTAGCCCTCATCAGCTCAGATGTACAGTATAATAAGATAAAAACGTAAGTCACTCTGGATAAGGTCATCCGCCAAATGTCTAAATGTAAATGTTTAAATGCTACCTCCTATTGTTGATGATCATGTCCATCCCTTTATGAGCACAAGAAGACACACCACTGTATGTCACACTGTTTTCTTGAGCATTACAATGAGTTCACTGTACTCAAATGGCCTCCACCGTCACCAAATCCCCATCCAGTAGAGCACCTTCGGGATGGGGTGAAACATGAGATTCACATCATGGATGTGCAGCCGACAAATCTGCAGCAACTGCGTAAAATCGCCATGCGATGGTTCCAGCACCTTGTAGAATCTATGCCATGAAGAATGCCATGAAGAGGCAGTTCTGAAGGCAAAACTAAAAGCCTGTTGTAACAATGTTGGAGGCACGCAATTGTCTAGAATGTCTTTGTATGCTATAACTATAATTATAGTTTTGCTTTACTGGAGCTAAAAGGTCAAAAACCTGTTCCAGCATCACAATGACCCTGTGCACAAAACGAGGCTTATAAAGACATGGTTTGCTAAGATTGGTCAAAGAACCGGTGTCCTGCACAGAGCCCTGACCTCAACCCCAATGAACACCTTTCAGATAAATCTTAACGCCGAATGAGCACCGGGCCTCGCCACCCAACATCACTGCCTGATCTCACTAATGCTTCTGTGGCTGAATGAGCACAAATCCCCACAGACAGGCTCCAAAATCTAGCTCGAAAAACTTTCCAGGAAAGTGGAGGTTAATATAATAGCTAAATCTGAAATGAGTTACTTAACAAGCATGTACTGTATAAGTGTGATTGGCCCAGTGTCTGTATAATTGGTGCCATGCGTTGTGTATTGTGGTTACATCAAGTAGCAGCTTGTCCATATGTGCAGATGGGACAGAGCCGTTTAAGAAGTGTTAATCTTCATAAAGTTTTCATGCACAAGTGCTAATACAGGCCCACTGGGGCAAGGGTACTCTCAAGAATACTCTCCACACAGTCGAGGAGGAGCTGCAGACCAGACTGTTAGCGCCAGGCTGTTAATTTGCCGGAACGGACTAGTTTAAAAAGTAGTTATGGTGTACTCTGTTGAGTATTGCAAAATAAATAATAATAAATAACAGCAATAGCAGCATAATAGCAGTAGCAATATCTATATTATACAGTGCTGCACATATTACCTACATAAATTGTATGTAAATTTGTCTATACTCGCTCTTTCAAGAATATCTTTACATTTCATACAATGGAGGACAAGAAATCAGTCTCAGAACAATTTCTGCCTGTATGTCTGTATGTATATCTGTATGTCTGTCCATCTGGAATTTGTCACAGCATCACGCAAAACTGGCTAGACAGAATTTTATGAAACGTTGGCACTAGTTTGGTATTTGCCTGAAGTAAAACTTATAAATGAAATCAAAATGTTGACTAGTTATAAGCAGCTATGTGCCAGATTTTAAACGGCAAGTCCGGACAGCATATTGCAGCAAACTGTGGGCGCGTCTTAAATCGGTACAGTTTTATTGAAACTTTTGCAGTATTTAGACATCTGGCTGAAGTTTAACCTGCACCGTAAGTGAAATCGCAATGTTGAGTAAAAGTGATGTTATGTGGCAGATTTAATAATCTATTTTAAAATAAGCTACTAATGCGCTAATCGCCCAATGTAAACAAACACCTGCACCGGTAGATATTAATTAGAAAACGGAATATTTTTTACTGGGATTAGTCTTTATCCAATCAAATTTTTCGATTTCTCATCTGTGATTCTCTCTCCGATTACCGAACAGGGAGTGTATTTGTGTGACGACGAAAGAAGGACAACTTAGTGTAAACAAGGCGTAAGATACTCAACCTTACAGAATGTGATTTCTTTCTATTAATAAGTTAGACAGAGAGTTCTGCTGTACAGAAAGACAGACAGACAGACATGTACGTGAACTTCAACCTGAAATAATAATAATAATAATAATAATATCACTGATTACATTAAAGCCCATCGGATTATTTCTAGCTTTAACCTTTTACCCGTTTCTACAAACTCTTTTCCCGTCATGCTACGCTAGTAGTATATACGTCAAAGATTTGGAGAGATACCCGAGGATCATGGAGTAATATCTGTACATCAAAAATGTGTGTAAAATAAATATTGCTTTAATATGCTATACTGTAGTTAATGTCATCATAGTCCACCTGAATGTCCATAAGCTGCTGCTGGTTACATAAAACCTTCATAGTAGCGGTAGACTTAATACCGTTTCTGTCTCAAGAAAAATGTGCTCAAATCTAAGTTAAGAATCGTGTGTAACTTGAGATACGGCTCTATTTGAAGCAAACTCTTTAAATCATCGCTGTGTGCAACTCCGAATACGGCCCTCGGTGAGACCATATCGGAATATTCCCTGGTTAGAAACCTGTACAATCCTTTGAGGAACATTAAGTACGACTAGATGTTTTCTTTTAGCCCCATAATAAAATGCACATTTTTTACCAGGCCCTTAACACATCAAACAATTATCAAATGAAGAGCTTCTCATTTTCCATTTGTAAAGCACTATCAGTACAAAGCACTTACCATTAATGAACTGTGACAAAAAAAAAAAAAACATCAACTGGCTCCCTTTCTTCCTCTTAGGTTCTGTTGAGATGATCTATTTTTATTATTCAGTTTAAACTCTGTGCCAGTGAGATATCTGCCATCTTTACCCAGAGACATAAAATTTCTTTTACCAATTTTTTTTTTCAAGTATCTTGTTAACTACAGCAGAAGCACTTGTTAACTTGACACATAAGAAGCCGCTGAAAACCACTGTCTGACAGATGGCTGCGTTTCAGTAGGCAAATGTCTCATCCAGTGCTGAACAACCGCTCACCAACAGCACTAGCAGGGACAACCGTATTGCACTTAATGAAATCATTTTTAGGAGGTGCTGAAAAGCACCGCCAGGCTTATAGTGGACTGTAGAAGGCTGTCCACCTTTTCAAGGACATTGTCTCTCTTTTTAAGGGAAGTGGCCATTAACAACAACATCATCATCATCATCATCATTAATATAATGATCATCATCATCACCACCACCTACATCAACTGTCTCTTTCTCACCACCTGGTTTGGGAATATTTGGAAAACTGCTGTCTCTGGGTTTGTTTTATTTGTTTGGTATGTACTGTAAGATAGTTGGAAGACGGATTCTGTTCCGATCATCTTTCCAGACCATTTTGAGACATGAATTAGTGCTGATTCATGTGCTGTAGCTTCTGAACAAGGCGTGTGGCTGCTTGCACCCTGCAGGCCTGTGAATATGCACAACAGCAGTAGCATGGTTGAGTGATTCTTACTTGCAATATCCTGCTCTTCACTATTACACTTTCAAAGTTGTCTAGACAACCTCCAGTTCCCTGTATCCACCAGACCACTGCCCTACCTCGACACCTCTATACTGTTATTCCATACTATGTAGCTGACTAGCAACTGTATTGGGTTGGAGCTAAAGTTTCTCTACGAAAGCCTGTGGTTCTGGGTTGCCTTTATCCTCCCTTTCTCAGCTTATACAGTACATTAGCCTGCAATCTAAAGACTAAGAAGTTCATTTTATTAGTGTATTTACTGTACTGTATATAGTTTCCCCTATACAGAGCTTTGACTTAAATGATCTCATGAGCCATGCTGCAACATTTGCACTTGAACAGCCAATATCTAAGCTCCATTGAAACCAAGAATGGACTCTACTGAATTAGAAATGCTAGCCTTGGGATTGACCATGTTAGAGTAGCAGTAGTGATGCTGATACTGGCACGGCATGCCCAACCGGTAGATTTGGACTGTAGTTTAAAGTCAAATCAGCCTCTCTCTTTCATCGTCTGTACCACTTCATCTTGTATTCAGGGTCCCAAGAGACTTGGCATACCCAAATCTTGGTGATGGATTTGCACCCTCTCTACAGCCTGGAGAGAGGGTGCCAATCCATCGCAGGGCGCACACACACTCATTCACACACTACGGGCAGTTTTGGCGCGCCAATTAGCCTAATCTGCATGTCTTTGGACTGTGGGAGGAAACTGGAATACCCAGAGGAAACCCACCAAGCACAGGTCGTGAATCAAGAGACGGAAATCGAGCCTGGCCGGGAATCAAACCCGGACCCTGGAGGTGCAAGGTGACAGTGCTTACCACTATACCACCGTGCCACCCTTAAAGTCAGCCTGCTAATTATTAATCAACACGCCCAAAGATGACTGACGAGTTGAGTAAGAAACTAAGAAGACGAAGTGTTCAGTTACAACTGATTTTCACTTCTCCATCTTCATATTCAAAGAATTTGTTAAAGTAACAAGTGTTAACTGGGTAACATTGCTTCTTATAACTAGTGACTCTCTACCAATAGAAAGTACAGAGATGGGCAAAGTACACAAATCCTGTACTTGAGTAAATGTAGAGATTCCTTAGGGCAAAGGTTACTCAAGTAAAAGTAGAAGTTCTCCATACACTTGAGGAAAAGTAAAAAAGGAGTCACCTTCAAATTTACTTAAGTATGTAAAGTACAGCGGTACTGTACATTAGCTCACAGTAGGGTCTCATTTCCCCCTCGGTTTCATTTCAAACACTTGTCGCCATGCAGGAATGTAGTTAAGTAGGAGTACAGATATTTCTTGGAGGATGTAGTGGAGTAAAAGTAAAAAATACCCTCTAATAAATCTATTTAAGTGAAGTACAGATGAGTGAAACATGTACTTAAGTACAGTACCGAAGATCACAGGTTCCAATGAGTTGTTGCTCTGATTGACGGGAGTGAGAGTATAATCCCGCCTCTCCCATAAAGTAAAGAAAAAATATGCCGTCTTGTTGCTTTGAGTTGGTGAACTCCTTGCTGTTGTTCCGTTTAATTGACAGAAAGAAGGACAGCAGTGGAAAATGTCTTGGTTACCAGATCGATTAATTGCGTACATGCATTTACTTTCATCAGGTGTCGCATTTAAAAGGTCAGCATTTTCTTTTCGGATTCAGCTTCCATTTAGCGTAGTGTCCGTAGTGCTCAATATGCCTACCTGCGTGTATCACAAAACAGCACAGACTGTATGAGTGATGAGTGGTGCTGTGGAATTATAATGGGGGTAAATATGGGCGTGGAGGTCCCTTAGGAAGAACAAAAATGATGTGTGTGTGTGTGTGTGAGTGTGTATAGAAACGCGGGGATATGAGTGTGTGTGTGTGCAGATGACGCTCTTGCCATTTCACAGCTCAGGTGCCGTTCCTCTAAGCTCCAGAATTAATTAGAGTTTGGTGTAAGCTTCCTGACAGCCATCCTGCTCACCTTGCATTGACATGTAGAATTTTTATAATTCTTCTTTTTTTTTTTTTCACCTTTAATATTGCCCAGGCTGATATCTCCAGGCTGAGCATGCTGCGTCATGCGACATTAAACCCATTTTCCAAAATATTCCATGAAATGGCCTATTAAAAAAGGATAGATATAACCGATGGATTTGCTTATATGGTGTTCAGGAAGACCCTTCTAGATCCCGGGATGAATAGTCTAGTTTTTTTTCCCAACCCCCCTTGCAATAGTTATTTTTCCTTGGAACCCACCTGCTTGGAACATTGGAACCCACCTGCTGTAGGTTTTGGGTTCCCCTTGTGCCACCAGGGTGGCTCTGGCCTCTTAGGGTGTGGATCTGGAGGGCCTCTTGGGGTGTGCTGTGGTGTCTGGCACCAGGATGTTGGCAGCAGATCCTTTAGTGGCTCTACTGTATGCTGCGGATTGGGGCCTCCACGGATCGGATGAGTTTGTCTGATACATCCCATGGGCGCTTTGATCAGATTGGAATTTGGGGAGTTTGGAGACCAGGTTGGTGGCTTTAGGCTTTGTGCCTGTTGAGCCCTGTGTGTGCCGTGTGTTCGGTGGTACATTGGATGCTCTGATACCTTTCTGTCACGGCAGCATTGTCAAATATTTGTGCTGAATTGGCTTTTCCAAGGGTTCTGTCTCAAAGGAATGGAATTTGGTGGGACTGGCGTGCTCATGAGCCTGTCACCAGTTTACTGACAATTAGTTGATAATCAATGTTAATGTGGTGTTAATATTAAGGCTAATTGGTGATTTTTTTTATTCTTGATTGCTCCCTACTTACTGTACAGTTGATTATAAGTATTGGTTTGCCTATGATTGTTATAATCCCTCCCAAACCTTTTGTCACAGCTTGATTGCATTAAGGTCAGGTGATAGTCCATTGTCGACACCACTGCCTACTTTTTCCACCAAATACTGAAATTCACATACATTTTTCATAATCTGGCTTTTTAAAATGTTCATTTAATTCGTCGAATTGGTTGTGAGTAAAAACTACAACAAATCCTAACACGAAGAGCACGGACTTGTACCAGAACGCAGGGAGGATTAAGTAATAGGTAATCGATGGCCGGTCCACATTTCACCTTTGTACAACCACTTAGTATATGGATGTCCAAAGCATTTCCTATGTATGTTATATAAAAAGAATGAGATAAAAATAAATAAATAAAAAGAGAATCTGGCAGTCAGCCAGTGAATGAAATTGGCTTTTCTAGACCAGTCTGCTTAGTGGTCTGGCAGAAGAAACAAAAAGCAAAGTGATCCCCAGACTGCCCCCCCCCCCTTTTTCTTCATTTATTTTAATGAGCAGCATATGTAATATTTAAAGTTCTGTTTTATTTTTCCTTTTGGCCAAAACATGGTATCTGTGCTAAAAAGTGTCTCAACTACTGTAGATGAAAAACGTGAATTTTTAGATAGAATCATACAGTACTGTATAACACCATTTTTCATAATACGTAATGCTTCTTATCTCCCGATCCATGCTTTGTTTTTTTGTAAATTTGCACGCACATTTATATTTGAATCAGATAAAAAGAAACCCATTTGCTAAATACAATTTCACTTTTTGCCCTTTTACAGTATGTAGTGTCCGTAACCTTTTTTAAATTCAAATCTTTCAACGATCTTAACTGTCATTTAGATGAAATTTGGCCAATTCACATAAAAAGACATAAATCTGAAAAATATTATAATTTTTTTTTATGCAAAATTGTTAAGATATTTGCAACATGAATTTGACATGGTTACGGACACTACAGATTGTTTTGGGGGGGAAAATCCATAACTTTACATGGAATTCTTTAATCTAAACTAAAATTTACGAAAAATAACAGGATTTGAGAACATGCAAACATTCCTTTTAACATTTTATTTTAAATTTAACATCAATGCACATGGCTGCCATGCTTTCTTAAGAAAAAAAAGGCAGTTAGCCAAATAGCCGGGATATCACTTTCTCTTTCTTTTATAAATATTAAATCTATGCTTCTAGATGCGTACACCAATTTTAGAATCAATACTCATGAAGGAATATAAATAATATGCATTTTTAATTATTATTCCTTGAAGCGAGACAATATAACGCTGAAAAATTTACATTTTTGGAGCACATATAAAATCATTTCTCCAAAACCTTAGCAACAAGTTAGCACCTAGTTGCTAAGGTTTTTTAGGGATTAAGATCGGTCACATCCATGTTGCATAAATTTCAGAAATAGTTTTATTGTCCGCACACATTTTCTGTATTATATGTATAACATACTGTAAAAAATAATAAAATCAGCACCAATACCAAGTGTTTCGGCTGTTTATTTGTAATTTTCCGCGAGCCTTTTTTCAGCATGCCACGTTGCCTAGGTTATATCCAAATTCGCGTTTGTAACAGTAAAAACAGTGCAATCAGAGCGGCACTCCAAATGTCTGGATTATTTTTAGCTGTTAGACTATTAATGAAACATCTGCATCATGATGAATAATCTACACAGTGTGGTGCAGATGTGCCTATTGTGCTTCATTTTCTGCTTCGCAGCATGTCTGTCAGAAATGCTGTTATTTAGTTCCGTTATGAAAATGGAAAAATAGTTCCCTAATCGTGCCTTTTTCTAGTATTTCTGATCGCTGCCGCTCGGTGTCTTTATCTTTGAGTATCAGTAGCCTCCGCCGTGTCAGCCTGTGATCTGTCCTGTCTTTGTGATCTGACCTCCTGCAGTGGATGACGACCACGGAAATCAGAGAACCCCAAATGAACATTCATTGCTGTAGAAATACTACTACTACTACTACTAATAATAATAATAACTGTATGTCGTGTATGTGTGTGTGTTTTATAAATGCAGCTGGATCTGTCTCTGCCTTTCCGCTGGTTGTATTCGTGTCAATCAGGTTGTAAGTGATTTTTTTTTTTCTTGGGGGGGGGGGGGGGGGGGCGGGGGGGGGGTTGGGTGGTGGGTTTAACGGTTTTGAATTTCCTCTTCTGAATTAGATTTAATAAGGCAGCATTTTTCAGCCTTGGCCCCTGCGTCTATAGAGTTCACGTATTCCCGCACTGAAAAGAAAATGAAAAACTCATTTACTGAAAAACTCATTTATAATTGAAGTCAGGAAATTCATATGAGGAAACAGCATTTGCAGGCCATTCTTCAGTCAGAGTTATTAATAAATTAAAAGCTTTAACGTAGCTCAAAGAAAATACAATTCTTTCCTTCCAGAGCCTAGGGTTTTAGTTGTTATTTTTGCATTATATTATTATTTTAAGTGCTATAAACCGTTTTCTGTTCTCACTCATCGTCTATAACCGCTTTATCCTCGATACAGAGTCGCGCGGGGGCCTGGAGCCTAAATCCCAGGAGACTAAGGGCACGAGGCGGGGGTACACCCTGGATGAGGTGCCAAACCATCTTAGGGCACACACTCATACACACACTACGGGCAATTTGGGAACGGAAATTAGCCTGATCTGCATGTCTTTGGACTGTGGGAGGAAACCGGAGTACCCGGAGGAAACCCACCAAGCACGGGGAGAACATGCAAACTCCATGCACACAGACCCCGAGGCGGGAATCGAACACAGACCCTAGAGGTGCAAGGTGAATGTGCTAACCACATATGCCACCGTTTTCAATTTCTTAGCACATCAGAAAATTAATCTGAACCAGTTTCACCCTGATTTGATCTTCATGCAATTAATTGTTTGCGAAAGATTGTTTGTTAAACTGCATTTCAGTACCTGAACCCTCATGTCACTGAATCAGCTCAAGGCTCCAGTGCAGAGTGAATTTTCTGGTTGTACGCTGGCTTTCCTTCTTTTTTTTTTTTTTGTCAGTCCAACCTCATTATACTACGTGTTAAGCTTGCCAAGATTCTTTACAGCCTGAGCAAAAAATAGCTTTGTAAGTACTGCAGCGTCTATTTACTCTATGCTCCAATAAAGACGTCTGAACTTAATGCGACTATTAAAATTACACGCGCTCGGCTGCCACTTTATTAGGAACAGTACATCTCAATCAGCCAATCGTGTATAATAAGAGTTTATACAGAATGATGTGGGGAAAAAATCATCCAAGAGTCCTGCGTTCATGGATATGCCTCGTTAGATCGATACGACCGGAGCAAGATATCTTAAATGACCACGCGTCAGCCGACGTCGGGAGAGAAAGATCTGAGAATGCACGGCATGTCAAACCACGAGGCAGATGGGCTACAACAGCGGAAGACAACTTCAGGTTCGTTCCATAGGCTCGCTGAAACTGGACAGTCGAAGATTGTAAAACTGTCACCTAGACCTTTTCCAATCTTCACCCTTCGCCCGCTTTGAGCTTCTTGGCTGACAGTCGCAGCACCCAATGCCAATCTCATGTAAATGATCTAATCTAAAGGTGTGTGTATAGAAAGATAGAAAGAAAGAAAGAAAGAAAGAAGTCAACTAAGTGCAAGTCAATGTGAAAATTTAAGTCCGGCCCCTTTTGATATCACAAGTAAAATTACAGTGATCTATGACGTCTCTAATGTTACATGATTTAAAAAAATAGTTTTTTTGTGATTAGATTATTTCTTAATCTACTCATTAAGACGTCTCTTATGTCTCTCTGGGGACAGATCTGTTATATAAGGTCATTAAATTAGTCTAACGCTGATAAACATTCTCAGGAGCAGGTGAGTCATTTCTGTTATGGAGACCTGAGTGGCTGTGAAATTCGGAAACAGGATACGACAACATGCCGAAATTTCCGTTTAACGTTTTATCCAAAAACACTGAATGATATCTGAGATATCAGTCTCTCTCTCTCTCTCTTTAATAAATATAAATCTATGTTACGTGTTCGGGTCATGACCACAACTAGCGGGAGCTGAGATTGTAGAAATATTAACTTCAGTAGCTCCACTTTACCTGCAATCTGTTCGAGCATCATCATCTGCAGTGTAGTACACTTGATTTATTTGCTCAAGAGTTACCAATTACTTGGATAACTATCTGGCAAGTCAAATCAGGGTAATGACGGATTAATGGAAAAACGCAGCTAAAGATTTCGACGCTGCAACCTGATATGCAACTGTCTATCAAAGAAAATGACTACGAGCATCAAAACAGGTTAAGTGTTTGCTCAGATTTTACTAGAGAATTACAGAGACGGGCACAGAAAGCTTTTGAAAATCTTCTGTTCCACAACAGGAAAAAAACAAAACAATCTTTCAAAGAGGGCTATTACTGTAGGTGCTGAGTTAGAGTAAAAAGGTTTATTTGGTCATTTTTCCAAGCGCTCAGTATTGTAGTCATTGTGGTGCGATGATCTTGTAATAGTAATGTTCTGTGTGTGCTATACAGTATAAGTATGATGCATCTACAGTACCAACATTCGAATCAAATCATCCAAAATAAATTGTTCCCTAATTGATGTCCCCCCCCCCCCCCCCTCCTCGCTTATAAGCAAAAAGAAATGACTGATGTTGCATAATGAATAAAAGTTCAAAAAAAAAAAAAAGTACCCCACAATGTAAGTACTTAAGTAAAGTACAGATAATTTTAATAAAATCTACTTGAATGATTTACGGCGGCACGGTGGTGTAGTGGTTAGCACTGTCACCTTGCACCTCCAGGGTCCGGGTTCGATTCCCCGATCTGGCTCGATTCCCGTCTCTGTGTGCATGGAGTTTGCATGTTCTCCCCGTGCTTGGTGGGTTTCCTCCGGGTACTCC
>JAQQZT010000023.1:21015224-21028935 GCA_030068275.1 Clarias platycephalus
TCTCCACATCATTGCATTCAGTTTTTATTCACAATTTGTTTAGTGTCCCAACTTTTTTGGAATCCGGTTTGTATATGCTGCTGCTGTTTAAATATTGATATGTGTTTTTTGTCAGGAGCTGGTGACGTTTGAATGCATCTGTGTTTTGGGCTTTAAAATTAGTCCTATACACAGCAATTATCCACAATGTTAAAGTGCCTCCTCACCATGACCTTAGAAGCGAATGCATATAATTAGGGTTGGAGGTGTATCCAAATAATTTACAAGTTTATAAGGAAGCCTGATTGTGTGTATTTAGTGCACTGTTGCTTCAAGGAGCTTTAAGCACGCTGTCATGTCAGAGTATGAAATCAACATGACAGCTCCGACACGCAGGTATTTTTGTCGACGCGGGAGATTTTGTAAGGTCTGTTCATCCTAGATTACGCCTAACCTCAGTATTATGAAGCATTACCATCAATTCATGTCAGGTACTCCAGGGTGTACCCCACCGGCACATTTAAAAAAAAAATATATATATATTGTGAAGGCAACTTTGTGCACAAATGTATTACATGGTAATTTAGAGAAACGTGTTTGTTTGTTTTTTGTTTTTTTGGACAGCCAAGTCAAAACTGAACAACAAAATGAACTTTAAAAAAAAATTGAAAAAAAGGAAAATCAATGTGGCCTTTTGTGGCCCCGAAAACACAGGCATTTTGTGTCTGGACATCCTCCAGGCAAGCGTGGAGGGCATTTTATTAACATAATGAGTATGCTACTCCAGGCCAGTAAACTTTTACTGCTGTTAAACAAGGAATATGGTTCTGGATGTCTACAGTTTTGTGCTAGAGGTCGAGAGTACAGTACCGAGCCAGTAAAACTCAAGAGCTGTGGTTTGTCATAAAGGACGATTTCTATACTCTTAATTAGGCAGATATAAAATAACTCCATCTATGGAAATGGCTCGTATCTGGAGGTTGACTTTTTGGCCCGTGTAATGCCTCGGGCTGAAATGAACATTACAAGCTTAAGTGCCTATTTATCATCGGCTGCACTCACCGCCGTTTCATGCCGCAAACATACTTTTGCGGAAACAGCTTTTGGCTCGTCTGGATCGGAAATACATGCATCGTATATATCCATATGACCATATATGCATATCATCTTATAGCAAAATACGATAATGCATGTTGCAGATGTACGACTTTTGCTGAGGTGTGCAATTCCACAGAAGCAAATATAAATACGCGTCATGGCAAAAGGTAAAGGTAGCCCTGAAAATGCCGAGAGATGCAAAAAAATGTTTTTAGTAACATTGTGCATGAACAACATCAGTGTGGTCACGTTAATTATCTGTACTGTAGGTATGGCTGCATTTATTCATGTTTTTTTTCTCAAAACAGGGCACCGTATCTGCAATCAATTCTACAAATTATCCCTTTTTTAAAGACAGGATTCCTCACAGCATATGATAATTATTCACAACATAGCATTGATGATAGGGTTTTGATATAATAAACCAATTTTGATATGCACTTGATATTAACGAGGTCACAGTGTTCCAAAGTTGCCAATCCCCATCCAGCCCCATAATACTTGGGCAGTAAACATAGTAAACATAGTACATAGTACTGTAAATCTTACGTATTGACTCCAGCAAGGCACTACTGTACACTATAACATGTATTGGGTGAATGAAATGCACAGCTTATTATCTTTTAAGGTGGGCTTTGAACTATGTACTGTAGTTAGTGATGTGGTGCTGTGAGTGTTCTACACCGGTGGCATATTGGCTCACATAAAAGTATATGAAGTGTAAAAGGTAAGTGCCAGGTCGAGATAAGAGTGCATGTTGCATGTTAAAAGGAAAAAAGATCATATCCTCTATGTACTGTAGTCAGACTCTGTTGCCTGAATGAAACATTATGTCTTGATGCTAATGATATTTACATTAAAAAGCTTCTATATTGGGGTTTTTTTCGACTAAAATGTTTACGCCTAAGAATATAGGCTTTGTGCATTCTTTCATTTAGTGTGGATAAAGTTTAATGATGTATACACTAAGTGTACAAAGACTCAAATTGTTAATATGTACCGTAATTTGGCCAGCACCAAAATATCAACAACAACAACAACAAAAAAGAGTATTATCTAGCTCAGTTTTATTGAGAGATTGAGCCTATTTCAAGAGAATATCCCAGGGATACACCCTGGTCGTGGTGCCAATCTAATCCATCGCAGGGCACACACATATACACACTCACAATCTCAATCATACACTGCAAGCAATTTGGAAATGCCAATTAGCCTAATCTGCATGTCTTTGGACTGTGGGAGGAAACCGGAGTACCTGGAGGAAACCCACCAAGCACGGGGAGAACATGCAAACTCCATGCACACAGACCCCGAGGTGGGAATCGAACCCTCGAGGTGCAAGGTTCAAGTGCTATACAGTAGGTTGAAAATTTGGGGCAGTGGTGCCCGGCTGAAGGTTACTGGGTTCCCGACTGGAACGCTGGTGGTTCGAGCCTCAGCACCATCAAGTTGCAACTGTTAAGCCCTTGAGCATGGACCTCACCCCTCCCTGCTCCACCACTGTATCCTAGTTGACCCTGCGCTCTGACCCCAGCTTCTTAACTGGGATATGTGGAGGAAAAAAAATCAGTTCACAGTGCTGATTTTGATAATCTTTCTTATAATAAAGTATAAGTAAACTCAATAGTTAGGATCTCCTCAAAATCTTTAACACAGTTAAACATGGATGTTGATGTATAATATGCTTTTTCCAAAAGAGGCTCTTTATTACTGGTCAGAAGGTTGGTGGTTCCAGATACAGCTCCACCAAGCTGCCACTGTTGGGTCCTTGAGCGAGGCCCTTAACACTAGACGTCCCAGAGAGCAGCCATTTGGCTTTTCCATCGTCAACTCATGAAGGAAATATGTTTTAATTAATCATAGCTAACATTTAAAATGATAGCGGTGTAGTTCAGATGATTATTAAAATACGGCCAAAATATACTGTAACACCCCTATTTTTACGGAACTAACTGTTCTATTTACTAGCACGTACTTGTACCTTTAATAATAGGTGCTCTGTCCCCTGAAATATTGATGCTCTCCGTCATATTTCAACAATCCTTTGCCCTAGGTAAATGCTAAAAGTGGTGGCTGGCTTGGTAATTGATGGCCTTTTGTGGTCGAATCGATTTATGAACTGAACAAATTTCCATCTTCAGTCTGAGCCACGGTCTCTGTGCTGACAGCGTCGCATCTTTTGGGAACAAAACAGAAATTCAGCCAGAAAGGAAAAAAAAATTTCATTTGGTTGAGTCTCAGCATTTTTTTAAGTTTTCAGGAAGTTTTCTTAAGCTCTTAGAAAATTCACAAACTCAATGTCACTTTAAAAATAAAAAAATACTTTGCTGTCAAGGATTTTCCTGCTTCAAAGAAAGTTCTTTTACTTCTCTAGATCAGGTAGCTCAGGATTAAAGTGTACAGTACTTCAGAGACTCAGTTTCTAAAATATGTGATGGATGGATGGATCTCATCAGTTAGATGGGGCATGTTGGCAGTAGGGAAATTTTCAGGAAGTCAGGAAATCACGCCCAAGCATGGGGCCTGGAAGATTTTTTCCAACATTGCATGATGTTCCAGGAATTCAAGGAGCTGTTGGTCCCTCAGGGGCTCTTGTAAATATTGCATCAGAAAACCTGCTTGTCTCTGGCAGGAGGGGAAAATCTTGGCAGTGGAGGGTGGAGGGTTCTTTAAACAAGGTAATCACCCCAAACGTCAGAATCAGCGCACGGAAAGTTGGATTTGAACCTGTTTAAATGACATGAACTAGTTTAAAACATGTGGTCTTAATTCGAAAAACAGGGTCATATACACTAAAGACATGTTTGGCATTGAGGACTGGAACCAGACCCCCTACACATGTCTACAATTTTGTTGAACATTACAGGAAAAGATTCAGTGCTGTTTAAATAATGCTATACAATGCATAATTCATTTGTGGTGTTTTGGTTACCTATAATTGCTCATTATTTATTAATGGTCCAAAAAATTCTGCAGCTGATTATGATAGATTTTTTTTATTAGAGCAGCAAACATACTGTAGATGTGACGTTCAGGCCATAAAGTTTAAATTTTACAGTGCTTGGAAAAATCAATATCAGAAAGAAATGGGGTCTTACTTTTTTTTTTTTAAATAATATCCAACATTTTAAAAGCACAAAGTTGTGATCCAGAAGGGATCTTCGTCAGGTTAAACTGTAAGGTTTCCCAGATGTTACATTTCAGGCACATTAAAAAACTTAAATCATGGCTACTAGGATGGAATGGAAGGGTTTCTTGCTGTCATAAAACCACAGGCTATAAATGTTTTGTATAAAAGTCACAATCAAGTTCTATATCAGACTCCAAAAATAAAATGACATCCAAAAAAATGCTTAGTTGTGTTTCTAGTGTATGCCGTTTGCTGTGCATCTATCTCAGTGGCTACTTCCGGAGAAGTTGCATGCTATGACAATCACATCTACAGTACTTTTTATAATCTGATAAATGTTTCGACGGCATGGTGGCGTAGTGGTTTGCACCTCCAGGGTCCGGCTTCAGTTCTCACATTGTGTTCGCATGGAGTTTGCATGTTCTCCCCGTGCTTGGTGGGTTTCCTCCGGGTACTCTGGTTTCCTCCCACAGTCCAAAAACATGCAGAATAGACTAAGTGCCAGTCCCAAACTGGCTGTAGTGTGTGAATGAGCATGTGGTTATGTATGTTTGTGCCTTGCAATGGATTGGGGTGTACCCTGCCTCGTCCCGTAAGACTCTTGGTATAGGCTTCAGGCTCCCCGCTCGACCCTGTGTAAAAGATTAAGCCGTATAGACAATGAGAGCGTGATAATTGTTTCATCATGAGCTCTTTGACTGTAATAATTGTAGATACATCAATCAGCTTTAACATTAAAAACATTAACATAGGTTTTGAGTTCTCCTTGTACAATTGGGGTAGCTCTGGCCTTTTGGGGTGTGGCTCCACAGAGCTCTGGGTGTACGCTGTGGTGTCTGGCATCGTTGGCAGGATGATGGCATCAGATTCTTTAGGTGCTGTAGGTTGTTGAGTGGGGCCGCCATGGATCACACTTGTTTGTCCATGGCGCATCTCTTTGGTATCAGTTTGGTATCTGGGGAGTTTGGCGGCTGGGTCACTGGCCTTGGGCTCTTTGCCTACTTGGCCTCTTGTGTGCCAGGCTTTAGTGCACTTACTGTTCTGTTTCAAAGTCAGCATTGAGATTTTGCCAAAAATTTAGCTAAATTTGCTTTTCTTTGGGATTGGACCGGCCATGCGGGTCTTTGCTCCCCTTCAGCGTTGGGTAAGCCTGGAATGCCCATAATCCTGGTGTATATACAGTGGGGCAAAAAAGTATTTAGTCGGCCACCAATTGTGCAAGTTCTTCCACTTAAAAAGATGAGAGAGGCCTGTACTTTTCATCATAGGTATACCTCATATACCTCTCAAATAGGAAAATAAAAACCAGAAAATTGTAGGATTTTTAATGAATTGGGGTTGGGGTTGAGATCTGGCCACTCCAGGACCTTGCACAATTGGTGGCTGACTGAATACGTTTTTGCCCCACTGTATATACACCAGGATTATGGGCATTCCCGGCTCACCAAACGCCCCCCCCCAAAGACGTAAGGGCAGAAGGCTTGACAGACTTTACTGTGTGTTTTTATCATGCTGCTGCTTTTATATCCACTTCAAGCAAATGATAAATAATTTACTGAACTTGAACTTGATCTATGAAAAGAAAAAAGAAAACAAGAAATGCCAGAAGCTTTACGGGCAATATTCTTTAGCCTTTAAGCACGGTAAAGCAAATCCTTGCGCTGAGTACTTGGGATTAACACTCCGATGTGTTCCTGTCTTTCTGGCTTGTATGGTACAGTACGTCTTAAACTATGTTTCTGAGTTTCTGTTATCTTCTGCAGCACTTTTGCACACGTTGTGATGGGCATGCAAAGCTCTCTCGAAATAATATTTGTCAAACAGGGATGGTTTATGCATGGTTAGAACACAGCAGGAATTCTGCTCTTTATACCACAATCTCCTTGTTGGATTAAATGCAAACACATACTGTATTTCAATGAAAAGAAAAAAGAAGAAAGAAAGGTATTAGAAAAAAAGTCAGTTTACAAGAAACACTCATCTGTCACTGGCTTCCCAGTCGTTTCTCTGTTCATACATATATTTCACTGATGGTTTCACTGCTATGGGCTAGCAGTCACGATGGAACAAAGTAGAGAACAGCAGAAGTTTTGAAGGTCAGGAGCACTCGTAGCAACGGTTCTGGAAAAGCCCCGTAAATATTCATCGCATGAGTGAGAGAATCAATAAGCCTCTAAGGACGTTTTGCCCCTTAATTAACCAATGAGCTATTTATCCACTTTAGCTAAACTGTTTTAAAAAGCAGAACTCATATTCGAGCTTTCACACCAAATGCAACAGAGCAGAACAGATTCCTCGCGAATGCCTCGCGCATTAAATATTCATATGCTATTTTGAATACAAAAAGCCTGCATGCAGTATTTAAAATGAATGCCACATAACTACTTTTAAATGCACTTCAGGGCACAAGAGTTTCACAACATGTACATTCTTTTTTTTATTTATTTATTTATTTATTCTCCTTACAAATGAAATCTTAAATAAAACATGTCTCATAAACATGAGTGATTGGAACAACAAGTCCTTATTATTAACGACGGCGCTTCTGCGTCAGACTAATGCGTTCTGATATCAACGGAAAGTGTTGTATAATTAATCAATTCTGTTCTACATTGAGAATATGAGGGATAAATTAAGGTGGATCATTTTATTTATTCTGTCTAATAAAGCCAAAAGTGGTGTCAATAGCTTACGACAGGGAGTAAAACATAGAACCAGTTCATCTAGGTTGTTCTAAAAGTTCTCCCATCATACTGTACACCGGATCCAGAAACTTCAGCAACAAATAACTTTGAGACAAGCGCACAGCATGCAATCCTACATTAATCAGTCGCTCCTTTCTCGGCTGCGTTAAAGATAAATATATATTTTTAATTCTTTCATTTTCCTTCAACTTTGCCTGGTTGCTGTGGCAACAAGCTGAGAACATCAGCCCAGGCTTCTCTGTCCACAGCCACAGATTACAACTTCTCCTGAGGGATCACCCAGACATCTAACTGTAAGATGTAATCTTTCTCGCAGCAGGTCCTGGGTCTGCCCTGGGCTTTCCGTCCAGTGGGATGTGCCTGATACAATTCCAGCACGGGCTGACCACAGGGAATTCTCATAAAGCGTCCAACCCTCGTCGGCTGGTTTCTCTTGAGTTGGAGACTAATCCCAGCAGCCCTGCACAGGAATCTCACATGTGCTGAGTGTATGAGTAATCTTATTCATTTGCTCACTGCCTACAGCTCATGAGCTCATGTTTGTAGACAAGGATAGGGAGAGAGGTGGAGCTCTAACCAGAGGACTTAAACTGAGCTTAAGCTTTATGACAGTGGGTCGATATAGAAACACTGACTAATTCCTGATCAGATCTCGTATCTTTTTTCATGGTTCATGAATAGAATTGCAATAGAATTTGGATATTTAAAAAAAAATCTGTCTTTTACTGACTCGTTTTTTGGAATCTTGTTAGTTTGTTTAGTTTTTTTTGTTTTTTTGATCAGAAATAAAATAAAATGTTACATTTTTAATAAACAGACCCTCAGCACATCTACATGCAAAAAAACAGAATGAGCAGCTCACCTCTCACATGTTCTGGTCCAAATTGTTCTTTCTTTAATCACGTGACTCTCCTAGACGCTATGCAGTGCGGTACAAAGGAAACAGAATTGAGCGGTTCTTCTCATGAATCTTCTAGTCCGAGTCGTTCGTTCTTTTGAATCTATTGCACTGCATAGCATCTATGAGAGTCATGTGACAAAAGAACGAACGATTGGGTCCAAAAGATTTGAGAGGTGACTACTCATTTCTGTTTCCTGAACATAACCTACGGAGGTTTTGCGATGCTTTGCGCATGCACACCCAGTAGAAAATGAACTAATCACTCTCCGAGACTACTCGTTCTTCTGAGTCACGTTAAAGACTCGTGCAAAAAGAATGAATCGTTCATGAACGACCTGTCACTATTCTACATTTTTCTGCTCCGAAGTAGTTTGTCACTCGTGAGTATAATGTGAGTGATTGGGGTCAAATTCTACAACCCTCGTTCCATAGAAAAATGCTTTCCAAAGTTCAGGTGAGATTCATGTGAAGCTTCTGCTGTGCCAATGAGCTAAACTGAGTAGTTATCATTCAAAGTTATGGTGTACCTGGTACAAATGTAACTATTTTCTTTCTTTGGAACTAGCCGTTTACACCATAACTTTGACAGATACCAACTCGATGCAGCTCAGTGGGACTGCAGAAGTCTTAAATGAATCTCTGCTGAACTTTGAAATGCATGTTTGCTTTTGGAATTGGTCAGTGGTAGGTTTCTCGTCTGTCATGCGAAAGGCATGGGCTCGATTCCCAGTCGATCCCCGAACCCCAGCCACTGGATGCAGTGCTGGTTCTATACCCGGATAAAATGAGAGTGTTGTATAAATCCCGTGCCAAGCTTGTGTGCGGACCCCTTGCCAGGAGCAGCTGAAAGACCAACCACAACAAACTTGTATTTGCATTCCTGGTGATAAACGTCACTCGGTGCGCAGAGCAGGAAAATTTCATAACAGCCAAGACCATTTGTAATGTACTAATTTAAATGCAGCTTAATTTTGATTGAAGACAGACTTTAAAAAAGCCTAAACTAACCAACCTTTCAAACTCCTTTGTGGATCCAGACCTTGTCATGGTCAAGTTGACTATTTTAGTTCAGTGAACCTCGGGGTTTAGGTTAAATGTTGGTGCACACACATGAGGAGAAGGTTAGAGAAAGATGGCCCTTATTAAAGATACAAAAAAAAAAAAAGAGTGAGTACCTTGTATGGGGTAAGGCTACTTGGGTGCACCAGTGGACTCAGGCCTGTGGAAGATGCTCACAGTGGGGTACCTACTGTAGATAAACCCAGGTCTGGCTCAGCATGAAGTGAGGACTTCAAAGCATACAGTATTACAGTATGAGCTCACGAGTTCCCAGATAAAGTGTGAAAGTCAGGCGTTCGTGTTAGTTAAAGGTTATGCTTGGGAAGTACTTGAACAGATGAAAACCGCATTTCCATAAAGGACATATACAGTATAATGGAACACCACTTTTTGACATTAAGTACAGAAATATCTTTTTTTACTTATTATTAATGGAGAAAGTTTAATTTAGCAGACACTCAAGTAGTCTCTGTGTATCTTTGTCATTTTAATGCCCGCATTTTTTTCTTTCATGGCTACAGCCTTGTTTGTGTGATTTAATGCCTTTCCTGTTTAATGGATATCCGTTCATACATCACGGCTTTCTTTGTGCTGCATCTCCGAATCCGTGCCATTATATAAAAAGTTAACAGAATATACAATTTTTAATCGGCCTTAGAAAGATTTGAAAGATAATCTCTCACTGAAGGTAGAGAGCTGTTTTGTTGCTTCAGGACTGTGCTATAATTAGAGGAACAATGTCTTATCGCTGACGTCGTAAAGCCCATATATCATGTACAAGCGTGTGGTCTTTTTTTGTTCTCTCAATTCTTTTCTGTTTTACAGATACTGAGTGTGTTGGGAAATATTATACGGCATGTCATCCATTGACATTCAATCTGATTTGACACAATCCATCACAATCATAAAAGCCTTATACGACAGGCTCGGTAAAAGGAAGAACTCGTTTCCTATCTGTTCGTCAAAAGTTCTCATTATTAGCCATTAATACCTGACGAACACACTCGGAGACTTTGCCGAGACAAAAGGCGTCAAAGTCTCATTCAGGCTTCTCTTTTATCACTGCAGAAGAACGCTGACTTGCCTGGCTTTGTTGAAGGACTCGACATGCCATCCATCTCCAAACGTTTATATTCAATATTCATTTCACTCATCACTTTTTAATTGTCATTTGTCATTCACTAAAAGCGCACGTCCTAAAATCTAATGCATCAACCCGAGCCAATTGTCTATTCTATCATTCCCTATTTTTAGTGGGCAAATCAAACCCTGCTCGTGGACAATCAGGCTAAGGCGTGAATGGTGGATAAACCATATCTCGCTCTGCCACGCGCTGATGACATTATATTCAGTCTTTCGCCTATGCATGAAAAAGGTTTTATAATCTATTCGGAACTAGACATGTTAGTTGAGAAACTCGTCCATTTAGTTGAGAAAAAGAATTCAGAGTGAGTCATATTAATAATGTGCACATTGGATAATAATCTTAATGTCACACTATAAATCTGCTCCTGGGCTTTGTGGAGGACGAGCATCATAGTCAAAAGGCAATGATCATTAAGGAAATTTCCAAAGCTGCAGAATCAGAGTCAAGAAACTGAGAGTAAATTTCCCATTAGGGAGATGAACTGCATCGGTCTATACTGGAATCTGAGGCATGAATATGAACAAACATGAAAGGAAGCCACTGAGCCGTGTACAACTCTGTTTTTTACTTCCGTGGCAGTGACAAGAAGGCAAAAAAAAAAAAAAAAAACTATATTTAAAAAGTCTCAAGCAAGTGAGCATTGGTAGTTCATGTGGTTGCGTCTCTTGTTTGCTGGTTGGAGGGTGAGAAGGTCAAACCCCACCACTGCTGGGTCGGTAGGGTTGGGTTCTCAGGCCAAGCCCTTAACCCTACACCCCATACAACACCGTCGGCACGGGTGCAATGCCGGTCCCAAGCCCATTTATCTGGAGTGCCAAAACGTGCAGGACAAAGCCCAATGAAAAACAAACAAAACACAACACTCCCATGCAAACAGCATGCTACCAAAAAAACTGATATAAATCGCGACTGACCTTCTCATTTATTTCAAAAGTAAACAGTAGCAAAACTGTGCCGCAAAAAAGGTCTGATCATGTCTGTTTTCAAAAGCACTATGATGTACAGTAATTACTTTTGATAAATAAAAAATGAGGGAAAATTTTAATATGCAATATATTGGCAAAAGTATTTCCTTGCCTGCCTTCACATGCATACGAACTTGAGTAACATCCAATTCTTAATCCATAGGGTTTACTATCATGTTCGCCCACCCTTTACAGCTATAACAGCTTCAACTCTTCTGTGAAGGCTTTCCACAAGGTGTAGGAGTGTGTTTATGGGAATGTTTGACCATTCTTCCAGAAGCGCATTACTGAGGTCAGACACTGATTTTGGACAAGGTTTGATTTGAGGTCAGGAGTCCAGTCAAGTTCTTCCACACCAAACTTGCTCATCCATATCTTTATGGACCTTGCTTAGTGTTGGAACTGGTGTGGGGATGTTTATCAGGATGTTTATTGGGCTCGGCACCTTACTTAAAGTGAAAGGAACTCTTGATGTTTCAGCATACCAATGGTATTTTGGACAATTTCATGCTGCCAACTTTGAGGCAACAGTTTGAGGACGGCCCCTTCCTCTTCCAACATGATTGTTGACTCCACCAATGCCTTATCAGTGTCTGACCTAACAAATGGAAGAATTCTTCTGGAAGAATGGTCAAAATGCCCCATAAACACACTCCTAAACCTTGTGGAAAGCCTTCACGGAAGAGTGGAAGCTGTTATAGCTGCAAGGCCAAAATCATATTAAATTGGATGTTACTCTAGTTAATATGCATGTGAAGGCAGGCGAGCGAATACTTTTGGCAATATTGCGTATTTCTTTGCTAGGCCTCACTGGGCATCTAGTGAAAAAGCAAGCTTTGTAAAACAATCGGCTTGAAAGCCGAAATGAACTGCAGTTGATGTTCCAGTGCCAGAAGACATTTCTCCGCTGAACATTTCTAATCCTGTGGTTTAGCCCATGGAGATTAAGGTTTTTGCTCCTGCCTTTGATGATGATCAGGGTTCTCCAAACTGCTTTCTTATGGAGTGTCTGCCATAGTTACTTCAAGCTCATCACCCACGTATCCAGTACAGCTGTCGACCTCAAACGTGGGAACTGTTTCTTCAGCTGAGGCCGTATCAGGCAGTGAGGCGAACCAAATGAATAAAAATTCTTATTCTCAGTCCAGACATTTTTTTTTTTTTTTGTCTGGGTTCCCTTTGCTTTGACACTAATTACAATGTGATCCATCAAAGGTTTTCTTATGCCTCTTGACACTCCATTTAAACACCTATCACAGACTAGACATTTTGTCTAAGGCAGGTTTACTTTTGCATGTACAGAGCAGAATAAATGAGAAAAAGAGAGAAAGAACCAAATGGAAATGTGTAATGAAAGTGGGTGTTGGGAAGGCATGCTCTCTGGTACGAGAACCGTGATGGGTCTGGTGATTGCACGGAAAACGACTGAAGCTGGTGCACCAGCACAGACCTGCTGAGAATAAGGTGAAGGGAAAAAAGCAGGCAAAGAAACAGCACAGAACTTTTATGACTGTGTTTAAATTTAGCAGCGCTGTGATACTGGGATTCTTCGAAGCACAGCCTGCACAGAACGTTCCTTAGATGCAGACAGCATTTGTCCAAGGAGTTCATCCTTAATCCTTAACAGCAGGCATCAAATCCATTTTTATAAAGGGAAACGTATATCTTCCATGATTAGCGGCGTTTGTTAACATGTCAGTGTTGGCGCAATCGTTCATGGAGATATACTGCCGCTGGTTGGGTGCGGAAGATTACATCGTAGCATTGTGCACTTGGCTTGATGTTGAGGGCTGAATCTTTGCCACCTACTACTGCTTGCTTAAACAACGAGCCAATCTTTAGTGCAAACACATGTCTCGGAGGCTTACCAGGTTGACAGAGGGGTCGCGTGCGTCTCGCCAACCTGTCAGCTGATAAGACACAATGGGAGTCAGCCCAAAGGTGACAGAAGGCAGACGCAGCTTGCCAGTGGAACCTGTGGTGATAGAACAATGCGGCGTGCTTGAGCATCGTCAACAGGGTGGAAATAAGGATGCAGAATGGGCGATTCAGACTTTTCGAGAGGATATCTTTGGGAGCCACATGCCGCTGAAGACAAAATGGATCTCAGTTGCGTAGGGATAGTGTGACGCAGGGCGTGAAGATTTAGGTTGTGGCTTGCTGAGGGTGACGTGGAATTTCCGGGACTGACTGGAATAAATTGGATTTACCCAAATTTATAGAAGTTTAGCCTAGTTTAACAATGAAATTGTATCACAGTATCTCATCCACGCAATAAAACACAGACACCTTATACAGCGGTACCTCGGCATACGAATTTAATCCGTTCCATGGGGGGGGTTCTTAAGGCGAAATTTCGTATTGCGAAACACATTTACCCATGGGAAATAATGTAAATGCAGATTATCTGTTTCAGACACCCATAAATATTATAAATATTACCAGTTTACAACATAATAATCATATTAAAACAATCAAAACATTTCAAAAAGACATGCAAATTAAGTAAAATATAAAATAAATAGACATTAAACCTTAATTTATGATTCCTCTTGACACAGGCTGCTTTAAAAACCAAACTGAAAGCGGCTTCCTTTTCTTCTTGCTACCGTCCTTGATAACATTCTTTAATTCTTTAATTGTCTTCATTAATTCAATTCAATTCAATTTTATTTGTATAGCGCTTTTAACAATCGTCATTGTCGCAAAGCAGCTTTACACAATCAA
>JAQQZT010000023.1:21040399-21053951 GCA_030068275.1 Clarias platycephalus
ATTTTAATGGCATACTGTACAGTATGTGTTAATAATTATTGGGCAGATTTCAAAAATCAATTTGAACTGAATAAACTGTAGATTTCTATGTTTTTATTGCCACATGACATAAGGTGTGTGTCCACTGTTGTAGGCTTAATTTAGCATGGAATGCTTTAATTTAAACAACAGGTTTAATTAGACCATATGCTTATACAGTATGCATATACAGTAGAAGCTTACACCGAGCTTAATACCGATACTCAAAAAGAAATATTTATAATTTACAGTTTAACATAAACACAAACTTTAGAAGTAGCTTCTTTGGCACACACATTTTCTGTATTATATGTATAATTAAAAAAAATAATTAAATCAGCACCAATACTGCACTTTGGCCAAATTTGACCATGTTTTGTATAGATAGTCCACAGTAGGGGCGGCACAGTAGCATAGTGCTTATCACTGTCTCCTCGCACCTTCAGAGTCCAGGTTCAGTTCCCTCCTCGGGTCTGTGTCATGGAGTTTGCATGTTCTCCCTCATGAAGATTTGGCTAATTGGCATTCCCAAATTGCCTGTAGTGTGTGAGTGCATGTATATGTGTGTGTGTGCCCTGCAATGCATCGGCCCCTTGCTTGACCCTGTCTACAGGATGAAGTGGTGTAGACAAGTGAGTGAGTCCACAGTAGACACTGTACAAACCATTAGACTGTCATCAATCAGCCTGTCAGCAAACAGTGTCAAGAGTTTATGGCTAAGTAGATATTTTGACTAGATAAACTATCCACACTCTATAGATTAGCAACTTGATCCATTTGCAGTTACTCTGTTTGGAGAGTCTACTTTATGTTAGGTTGTTAATGCCTAGGACAGAATCGCTACACTATCAACCTGCCCTTCCAGCTTTCACTTTATTTGGACACTTGGATGTTACAGCTCTTTATGCCTGTTGATTAATAAGTTGATAGGGAGGTTTCCTGACTGTCTGAAAATGTCTAAAGTGGACTGTTATACTACTGTAGGTGCCTCAGTCCTTTGTCATTGAAATAGCTTCTTCGAAATAGTATATGCTAAA
Source organism: Clarias platycephalus (assembly GCA_030068275.1). Lineage (NCBI taxonomy): Eukaryota > Metazoa > Chordata > Actinopteri > Siluriformes > Clariidae > Clarias > Clarias platycephalus. The sequence continues at coordinate 21,041,455 of JAQQZT010000023.1, forward strand.
AGTCCTCATATGCATGTACATATACTGTATTTGATGCATATTAAACCCATATTACTGTCCGAATCTTCCCAGATTTTAATGACCAGTCATTAGAATTACTTCCATTTTCAAAGAGCCAGAGGGTTTCAGATGATGTTCTAAATGAAAATGGAGCATAATGTCTTTGGAGATAATTCTTTGAAGTGTGACATTTCATCTTCGTGCTACAAATGAATCAAAGCTTTACCTCCTCTATGATATAAAACAAAACAAAAAAAACAGACCTTCAGATGTTTTGATAATTTATTAATGCTTTTCTTTATAGCCCGGGAGGCGACTGGGAATATTAGCTGCTTTGTTTAATTACATCGGTGTAGGATGGCTCGAGCTCCTGTCGGTCAGGGCTGGGCCCATAATTAAGTTGGCTAATTAACAGATGCTATGGTGGGATTGGGATTTGCGAAAGCTTTGAGGATGATGAGGGGGTTCAAGCTTTGATGGACTTGTCCATTACCATTCTCCACGCTTTAGGAGAATTTCAAGGAGTCTGACTAAGTCCCTGCTAATCTGCTTTACCTGGAACAGCCGGCCGTGTTCGTAGCACTCGGACCAAAAACGCACCACATTCTGTGTGTATATACCCGAAGCACGTGGACCGGGATGATTAAGGGATAATAGTGGGAAAGCGAGGAGGACTAAGAGAACGAGAAGGCAGACGTGTAAAGAAGTAAGACCCTCGGGCTCTGAACAACATAAAACTAAACATGTTCCACAGAGCATAAAGGCCTCCCCGCTGTGTATGCTTAACACAGTTGCAGATTAAGTGCAGGGGAAGATGGCCGTGAATTAGTTAGAGCTTGTACAAAGGTGCCTCCTGCAGAGGTGCTTGATGTGTCTGGAGGAGTGTGAGGAGCATTAAAACTGATCCCTCTTCCATCCTCAGGATCTCACAGAGACTTAGGAGTACCCTGAACTGTGCGAAACGCAGAACGATCCCTGTTTTAAAAGACAGCATGATTGTACTGTACTGTAACATGGATTGAAATGTTAATCAGATGTTAATCAGTTTCTGCTAATTTCATTTGTTTGTTTGTTTGAAACTCATCCACTCGCGCAGCCTTAACTCTGTGGCAGATTTGCTGAGCCAAGTCATTTCTCCATTAAGAAATTATTTATCCATGATGACTCAGCAATAAATGACCAGACAGAGAAGCTGCTCTCTAAAAAAATTTTTTGTATCAGATTAAGTGCTAATTTTGCTTTCCTCCATGTGCCGTTAGAGCTGCTGTACAGTACACACATTTCATCCTAACACACTTAGAGTATAATTGTCATGTCAGAATTATGCTAATCACCTATTAAAAAGTAATTGCTAGGTATGATCGCCGATGAGAATTAGCAAAAAGCATAAAAATTTCGTTTGCAACCTTGTTATGATCACTAATGACAAAAAGAAAGAAAAAAAAGAAGCAGCTCCTACCATTACTGTTGGTCTTTCGGCTGTTCCCGATCCGTACAGTAACTGAGCACAGGTTATCATGCCAGACGCCCTTCCTGAAGTATTTTATCCAGGCTTGGGACCAGCACTGCATCCAGGGGTTAGGGTTTGGGTATTAGGTAGGAATCAAACCTGGGCCTTCCGCATGGCAGGTAAGAAACCTACCACTGGGCCACAGTAATTAGGATATAAAGACAGAACTCCGGTGTTAAAAAGTATGGACAGTACAGTATGTATTTCATAAGTAGTATTCTAACAGGGTTTACATGCCCAGGCAACCAGCAATTTTCAGCCTTTTATCTTGTAATTACCAATTCCTTTGTTAATTAAATTATGCATTTTACATATTCTATATACCTGTACAGTAAATTCAATTCCAGGTCAGGGAACCAACCGCAGTCACTAATTGGTTGCAAGTCACTGGACTGCTAGTGCCATTCCCATATTTTGTGAGACTAGACTAAACTAAGTTGATTTAAGATCTGCCCACTGTATCACTTGTGGTTTTTAATCTGGCACATAACTGTTTATAACATCGCTTTTTCTTTAACATTTTGATTTAACCTATGGTGCAGGTTAAACATCAGTGCAGATGTAGTGCATTGCTAAGTACATAGTGCAAACGTTTCATGAAATTTTTGTCCAGCTAGTTTTGTGTGTTACATAATCTGCCATATAATTTAATATAACTCAACATTGTGATTTGAGCGCATGACACTGGGCTCTCAGTTCCGGTGCTTCACATCACTGCTTGTTATTAGCTCACAAATCAGACAATCTGCTTTTAAACTTCCTGCAGGAGAAATAAACATGCACTGATCTGTCTATTTATCTTTGAGGGTTCAGTCTTCATAGTCTACTTTCCTTTTTTTTTTTTTGGAGTGAGCTATGCTGTGTTGTGCTTACGTTTCTGTGTGGCATGCATTACCGTACTGTAGTTTCTGCCTCTTTCACATACTCTGTCTATATACACAGTAAACTATCCCATTTATTGGCTGTGTGGAGTGATGTGTATAGCCACGCCCACTTTAAGGGAAAAAAAGGCCTGTTTCTGCTGTGCTATGCACATAACTGCTTATACAGTAACTTTTCATTTAGGTTGCAAGTTTAACTTGAGGCAAATACTTGGCGCCAAAGTTTAATTAAATTCAAAGTTTCATTCATTTTATTAATTTCATTTTAAAAGAAAATCCAATTATAGTTATACTGGATAATTTAAATATAAATATAACTTATTGGAGATATTGCCTTTGTAGTTGGTTGTGTAGAAAATGTGGATTATATTGTGTATCGTTTGCATATTTCATACACTTACGCTTCAGTTTATGAAGCGTGGAGGTAATTCTGTGCTCCAGTAGGTCAGAGCCGGAGTTGTATGCTTATGTGCCTTTGAGTTACCATCAAAATGCTTTGTTTTGACACGAACCGTTGCTGGACCGGATCCCCCAGGCAGACCAGTGATGAATTGAACAGCCAGGGAGCAGATGATTTGGCTTAGGCTAGCAGGCCCTGTTATATTTCTGCCCTCTTTGCAGTGGTGGTGATCATGATGAGAAGAGACACACACCTGAGAACATGAGTATCTCAGCTTTAACATTACGATATACTCCACAGCTTTGTGTATAAGCTTTGCTAATGATGCTGCCTTGGTCATTTTACCCTCCCCCCCATTATATGCCATCGTAGCGATTTTTAAGCCTGACCTGAAAGGTACACATGTTGGAAAAGATCAATTGGAATGGGTTCACACCTATTGGGGTTTCAAGCATGAAACTGTGTTTGTACATGCATATTTGTTGAGGCTGTCAGAGCTGGCATTTCAAAAATCCTCCTCGGAGAGTGCGTCGAGCTGCCGTCGTTCACGTTACCGGACGATGAACCGGTCTCTTGGGCGTGTGTCTGAGAGCCGAACCGATATTTCCCTCCTCTCATTTCCCTTCTAAGGAAATCTGAACATGCCTAAACTCCGAAAATGCACAAACACTATTTCATTAGATGTGTAACGCTAACCCTTAGGAGAGCACTTCAAAAAGATACGGATGCATTTTTAAAGATATAGATCTCATTAAAACATTCTAGAGTGGTTATGTTTGCTTGATGGTATAGAATGATGACTTGTTGCTGTTTTTCCGTATCTCAGATAATGAGATTGAAAGCAAGGGATGGAACTTTTAGATTTATTGTAGGAAATTACTGTAGCTATTATTAAATATTCATGCTTTCATAATGTATTTATGATGGTCCATAATCATGCTCTGGTTCTTCTTCCACTCTTCCCAATGGCACGCATGTAAAACAGAAAAACAGTCCATGATCCAAGTCTCTCTTTATTGCCAAAGAGAAAAAAAAAAATATCTCTTGTAATTTGTACTTCAGTTTAACTAGGTGTGTTTGGCCTGTTGGGGGGAAAAAAGCATTAATAACATGCTGATGAAATAAACCAGACTTAAATAAACTAAACATTTAATTACAGACTATATAATTGGGAAATTAGATTTTTTTTTGTCTTAAATGAAATACCTATGCTAAAAAAAAACAAATGCTAGTAAACATATTTACTAAGAAACATATTGCCAAGCAAAAAAAAATACTATAAATAATAATCTTATAACCTAGTACACTCAGTTATTTGGCCAGTGCAGAATATAACTCAACTAAAGATAAAAGGTCCTGCTCACTCACAATAAATTGACCTTGCTGGGATTTAAAAACACACAACCTTCTGATCTATGACTCGATGCCTGAGTCACGACAACAACACCACAACTCGCTTGCATTGATTCATCTACTTTTGAATAGTTGTCGTCAACTTCTGGACCAATAACCGCAGCACTTTCATTTAAATGAATCTTTAAAATGGATTGTTCGCAACTTATCCTCAGGTACGAATGATTTAATTCATGCATTACTCGAGACGTGATACAAACTTGTCTAGAGGCATATCTTTTTTTTTTTTCTTTTTTTTTCCATTAATTGTTTTGAAAAATAGGAGACTTGTACACTGGACACTGTGCATGATCGGTGCTTCGCTTCTTACCAATCCGGACTCATCAGATCACATGACTTTTATCCATTGTTCCAAGTCCAATATTTATGCTCCCTTGCAAATTGAAGCCTTATTTCTGATTAGTCTCACGAACAAGTGGCCACAAAGCTTCTTGCCCTAAACTCTTGTTATACGTTATGCATATGGCAGTGGAAATTTACAATACAGTATGTTGTCAAGTGATTAAGTGATCTTCGATCATGGTCAGTCATGATTTTTTTTTTTTTCGACCACATTGCTTCTGTGGAGTTGATGGTTCATCACTATCCTTCCAGGTTTAAATAATGTGCTGGACCCAATTAATTATTTTTTTTGCTCTTGTTTTTATTTCGAGGGACTGGCCTGTGACTGTTTATCTTTGTTTTGGAAAACTGAACAGTGTCAGCTTGTGGGTCACTGGACCAGCGAGACATGGAAGCACTGAACCAAAACAAAAGAAAGCTTCATTGCATCCAATTAGCCTCCATTTACTGTATCAAACCGCAGGCATGTAAAGGGCACAGCACTTCCTTCGGAAAAGTTTGTTTAGTTTCTTTAGAACCTCCGACCAGGCGAGTCCAAGTTCTTAAGTATTAAGGACTTCATTTACTTTACAGTTTAACTGAGGCACGTAATGTCACTGTAGATGTTTAATTTTGTTTATTTCAGCTAGAAATACAAGTAGAAGATAGATTCTCACACTTCTACAGCGGCGAAAGTTTTAATTATGAATCTGCTCAGAACAGAATTAGTTAAACCGGACAGTCCTAATTTAGTTGCTAATTCCATTATCTTCAAATATATTCATCAAGGCTTTTACTTCTAAACTAACTAACTAAAGGCATAGAAAGTATTTCCAGGACTGCAGCATGTGCACTAAGTTGATAAACTTTCAAAAACATATATATTTCTATTGCAAAGTGAGCAAAAACAAGAAATCAAATCAATATTTTATGTGGCTACCTTTTGGCTTCAAACCAGCATCAAGCAGATTCTCATCAGCCCAGACGATGCAGTCAAAGCAGACGGGGTTTTCAAGATGTGCTGTTCAAGCTATTTCGAAGAAGTTCAAAGAAACGGCCAATGATGAAGACTGTGGACACAGTGGTGGGCCAAGGAAATTTAATGCACCAGAAGAAAGACACATCATGCAGCGTCCAGCAGTGCCATCAGCAAAGAAGTGCCGGAAACCAGCGGGACCCAGGTACACCTACATCTACTGTCCGGAGACATCATGGAAGAATTGTTTCACAAAAATCATACCTCCAACATGGAAAAAAGGAGAAGCAACTTAACTATGCATGGAAATATAGGAACTAGGTTGGAGCAGGTGCTCTGGATTGATAAGAGTACACCCAGAGAACATTACTCATGAATACATCTACTAGGAAGACTCGCCTACGCATCTATTCCATCTATCTATCCATCCATCTAGGAACCTCATTAGTCCAACTAGGAAACGATGAGGCCAACGGTGACCATTGCATTTATTCCCATTTGTGCAGCCGTGGCAGGACCTCCGGTCAACATTCGCACCCACGTTCACAAATTTGGTAACGCAAGTAAGCCTAATCTGCATGTCTTTGGACTGTGGGAGGAAACCGGAGTTCCTGGAGGAAACCCATCAATCACGGGGAGAACATGCAAGAATGCGGGAATCGAACCCGGGACCTGAAGGAAGCATCTGATGGTCAATATATTATCGTTGCAAACACAACACAGCTGTCAAAGACCTACATTGGAGGCCAGCTAATACAATATTTACTTTTGTATGCATAATATTTGTGACTGATTTTGCACCCCCCCCCCCCCTCATCTGACATTTTAAACAACCATGTAGTGAGCCAGTATAGTTGTTGGCATTACACCCATGCACAGTCTTTAGACTTTTACGCATGATTACGCTGCCCAACAGTTTCCCGGCTTGCATGATTATTATTATTTTTTTATTAATTCATCAAGAATTAATTAATTCATCATTTTTTATGATTATAACCATACCTACTGTACTGTACATACAGCTCAGACAGCAGCTACGGCTGTAATTCAAATGATAGGCTTATAACGATGCACTTGTTCTAATAAATATAATAATGAACAGGTTAAAATAGTGTTGATATATAACAAAAGAAGATCTATAATCGTCAATATAAAAAAGATTTCTGTAGGAATAGTTTCATTTAATTTTCAGTACAGTACGTTTCCTGTCATAAGCGTGTCTTCCGGGCAAAGAGATTTGTGGCTTCTTAGTAATGTGAAAAGTTGTGTTTTTGTCTTATTACTTTCAAGGACTAAAGAATAGAGATTGGTGACTGTCTTTATAGATGTTATATCAGGATAAAAAGATATTAGTGATAGAGAGGAATTTTTCCATACTGTCTCCTGTAAATAGTCTGACAGCAGCCTGTATACCGCATTATAAAAGTCATTATTTTCGTTTTATACTGTATACAGTAGATATACTTTACCGCAGATATAGATACAGATACTAAACCTCCTAACCTGATGCCTAAAGCTTCGCACATTTTAATGCCAGTCATTACGTGTGTATTATTTTCAGAGGCCCAGGGTGTTACGTAATTATGTTTTTGATGATAACAGAGCATAATGTATTTGGAGCGAATTCTTTGAAGTGTCATTCTGTAGTCGCTTTTTTTGTTTGTTCTATAAATGAAGAAAACCGCTAGAAATATATAATAATAATAATAATAATAATAATAATAATAATAAAGCAAGTGAAAACAAACCCTTAAACTATCGTAATGCTCTCTTTTTAACGTTGGCTCTTCTCCACTGGCCGAAAGGCACCGACTCGGCCCCTTTTGTTTTACTGCATAAGGTGAATAAAAGTGTCGCTTTGAGACTCCCTTTGATTCAACGGAGTGATTCAACATCTCAACGGAGTGTTTATCTCCGCCATGAGCTGCAAAGTGAAATGCATTGTTTCCAACAGTTTGTATTTTATTTTACATTGTATATACGGGCTTATTGCCTATCTAGTAACTTCTAGTAAAACATACTTTCTCCTGATAAAGCTCGTCTGATTCCTGAATGGTTGCTCCTCAACTGATTTGATCAGCACTGAAATATGCACTGTGACTCCACAGACAGTTTTGTTCTAAAAGCTTTACGGCTGCCGCGCCTTTTTATCTGTACGTCATGAAAACAGAGAACAATCATTAAACGGAAAACATCAAAAGAAGGTAAAGGTACTATAATCGTTACAGGATGTTTTTTTTTCTTTCTTCTTTTCTTACAAGGTTAAAAGGCCAGTAAAGTCCAGACCAATGTCTCCTCTGTCTGTGCTGTTGTCTCCTTCCTCTGATTAAGACTAATTTAAAACCTCAGCCGCTTTAGTAACTCGTAATTGGGCTTAATGTCATCAATTTAGTGGTGAGAGAAGCATCTGCTCCTGTTTATCAAAATGACATCTGGAGAATTCAGTCCCAGAATTAACTATAATACTTTAATCATGATAGTAATCTAGGGCCAAATGTTTGAGACCTTTATTTAGTGGTGATAGCAAATGTAAAATGTACACCTTTGTAAAGACAAAAAAATATTCCTTTTTTTTTTCTTACTTTAAATATATACACTAACCGGCCACTTTATTGTGGTACTGGGTTGGACCCACTTTTGATTTCAGAACTGCCTTAATTCTTCGTGGCCTATATTTAACAAGTTGCTGGAAGCATTACTTTGAGATTTTGGTCCATATTGACATGAGAGCATCACGAAGTTGCTGGAGATTCCTCGCAGTCCTGAGACAGAAAATGTCCTTTTGATGGAGGGGGCGTGGCTGAGAGTGGCGTGAGTCCTATTTACTCGATGACGAAGCCAAATCTTTAGACAGAGCCGTAGTCAAAAAGTGGAAGCGTTAGACTAAAGCCCTGAAATCCGAGAGCAAAGCAACAAATCCAAAACATGACACGAAAGGGGGGGGGAATGAGAAACAAAGCAAACTTGGCAACGTGAAAACAATCCGTGAAAAATGCCAGAGAATTGGGCAAGAGAGCATGCAATAATCCGGCAGCGAGACAGCGCACTGTGGTTCTTTAAATGCCAGGAGGAACCAGAGGTAAATGAGAAACTGGTGTGCAGACAGGGCGGTCCGAGGGCGTGGCAAAACACATGACAGCCTGGGAAAACATGACCACGTGGGGAGAAGAATGACAGACATTAGTGATTGTTTATCAGTAGTTTTATTTTTATTTTTTTTTATGAGGACTCTTATCTTGTAGGGAATGTACTTGCATCCTGCTGTAAAAATTTAATTAACATATTGGGATATGCTGTACCTGTTCCTTCATGGCACGCCGATATCTATAGTGATAACCATATGTTTTCCAGATGATTTCTGTTGTTGTTTCTTTTCTCCCTGGTTTTGTTTAGTGATTAAAATAAACCATAATGCTGCATTGCATCACGATATGTTTAATTACTGCATGCTATTGTTTTTAGGAGAAAGAACAGCTGGGGTCTGTATAGAAAAAGTACAGTGGTACCATTTGAATAATAATAATAATAATAATAATATTAATAACACTGAATAATGTCCTACCTTCGGAGTAAAAATGGGAATAAATACAATGGTCACCACTGGCCTCCACGGTCCCTATTTGGACTACAGATGTTTTTGGATGGATAGATGGAACACCCAATAATAATTATAATTTCTTACAGTTGTTCTGTTTAATCATGGATTTGAAAATGGAGGTTGAGTCATGTCAACTGGATGTCGTTCTTGTTCGAAATGTTTCACTACTCAACCAAGTAGTTTTCTTCATTCTAAGGGAAGTTGGTAGGTTCCACATATTTATATCCTCCAGCATCAAGGATCCTGAGAGGGCTTGTTAGGTGAACAATGAAGAAGGTGAGAGTAGAGGAGAGAGAAATGAAATGGTTAAAGTCAGGTGTTGTAGACACATCATGTCTGAGTAGTGTCTCATTTGTCTCATCTGTAATGGCCCACTTCACTCAGATGTGTAGAATCTAACCATGCTGTGGCTGGGATGGTGGACGGGAAGACTGGTGGGTCCCTGGGGATTAGCTCTGCCATTTCCTCCAGTGCTGTGTGACAGGTGTGTGACAGGTCTATGTATGCCTGTAGCATCTCAATCAGTCCTGCATTTTAAAACTGGTACTGGTCACTGTCTCAGTGAAGACATCCGGTGGACATTCCGAGCAAGTTTACTAGAAGAATCACAACCTGCAAAAACTACACCTTATTGAGTATAAACAAATTCAGCTCCAATAAACCACACAATTTTTAAATTTTGCATGAGATATCTGTATGTCTGTTGGCAGATATATTTTGCTATTGGGTAATAATTTACTTCTAGAGAAGTTGAAGCCCGATCAAGTGGAAATTGTTAAGGAGACCCTGTTCCTGACAGCCAGACATCTTCTGCATTGCTGGTGAAAATGAAAAAGAGCCAAAGCGCAAAAAAAAAAAACTACAAAATAATAGCTTGTGGGGGGATTATTTTTTTTTTTGTACTGGAATTGCTGTGTCAATGCCTGGGCTTAAATCTAATTGAAAATCTGTGGCATGACCTGAAAATTGCTGTCCATTAACACTCTCTATCTAATTTGCCAGAATTGGAGGAAATTTCCATTGGGAGATAGATAGAAGACAGAAAAACGGCAAAACTGAAATTGCACAAGGCTTTAAGAGACACATTCAAGACAAATGCATAATTGATTCAAAAGGACAGTTTGTGATGAGGTTCGAATCCTCATTAGTTATGATTTTTTCTTTCTTTTCTCTTTTTGATTCTGATATAAATAAATTTGATTGAACAATATGGCAAAATGCGGAGCGAATGTACATGTACAGTACAGTATTTGGGAGACCTTGTCTGCTCAATCCCATAGAATGTATTTATGTTCGGTTCCATCACATCCCTTATACTGTATATACAGACAACTTGAACTGTTTGTCAGATTTAGATTATAGTGCTATTTAAAAGTTTTAGAATAGATTTGATCAGATCAGATTATATTATATTAGATTAGGTTAGGTTAGATTAGATTAGGTTAGGTTAGATTAGATTAGATATGGTTAGATCAGATCAGGTCAGATTAGGTTAAATTAGGTTCGATTAGATTAGGTTAGATTAGATTAAATTAGGGTAGGTTAGATTAGATCGGATTAGATTAGGTTAGATTGGATTAGGTTATATTAGATTAGATTAGGTTAGATTAGGTTAGGTCAGGCTAGATCAGATGAGATTAGATCAGATTATATTATATTAGATTAGGTTAGATTAGATTAGGTTAGATTAGATTGGATTAGATTAGATTAGATATGGTTAGATCAGATCAGGTCAGATTAGGTTATATTAGATTAGATTAGATTAGATTAGGTTATATTAGATTAGGTTAGGTCAGGTTAGATCAGATTAGATTAGATTAGATCAGATCAGATGAGATTATATCAGATTAGATTAGATCAGATGAGATTAGATTAGATTAAATTAGATTGGATTAGATTAACATTTAGGCATTCGGCAGGACTCTTATCCAGTGCATCTTACAAATAGTGCTTTGAAGTTTCTGTCATTGGATAGATTCTTACACTTGGTTACTTGGTCACTAACTAAATTCCATCAGTCACACACTGGATTTAAATTTTATTTTATTAATTTCTTTGTTGTTGTTGTTGTTGTTGTTGTTGTTTTTGGATTCAACTTTATTGTCACTGCACATGTATGGTGCAAGGCAACGAAATACACTTAGCATCTAACCAGCAGTGTATTTGTCGCAGTGCAAAATAATTTGCATATGTAAACGGTACACAGTCATGGAGTTATATACCGTACAATGAGTGGAGTAATTTTAGACGGACGCAGTGGTAACTGAAGAAGAAACCACTCATTCTCCGATTCCTCCGATGCTGTAGCACTATCAATCCAAAAGCCAGCAAAATAATGGTATGTGTTTCTCATGTCATGTATCCAGTGTGTGTGTGTGTGTGTGTGTGTGTGTGTGTGTGGGCACCAAGACACGGGAAGGCATTCATTATTTTAGGAAAATGGGCAGCTACACAAAGGCCAATTTGACCTGAGATTTGACATGCTTTAGCTGAAGCCAAGGCGCTTTAAATAGCATGATGTGAATGATTTGTTGGCCGTTGCTGAAGTTGTTTTGGCCGGGTGCGATGTGCTCCAAAATAATGAGGGAACGGTGACTTTTTTATTATTTTTTTCATCTCTGTATGTTGTTTTGTTGTGCTGTTATTCCGGTTCAAATGAGTGCTGAGCTGGCGGCTTTTCGGGTGCCACCGCTGTTCGTTTAGACCCGGCAGCAAAGGATGCATGGAAATGCGAAAATTGATTTACAAATGACTGACACAAATGGTTTCCAAAGGGATCCATCATCGCACCATTGTTAGTGGCTCTAACCCTTCGATACTAATTCTACTTCACAGTAAGCAGAGATCATGGTCAAGGAATTTCCTGTTCATTGCTCAAAAGCAATGATTTTTATGGATTTCAGCTGTTAATAGAACAAGCCCATGGGTCACCTTCACAGCATCTGTTTGACTCAAATTGAATTTTATTTGATATTTAGAAATTCTGACATTTCTACTATTATTAAAAGTACTGTAGTGATGCAGTGTGATTTCGTTGACTTGAATTATAACATACCTCCACCTTCCCCAAATAAACATACACATAATATTATTATTATTTTTATTATTATTAATTCACATTTGTTAGAGGCTAATTTACTTACCCTTAAAATATTACAAAAATATACCATGCCATGTCTCCAAATGTGTTTCTTCGCCCAATATATACAGTATGACCTTGATTTGCAATATAAAAATTACAACAATGACAAACATAAAGATTGGAATTTAGAGTAATGCAAAAGGGTGAAGGTCGCCCACATCAGGGTAACAAGTCACATTGATGCCCCGTGTGTCTCTTTGGGATGCGTCTGGTGTCTGGGGACGGTTTCACTCTACCATGAAGACGGTTCTGGCCT
>JAQQZT010000023.1:21085974-21115899 GCA_030068275.1 Clarias platycephalus
GCATTCCTTTACAATGTAGAAAGAAATAAAAATCAGGAACCATCATGGAGTTAGAAAGTGTTCTAAAACTTTTGAACAGTAGTGTAATGTAAATAAAACATAAAAACACTTTATGGCTAGGTATATAGAGAATAGAATTAGATTCTATGTGAATGTGTTAATATATGCATATACTATATATATAATATGCCTTTCTGCACTTTTCTTCACATGTGTGCAAGTAGTGCAAACATTTATGGACCTTTTGCTGTTTAGTGAGAATTTTCCCAACAATGTAGGCATGTAGCCGTACTTACAACTTCACCATCTGGTGTGTGTGATCTTCAGATAAAAACCTGAATGCGAGCGTTAAATCTGCGACATCTTAACAACTTTTCGCAGACAGCTTACTGACTAAATAGACAACTTGAGTTATACAGAGATCTTCCAGTTGATTTGCTATGAATGAATATGTAACCAGCTAAGGACAGTGAGGTACGGGAACGTGACGGTGCATAATGTGGAATCTTCGAAAATGATCAGTAAGAACACTAACACGAACTGGTTCTCGTGTGATATTGGAGCAGCACATGTTGGTTTCAGTGCGGCCATGCGTTTTAAATTCTAGTAGTTTGTCTGTTCGATTGAGTTTTGGTCGATTGGTTGGTTAGTTACTTAGTTACTAAAGTTAGTTAGTACTTGTTTCTTGCTTCATAAACATCCCAAAATTAATACAGTTCTGCTTCTAATGTCTACTGAAATTAACTTTTTATTATGGTTTGAAATATACAGAAGCTGCAACAGACAAATTATATTTTTATGCAAGTTCTCTGAAACTTTTATTCACAGTTCTTACACACAACATAATAGTTAAACGAGTTAAACGAGTTAAACTGCTGCAATCTCCCTGGATGATGTGGACAGAATTAAAATGTGATGTGGAAGGCGTCCAAAAATATACAGTAATTTCCTTTGAACAGTTGATATTGAGATGTATCTGCTACTTACAGTATGCTCTGTAAAGTCTTCAGAAGTCTTCATAACGGCTCTAATCTGAGGTGCTGTTTGTTAATTGGTGATTTCCGAGGCTGGTAACTCAGTTGCAAATGACTTGATAATAATGTTCTTGCAAGAACTGTTCCAGAAGATCTTTATGTCTTAAAATAACAACTGACTATTGTTGTTGTTGTTGTTGTTTAATTGCCTATTGCCAATATTTTTGAAAAAAAAATAAAATAAAAATCCAGTATTGTTCTAGAATGTAGAAAATAAATGTAGCTCAATTTATTGCAGATTGAACGGCTCCATTTCTCATTTTGTTAGTTTAAAATGTATTTAAGTATAAGGCAGTGGTCATATCTAAATAATGACTACAAAACAAAAAAAAAATAAGCAAAAGTGAGTCTTTTCCTTGTGTCAAGTCTAAAGATCTATAGCATATACTGTATATAGGTACAATACCTATATGACCTTTGCATGACCTCTGAGCTTTATGTTGCAATGTTGTGAAGAGAGTTTACTTTAGGTCATTTAAAGTTGGGAATAGTATTTTCTTTGAACGCACCTTTTCCATCAAGGTAAATCCAGTGGCAAGTCATCAAAGCTCACCGTGACTAGAATAAGATGCAAATTAAGATTTTCAATAATCAGAGGTTGTTTCAACTTCTGCCAACACATCAATAAACACTGGATGTTTTGCCAGATTGCTGAGTGGGCTGTAAGGAAGAGGCATTTCCCCATCACCGACTGAATCACTGAATTCTGGTTGGTGTAATGTGCCTGTACGTCACCCAGGACGTGTGTGCACTAGGTAGAGGGATGCCTTAAAATTTAACTTACTGATGAAACCTGATTATAACAACTAAAGATAAAAAATAATAATAATAATAAATAAATAATGTGTGATTAGGTATCTCATAATGATGTGAAATTACTGCTATATAAATTTCCTTAAAAATACATTTTAAGTTTAGTATGAGTTGAACATTTCTAATGTTAGTTATACTGTAATATTTAAACAGGTTTGAACAGCTTTTTATCTACGTACATACTGTATGTACTGTATGCCCCAGCAAAAGAACACTCACTTCAGTCTGTACCTATATATATAATATATATTTTACAATGATTTATTTTTTGTTGTTGATGCAGATTGCTTAGGTCCCATATTTTACTCTTTCTTATACAGTAGGTGTCCGAGCTCCCCAAAGGTTTATGGAGGCGAGTTCTTAAGGCGAAATTTCGTATTGCAAAATGCATTTTTTCAAAGGAAATTATGCAAATGCTGATAATCCGTTCCAGCCGGCCAAAGATATCACCAATATGACCAATTTCCAACACTATAATCATATGTTTTGCATATAAAACCAAACAATATTTAGAAAAGACATGTAAATATATATATAAAGTAAATATTCTTCTTGGCACTGACTGCTTTAACCTTTAAATTCTTAAAGCTAGATAATGCATTTTTAATTAAGCGCAGATTTAATTGGCGTGTTTAAGGCCCGGCCACTACAAAAATGTAAAAAGATCAAATAGCAGGGATTTTTCTCATGTTTGTACATGACCTACAACCATCTGAATATTACTAAAAAGCATTTTTGTTTTTATAATAGGTCCTCTGCATATCTGCATTAAATGCATGTTTTCACATGTTGTCGCTCACATACAGGACTAGGTTACCATAAATCGACTTAAATGCCTGGTTAGATCTGGGTAAACTTTTTTTTTCCTTTTCAACAGTGTTCATTTGGGACAAATAAGCCATTCATTAAAGTTGGATCAAGTGTTCAAGTTCAACACAGAACATGCATTTAATGATGGACATTTTTACAACGACTCCTTAATACTGTAGTTTATAGCCGGAGGTGTAAAACGCGTGATTAAAGATGGTAAAACGCTTTACCCTGCATCCTCCAGGCCGAGATGTGTCCTCCCATTAAGAGACTGACCCACTGGATGAGGGCACTATCGCCATGGCCTTTAGATCGGCTGGGAATCTGGTCCCTGCCATTACACATGCCACTCTGTGAGAAGTGTCTCCTTCTCACCGGCATTACTCAGCTTCATTACGTACTGTAGCTGCTTTTCCAGTTTGTCCTAAGGTGTGTTGATGCCTTATGCATTATTCAAGGGTGAAACACACTGCAGGTTATGTCTATAGCGGTGGCTCTTTTTAACCTCACTTAACCAACAGGGTTCCTTATCATTTTATTCAGAGCCAGATTTGGATGAGCAAGAACACAAGAAGAACGTTTAGTGACTTTATAACTGCTGTATTTATTTTACATTATTTATTTCATACAGTATAATGTAAATTTATGCCTTGACTAGAATGTCTCAGCATGCATCTTTCTCTTGCACAAAATATACTACAGAAACCTTGAAGATCCACGTGGTTCTCCATGGTCTATAGAACCTCAGTCACATATGGAACATGCATTTAGGCTTTTACATCCGGACTGTACAGAACGATTCGTGTATTACTCAATTTAATGGCAGAAAATGATTCAAAAACCGTAAACAGTGAATGAAATAAGATTTTTTTTTTTTTTTTTTATTGTAAAGGTGATCATTTAAATCTTAGACACTATTTTATTTTATTACCCTGATGACACGCCACAGCCGGCTCTGATTAAGACAAAAAGCTCACCATCAAAACTACAGTATGTCATTCACTGTTGCTTAGTAAAAATAGAAACCTAGTTATTTCAAAGGTCATGTTCATCAAGCATGCACAAAACTTTTAATAAAATCTTTGTTCGATGAAAGCGTTCATCACCGTATTTGGCATCAGCTTAACCTGACAAAGTTACATCAATATTTACAAAAGCTAAGAAGTGTCATTATGGTGCATGGTGTAGCCATAAAAAGCTTAAAAGCATGAAATAATAAAGTCAGAGGCAATGAGGTATAAACAGTATATATGTACAGTATATAACAGTAGTAGCATAATATATCTATATAGAGTCAGGTCGATAAATGTTGGAACAAATATACGGGTTTTTTTTTTTGTTGTCATTTGGCCTCGTACACTAACATACTGAATTTGAAATGAAACACTCTAGATGAGTTGCCAAAACTTTCTGCTTTAATTAAAGGAAATTTACAAAATGATGACATTAACCAGTCAGGAATTACAGCCATTTTCATACAAGCGGCCCCATTTTGGCAGCTAATTAACAACATAACAAACTAAAATACTAACCAACATACGCATTGCTCTAAATATTCGGATGAAAATCCTTGTGTTATGTTGTTTGTCGTGTTGTCGCTCTTGTTTGCACAGTAGCACATGGACCTAATGTTGTCTTTTTGTATAGGACTTATTTCTTTCTAAATATATAGTGTTATTCTGTTTTGTCTCAGCTAGTCAGCTAATCAGGTGTCTGAGTTAGTTAGCTAATTAGTTTTGTTAATTTATATCATTAATTTATGTTGTTTGTATGTAGCACCTTGGTCCAGGAGGAACGCTGTTTTGTTTCACTGTGTACTGAACTGTATATGGTTGAAATGACAATATAATAACGACAGCTTGACTTGACTTGGCCAGTGAAGAATATCCCATTGTTTTGCCTTGAGAAACTTGTGAGTAGCTTTTACTGTATGTTTTGGGTCAATATCCATCTACAATATGAAGAGGCATCCATATTCAATTTTGAATTCAAATTTCATTCGACACATACAGTACACACCCATCCACAGTATGCTATGTAATGAAATGCTAATACGACCACCTGTGACCTAAAAGAAAAAAAGAAAGAAAGAAAGGACAATAAAGCCCTATCAGTTTTGCAGCATTTAGCTGAACATGAGCAAAGAACATACACTATATTCTCTACACTTTAGAATTCATCCTGCAAGTCATCAAGACAGCCATACACGCTCATGTCATAACACTGCCTCCACCATGTTTGACAGATGACGTGGTATGATTTGAATCCATGAGTTGTTCCTTTCTTTTGTGGCAAGGTCTAATATGGTCTTTCTGTTCTTGAGCATTCCCGGTGGTTTGCACCTTGTTGTGAAGCGTCTGTATTCAGTTCACGCTCTTGACTGTAGATATTGATAATGACGATGACACCTCCTCAAAAGTGTTCTTGCCTTGGCTAGATGTTGTGAAACGGTTCTTCTTCTTCCCCACGGACAGAATTGTGCAGTCATCCACTGTAGTTGTCTCGCCAGTTAATTCCTTCCTTTTAAGAATGTTCCACATTGGTGTATTGGCTGCTCTCAATGTTTTTGATGGGTTTGTTTTGGGTTTTCAGCCTAATGATGGCCACATTCACTGCATACAGTAGACAACTCTTTGGACCTCATGCAGAGAGTTTGAGTGAAGATGCAAATGTATCAAAGAGAAACACCTCCAGGCGTTTTTATCTGCTTGGTTAGTCATGGAGTAATGAGGGAACAGGCCACACCTGGCCATGCAACTGGTTGTCAGCTGTTTGTTCCATTATTCATGCCTGTGTGGCATTACTGGGTGTGTGTCTATGAAATGGTTTCTTGAAAT
This sequence comes from Clarias platycephalus, assembly GCA_030068275.1. Lineage (NCBI taxonomy): Eukaryota > Metazoa > Chordata > Actinopteri > Siluriformes > Clariidae > Clarias > Clarias platycephalus. The sequence goes on from JAQQZT010000023.1 coordinate 21,091,469, forward strand.
AAAGCTGAAAGTCTTGACTTTGCTCGTATCTTCACTGTGTACAGAGGTAAAAAAAAAAAAAAAAAAACTAAACTTTGTTCTAAAATGTAAGGACCTGACTATGTGTCTAATAAATATAATATGTATATATATATTTTATATCTAACTATATAACTAAATAATATGTTACAGAAACAGCAGATAACTAAGTAAATAAATGTAATACAGTATATATACAATGTTGTGTAAAGTTAAAGGAAACCTATTATACAAAGTTTAATTTTTAGTCATTTTTAGATATTGAGCATACAGATGTGTATTATTATTATTATTATTATTATTATTATTATTATTTCTTTTTTGTTTGTTTGTTTGTTTGTTTGTTTGTTTCTGTTGTTGTTGCTTCATTTATTGGCTTATTTACAAGCCAATTGGATTGTTCTCCTCTTGTGACCTCATATAAGGTGATCCTCGGTTCTCTGGCTTGTGGCTAAGCTCTACTGTTCTCTGGTGGAATGTGGCTTGGCAGTAGATCATTTACTGTACATAGACATTTAAATTATCACATTTGATATACAGTAAGTGTTTCACAAAGATTAAACTCAACAACGATTGCCAGTTCTGTTAGTCACCAGAATGGCAGACACTGTTTGTTTGCAAGTGATATTTCCCAATAGCAACTATTTAAAAAAAAAAAATCCAATGCTCTTTTTATTTTTATGGTATAGCATTGCATTTACTTTTAACATTGGGTATTTAGCCTTAATACTTAATAATTTAACTGTTTTCTCTGCCTCTGTATCATTCACATCTAAAGCCTGAAACCCCTTAAACAATGGTGTAATATTACTATATAACATTATACTACCTGCTATAATGGGAAATGCTTTTTTTTTTTTTTTTTTTTTAATGCTTTTTATACATTTTACCCAGACAGAGCACCAACTGGGGCTTTTCAGTAATAACGAATAGGGAGTTACGCTAAACAGCACTGATGATCAATGGCCATTTAACCTAATGGATGTGCTGACCCCTGGTGATTTACCCTAATCAGCATTGGTGATCAAAGCTGATTTATTCTAAACAGCAATCCTGAGCATTGGTTGGCTTCTGGGACATGGTGTAAAACATGCATCACAAAATCATTTAAGGCAAGGCATTCGAAGTGCAATTACACACATAACACCAGATGTGTTAACACAAATTCATCATGAGTGGGAATTATTATATTTATTTATTTATTTTTACAATTTCCTTTGTTTGTAACATCAATTCTGTAATTACAACGCACCTGTGAAGTGGTTGGATATAAATGAGCAAGCATACATATCTGAATGGCTTTGACAAGACCTTTGACAAATTGTGAGGGATACATAAAAGACTAGTGTGTTCCTGGTTTGCAGTGGTTGGTACCCACCGAAAGTGCTCCAAGGAAGGACAACCGATGAACCAGCAAACAGGGTCATGGGTGGCCCAGACTGGAAGGCTGGCCCATGTAGTCCAATCCAATAGAAGAGCTACTGTGGCTCAAATTGCTGCAGTAGAGAATTGCAATTTGCTGCATAGCTGGGCAGTGTGAGCGTTCTTACCTATGTCAACCACTAAAAGCGCCTACAATGGGCACATGAGCATCAGAATTGGACCATGAAGCAGTAGAAGAAGGTGATCCAGTCTGATCTGTCAAAGTAATATCCACGTGAATACTAGGACTCAAGGTTTCCCAGCAGAACATTGCCCAGAGCGTCACACTGTGTCTGCCGGATTGCCTTCTTCTTATAATGCATACTGGTGCCATCTCAACAACCTTGAACCAACCTTGAACCCAGAAAAATATTCAAGAATGGGTTAAGGAACTTGGGTTGGGATGAAAGGTTCAAGGTTGTTGACTTGGCCTGCAAATTCCCAAGATTTTAATCTGAGTGAGGATCTGCGGGATGTGCCGGATAAATCCACGGAGGCTGCTAACATCTTGGTACCAGATTAGACAACGCACCTTCAGAGACCTTGTAGAGTCCATGCCTAGGAGGATCAGAGCTGTTTTGGCAGCACAAGGGGACCTCGAACAATCTTACGCAGGTGGTTTTTAATGCTACATGGCTAATCTGTGTAATCGGCTCCTACTCAGGTCTCAGATTTACATTGGATCAGTACATATTTTTGGAATATGTGGGAGCTGAGTTAAGCTGAAAAAAGAGAGAAAGATCTGTTTTCTTTTTGGTTAGAGTGACTGGCCCTCAAGGGATAAAACCGAAATTACTACCCCATACCATTGAGTGAGAATTAGTCCCATGCTTTGCAGATGGATGGTACCTGTAGCATTGACCGATTATGACGGGTGTGTCAGGTGTGTAATTGATATGCATACGGCAAAGTTGCAGAAAAATAATCACCCAAGATTCAAGAGTATTTTTCATACCATGGCAGCGAGCATCCAGATTCCCATCGCAATAAAATGTGTAGTTTACATTGAGCTGCAATGGTTTTCATTTGCCCATGTGTGTAGTTTCTTGTATAGATTCTCTTAAGCTTATCATGTACAGCTAGTTTCTGTTGCACTCTGTGAACAAAGGAGTGCAGTGTCAGTCTGAAATGCCACTAAATCAGCAGATTTAAGAGAGTACCTTACAGGGCGAGTCAAGTGACATTTGCAGTAGTCCATCGCTCTCTGTAAATAAATGCTTCATTGAAATGGCTTTTGCGGGTGTTGGGTACAAACCTGCAGGTGAAATATGTGTCTGAGTAAAAGCTTTGTGAGGTCATTAGCTGGTGCAAGGAGCCCATTTATTTTCTTGTGTACCATATTGCTGTCCTCCCCACCGACTCCTTCAGCCTTCTGATCCTCAAAATGGAGGTTCTGGGGCTCGGCCAAGCTCAGCACTTTTTCAGAATTAAGGTGAGTGATGTTTCTGCTTTGGATGGGTATCTTGTAAGATGTTCATGCTTAGGCAAAAGAATTACAGATAAGGGATAAAAAATAAATATACAGTAGAATATCAGGCAGGCTTTGAAGATAATTTGTTTACAAAATAAGTTTAGATAAAGATTATTTGTCATACAACAGTTAGTTTTGAGGTGGCACGGTGGCGTAATGGTTAGCACTGTCGCCTTGCATCTCCAGGGTCTGGGTTCGATTCCCACCTTGGGTCTGTGTGCATGGAGTTTGCATTTCTTTGCACTTGATGGGTTCCCTCCGGGTTCTCCGGTTTCCTCCAGCAGTCTAAAAATCATGCAGATTAGCCTAATTGGCGTTCCCGAATTGCCGTAAGTGTGTGTGCCCAGCAATCGACTGGCACCCTTTCCAAGCCCATTTGTTCAGGTCTCCTGGGATAGGCTCTAGACCCCCCCACGCCCTCCGCTATCCTGTATACAGGATAAAGCAGTATAGACGGTGAGTGAGAGAGAGCAAGCAACCTGATTGGATGAGAGGCATTCTACAAGTGATGATCATAGAGCTTAACTGCACAAACCGCAGTACTGGAAAGAGGGGAGAGCAGCTGCCAGCCAAAATGCATATTCAAAAGCAGTCACAGAAGCACTTTCAGCAAGAGAACACATCTGATAATTTTATGTCATTTTAAACAACACTTCTTAGTAACTGCTTCGAGGTCTTTCCAAATTATCTCTAACGTGAGCTACAAAGTCAACTTACTTCCAAAAACGTCTAACACAAGGCTGAATCCCAAATCCCTCTCTAACCCCTGATCAAGGGCACTACTTATGTGTGTCGAACAAGCGATTGAACACTCCACATTTTGCACTAGCTTTCCATTTAACACTATTTGGAATTAAACCAGTAAGTTAAAGTAGTTGATGTTCTAAAGTGGAATAAGTGGGAATGGACGAACTTTTGGGATTTACTTTTTTTTTTTTTTTTTTTACTTTTGGGTGTGTCCATCACCACCATGGTTTCTCACCTTTTAGAAACATAGTGCCAGGGTGTACCCTGTCTCGTGCCAAAGAGAATGATACCAAAATGTATTTGCAACATCACAGGAACATTAACAGTCATGGATTACACCATCAAGGAAAATGACTATTGTGACTTTACCCTGATGTTAATAAGTGATATTTATTTCCTAAGAATCTGCAAATTCGCTGATTAAATTCGACTGATTAAATCCGCTGATTAAATCGGCAAATTCGCTGATTAAATGATTTTGTAACATCACTTTTTCCCAGTACTGCTTAAAAAAAAAAAAGAACGAAAAAAAAAAAAAACGCAGGCGAAACATGTCTTCCTTGGAAGACTCACATTTATTTTTGTGTACAAACAACACCTTGAACACAACACGTGCGCAATTCTGTGTAGTTTAATCAGACGTCTCATTATGCATACTATCGTATTTACCGTTGCGGTGCATATTTATCATAAGGCTTATTATTCCCATACTGCTTCATAAGTTATGACCAGTAAGACCTCAAATTAATTATAGCCTATACTACATTGCCTGAAGCTTATAAATAGTTTTTTTTTCCCTTATGTATTAGGTTCCTATACAGGTACATGATTGTATAAGATGCTGCTTTTTGTTCATCCCTTCCTTCCACTTAGTCACTCAATAAATTGTCTATACCACTTTATCCTGTATTCAGGGTCACGGGGGGCCCGGATCCTATCCCAGGAGACTTTTTGGGAATGCCAGTTAGCCTAATCTGCATGTCTTCGGGCTGTGGGAGGAAACCCCACCAAGCACGGGGAGAACATGCAAACTCCCTGCATGTAGGCGGGAATCGAACCCGAACCCCGGAAGTGCAAGGTGACAGTGCTAACCACCACGCCACCGTGCCGCGTATTCCTTTCATCAATATTCCCTTTCTTCCCTCCTGTCCAACATGATCCACCACAGGATTTATACAGTGCTGTCTCTCTAACTTCGAGCCTCCGCAGTTGAAATATGCCTCCAAGACTGCAGTGGGGCACCGAGGCCTTGACTCCCTGGAACAAACTGTGAGGAGCGCTGAAGATGGAAAGAGGGAGGAAAAATGTTAGGGAATAGTGGAGGAGGGGTTCTCTGCCACAGAAGGAGTGCCCGTAGAGAACACTGATTACTTACTTTCGAAACATCAGTTTGATGGAGAGACGCACGCTCCTTCCCAGCGGCCTCCCATCCGTCTGGGCCACAGTCGCCCATGATTGATGAGGCGACCGGCAGTGTGACGCCACTCTGCAGGGCTTGCCTGCCTTTTGCTATGCTCTCCCTTTCTCTCTGTTTGCCTCTTCTCCCCCCTCCCGCAGGTGCTCAGGTATATAGGAGGTTGATGAAGTTTCTGCATGAGCGTCTATGTGTGTGCATGCTCCTCTGCTCACTTCCTCACCTAAATGCCTGTGTGTGCCAGAATAGCTACCTGTATTAATTAGCGGCAACTTCGCTGATTAAAAAACATGCTAAAGGCTGGCATTTGCTAATAATGAATCACTCTTTTTTTTCCTTTGGAGCAATTGAAAGATGTTGATCTTAGGATGGGATTTGCATCATCAAAGTCTATTAGTAGCACCGGCATTATCTTTTTTTTACTGTTTCTCTCTTATTATGTATTTACTTTGCTTATCTGTTGAATAAATTTTAAGAGGCTCGGTGCGTTTAATCCCAACTTAGAAAAACCTGGTGAATGAAGATAATCCTAGTTTTAGGCTTGTTAATAAGCTAAGAATGCTAAAAAAGGAATCACTAGTCTGCAGGATTATCCGTAAATCATCGATTTCTGAAATGCTCAAAGCAGCCGGTCTGGTACCAAATGCCTATGCGACAGTTGAAGTCACAAAGATATATGTTTTTTTCTTTTCTGTCGTGAGCTCTTGACCCGTATGTGCATTGTGTTGTTGTCACTTGATTGAATTAAGGGATAAGTGCATAAATGGTCAGGTGTACAAATGCTTACTATTATGTTGGGCTTCCTAGTGCATGGACACCATGAAAACATCTGAAGGTGTGCTTTGGACGTGTTGGTCCGGCACATAACAAAAAAAAAATGCTCAATCAGATTGAGACCTGGAGAATTTGGAGACAAAATCAATGCCATGAATTCATTGTCATGTTCCTCAAACCGTTCATGAGTGGTGTGGCAGGCAGGTGGTGAATATCAAAGTAACATCTAACAATAGAGCATCACACCGCCTCCGCTGGCTTGCCTTCCCATAGTGCATCCTGATGCCATGTCTTCTCCAGGTACAGTAGGTGATGCGCAACCACCCGGACCGTCCACATGATGTAAAAGAAAGCATGATTCATCAGACCAGGCCAAGTTCTTCTAGTGCTAGATGATGCTTACAGTATATACCCATTGTATATACCTTCAGCAGAGGACAGGGGGTCAACATGAGCATTCTGACCAGTCCTGACTTTGTCCTGAAAATTGGTTGTTGTGCTACTACTGTAGCAATTTGTCAATTGGGACCAGACAAGCTACTGTAGCATCAGTGAGCTTTGATTGCTTGTCCTTCCATGGACCACCCTTAGTAGGTACATTACAAACCACTTCCATACCAAGAACATCACCCATACTGTAAGACCAGAGGTTGGTAGAGTAGCCAAACATTGTACTCAAGTAAGAGTAGCTGTACTTCCAAATAATATTACTCAAGTAAAAAAGTATTCAGTGAAAGTACAGTCCAATTTTTTTTTTTTATTATTATGTAAGCAGCCATACAAATTAATATACAATTTCTTGAAATTTCCAAATCATTTAATAAATGAAATAAATAAAATAAAATAAAATAAAATAAAATAAATGTATTTACAAAATAGCAAATTAAGGAACAAGAAACACAAATTTCCACATAAGACTTTTGAAACAAATCCCTACTGTAGGTAACGTATGTATAAACTATAGTGTAAACTATTTCTAGTGTAAGATACACTGTACTGTATGTATATTCAGTTGCCCTCCAAATATCTGAAAATATTTTTTAGCCTCTAGCGTATTTGCTAATTATATATGCTAACATTGCAAGAGTTAATAAAACAGCTAAACTTTTCCTTCTTTGTCTACGGCGGCCGATTTTTATTTACTTTAAAAAAAAATTATGACCACATATATTGTTGCTTGGTCAAACGGAGTCATGTGATTATTGTTGCTACATCTGATTGGTGAAACACGGTCATGTGGTACTGTAGATCCACCGGCTGCATTTCTTCGGCAATAATAAAGAATATCTAACGTGTAGAATAAATGGTGAGAAAAGTATCGAGTCGAGTGTAGCTGAGTATAGCGGAGTACGAGTATCGTTTCTCCTTCACAAATAATCTATATCTATATAGATCTATATATAAAGTTAAAATAAAAGTATGGTGCAGTGAAACTACTCATAGAAGTAACTTATTTTCAAAAAGTTACTTAAGTAAAATGTATAAGACCTGTCATTTTTTAAGACAGAGTCGTCTAGCCGCCACAGTTTATTCTAATCCGTCTTATTATACACTACCTGCCTGTTTTTAACATCAACTTTGAGAACTAACTTGCGTCCACTTGCTTCCTAATTTCTGTACATCCCACTCCCAAGTGCCAAAGTAAAGAGATAATCAATGTTATTCACTTAACTTGTCAAATCTTATTTTTAAAATAGTTATTTTCTTTATGTAGCACTTCATTCATAAAGCCTCTGCCGCTTCTTTCCCTCGGGCAGGAGGCATGTTAAATATTACGAGTACAGAGGTTCGTTGAAGACAATGTAGTGACATCACTGTCATGTACTGTAGCAGCTCGCTGTCTGTTCATTCTTAACCGTCGCTGTCACTATCTATTCCCTGACACTTATTTCAGAGACCTTGAAGGCGTTTTTACAGAGCTGGAAGACAGAGAAATCATTGTAAACGCCGCAGTAAATGCAGCCCCTTCCTCCCTGTTTGTGTCTGCCCTACCCTACAGTACCCATGTCCATGCCTCTCTGTCTTTATACTTTCCTTAATATTCGTCTGTTCCACTCATTGCTTCCCAATTTATTTATTTTTTTTTTTCACATTCACCGATATATATACCAGGCTCTCCTCACCGGTCATCTCAGTCAACCACTACAGACTTTTATCTCTTTTTATTCTTTGCGTTTTTGTGCCAGTTTGTGCCATTTTACATTTCACCAACTAGCAGGGCGCTTTAGCAGGAAGGTTAGGCCAGGTGAGTAAGGAAGTGTCTCATGGGATCAAGCAGGCTTTGTTTAAAACATTTAATATTTACCTATTCTAATTAATCTTTCTGCCCACTGGCGGTTTTCACACATACGATTCACACATACCCGGGTCATTAACAGACCAGCAACAGAGCGCTTTTCCAAATGCAGCAGTCTCCAGGGTTTTTTTTTTTTTTAAAAAAAAGGAAAAAATAAGCATGCATACAAAACATGGTATCAGTACTAAAAAGTGTCTCACCTAAATGAAAAAGTGAATTTTCAAGATAGGCTTGTATAACACCATTTTTCATAATACTTGCGTAATGCTTTTTATCTCCTGTCTTCCATGCTTCATTTTTGGTAAATATGCTGCACATTTATATTGTTATTAGATAAAAAGAAACACGTTTGCTTAAAACAGTTTCACGCCCTTTTATGTTTTAGTGTCCGGAACTTTTTTAAATTCAAATCTTTCAACGATCTTAACGGTCATTCAGATGAAACTTGGCCATTTTAGATTTCACATGAAAAGACATAAACCTGAAAACATGTATTATTCTAAAATGCAAAATTGTATTAAGATATTGCAACATGAATTTGAAATGGTTACGGACACTACAGATTTATTGATTGATTGATTGATTGATTGATTTTTTAAGCTTTTACCAAAAACTTACATTTAAGCAACAATGTTTTTACAGGTCATGCTGCTACACAAGCTTACACAAATTTTAGTATCAATACTTGTATAGAAATATGAATCATTTGCATTTTGAATGATTATCGTTTGAAGCGAGACAGTATAACACAAAAAAATATATACTGTATAAAATCATCGGCTGAAATTACCAAGTTGAAATTTTGAGCAAAGCAAGATCGGTCCACTACCATGTTGCATAAACTTCAGAAGTAGCTTTTTTTTTGGCACACACACTTTCTATATTACTGTATATGTATAACATAAAAAAAATGAAATCAGCACCTTTACTGTATTTTGACCGATAGTACATTGACATTTCATTTCTGAGACTGCAGTAGGCACCGATTTCCTAAATAATGTGAAATCGCAGTACCTTAACTACAGTTTTAATTATATATAGCTGTACCAACTCATACTAACTAGTTTCTTTAACTACAGTAACATAATGATACAGTATGTGATAGAAAATAAAACAAGATCTTCTGGAAATTGCTCTGGATAATGGCATCTGATAAATGTTAATAATGTACAGTACAGATGTGCTCCATAACTACTTATAGACAGATGTTTTGCCAAGCACTGGACTATATCAGGTGCATATTGAGGCGCTTTACACTATATTATCACCAACAAATAGGGGAACATACACAAACATGCCCAGACACCAAAGAGTACATGCTTTAGATTAAAAGCATGTTTACTTCTCGATTTGTGTGATTCAGAATAAGAAGGTGGGAGTGTGAGATGCTTGAGTTCCTGCTCTGTGTGAGGCCTCATTTTTTTCAGCTTAGGTGGATTTATGTTCAGCAAAATTACAGCTCATTTCATTAAAATTATTATTACAGTTTCCTACCAGGACTCCTAAATTGGCTCTCATATTCATACCAGCTGCATCTGGAATCTTTTACACTGCAGAAGTATCTCATAAGTGTTTCTATAAATATGGGCAGGAAATCATCAAAGCATGTAGACACATTATGTCATACTTTGTAGTTAGTGTGAAGGTTTTGCAAAGAAAACATCCAAATATGGGTATAAAGACCTACGAAATGTACACTTATATGTATATACATACAGTATATGTACAGTATATATACTGTATACTATATATATACACATATACACATATATACTGTGTATAACCCTTTATGTTTGATAATTCTGAGAAGGTTCAACATTTTGATGGCACTTTCCCATACCCATCTCTCCTGTATATAATGTACACAGCTTTCCGTCAAAACACAATTCTTTAAAAAGCAAGTACTGTACTACAGTATAAAGTGACAGGGCATTGGGCTGGGCCCTTGAGTAATGTCCTGCAACTTAAATTGCTCGGATACAATCAGTATCTTTAAATGAATAAATAAAAAGTTACATTCAAAGAGCAGTGAAATTAAATAAAAATAAAATAAAACTTTTATTGATACCTTCTATTCAATAACAATATCAATAAAAAGTGTGAAATAAAAAGAATTAAAGTAGATAACGAAAGATGAAAAGGAAGGACAAACCATAAGACTCAGATTTGTAGACTTAAAAAAAAATAGACTAAAAAAATCATAAGAGAAAAAAAAACATAGCATTTTAAAATAGATTTTTTTTTTTTTTTTTTTTAATGGGGGACTAGCTGTTGTGTAATCCTGGTGCTAAAATAAAAAAAAAAAAAGTCATGCCATGCAAGATGCAAATAATGATAATAAAACATTCAAACTAAGTTATATACAATACCCAGATTGTCGGATAGACTCGGTTCACAATAAAGCCGACATGGAATCATAATATCAGTAAGCAAATGTTCCTGCATTGTAACCTGAGTATATTTGATATAGTCCGCTGCATCATGAATAAATCCATAACAGTTCCAGAACAGGGACGTTTTAACAATCAAATACTTGAGTCTTTTTTTTTTTTTTTTTTTTTTTGCCCAATTTCCTCCCTAATTTAGTAGTTTCCAATCACTAGGGGGCTCCACATTAAGGTTACTACTACCACTCAGTCGGGAGGGCCGAAGACTATCACGTGTTTCCTCTGAACCACGTGATGTCAACCGACTGCACCTTTTTGAACTGCTCACCGTTGGGGGCGGCGTAACACACTCGGAGGACAGCGCTATCCGCTTCTTCCGCTTGCGTGAGCTCACAGACGCCTCTGATTGGCTTTAGATCCGTGATTAATGTGGGAGCACCAAGTACCTCTCATCCCTCCCCGCTGAGAGGGCTCGGCCAATCAGCTCTCTCTAGACCTTGAGTTTGAGAAAGTTTGAGGACGAGGAACGGCTTTCATACCATGTTGCAATTTAACAATTCCATACGTGTCGTATGTTCACTCTGGTTTACAAACAGTAGGCCCATCAATTTGCTGTGGGTTTTTTTTTTGGCGTGTTTTTATTTATTTATTTACCAGTTTATTGTGCTACTGTATGAGCAGTCAAGCGGTAAATAGTGGTACTTTTTGGATGCATTAGTGGCTGGAGTATCCGCAGACAGTCTGCTATAAGAAAATGTTTTGTTTACTTGTCAACGCCAAGTACTGTACTACTAACGTCGCAAAATCACTGTACGTTGCATAATCTACAACTCGCTTCTTATGCTTCTTATTGAGATTTTATTACGGTTCTCCTGCATACACCCCCCTCCCCCCCCCGGCCCCCCAACCCCCCGCACCATTCCCTGGTGTTCAAACACCGATTTCGGCATAGCAGTAAATCCTTAATATCGCTGTGCTACGTCTCCCCTCTGTCCCCGTACTGCAATTGCGCACACTGTTGCGGGTGTGTGTAGTTCCACCGCAGGAGTGATAACAGTAATGATATGGCAGAGCTCCAGCCTGTGAAGGCTATTAAAGAATGATTCATGTGGCCATGTGCTTTTAATGACATCTTCTGTCAGGCATCAATAACACTTGGACGAATTTAGTGGAAAGTGGAAAGTAGGGTAAGAGAAAGGGACGAGTGATGAGGGGTAGAAATCAGAATGACCTCTGTCCTTTGTCACAGGCCTGTGATCAATCACCGGCGCACTTGCCACGTCGTAACATATACAGTACTATCTTTCTAAAAATCATTATTGCCGTGTGTGTGTTTTTTTTTTTTTTTTTTAACCCAGTAGATTCAGTTCCTCCTTTGGTGTTGTTATAACCTCCACTCTTCTGGGAAGGCTTTCCACTGGATTTCGGAACATGGCTATGGGGCTAGATTTGTGCTCATTCAGCTACAAGAGCATTATGAGGGTCAGGGAATGTCAGCTGCGGTGCCTGGGGTGCATCTGCTGTTCCAGTTCATCTCGGAGGTGCTCAGTGCAGCTGCGGTCAAGGCTCAGTACAAGACAACTGGAATCTTCTACTCCGACCTTGGCAAACCAGGTCTTCACTGACCTCACCTTTTGCAAACAGGGGCATCGTGCTGCTGAAATAGATTTTCTTAGTTCTTAGTAGTGAAGGGATATGGTAATGCTAAAGCAGAAACTGTTTATGATTTCGTGCTTCAAACTTTGTGCAGACCTTAGAGTGTGATGGCCAGGTGTCCAAAAACCTTCAAAATTTTTGCACAACTTCTGATTCCATGGTCGTTCCTGATTTTTTTAAATTTCTTTCTACACTGTAAAACAATACTGAAGGCGTTTATCCAAAATGCACAATAATCTCCTTTGAACAGTTGATATTGAGATGTATATCTGCTCCGTCTTCTGCTCTGTAAAGCTTCATAACGGCTCTGATCTGAGGTGCTGTTTGTTAATTGGTGATTTCTGGAGGCTCTAAATGAACTTTAGCAGAGGTCAGTTTTGGTCTTGCTTTCCTGGGAAGGTCTTCATGAGAGCCAGTTTCATCGTCATGGAGCTTGATGGGTTTTGCAAATGCACTTGACACAATACTGTTCTTGGAAGAACTGTTCGAGAAATAAAAGCTGACTGTTATTGGTGGTGTTGTTACTTAAGTACCCAAAGCCATAGGTGTTATTTCATAGTTTTCAAATTCTCCTTTATTGTTCTAGAATGTAGAAAATAAATCCAAACTTGTGTCCAAACTCATAACTGGTTCTGTACATCGAGAGAGAGAGAGATCTCATTTTGCTTTCAAACTGTTTATCTCTGTTATGGCTGTTTTGAGAAAAACGTCTTTTTTTTTAGTTTTTTTTTTTTGTTTGTTTTATGTGTATATCTCCTGTCTCTCGCACACAAAGCCAATGAGTACGGTTCTAAAAGAAGAGTACATAATGATTTTCAACAAAAATATTTTTGTTATAGACAACCGTGTATGTCTGCGGATAATAATTAGCCAAAATGAGGCAAAATTAGCCGAAACTCAGAAAATGGTGTTTATCTCGTTTTGCTGTCAAACTGTTCATGCATACAGTATAGAGTACAGTATGTTCACAGCTTTTGCTGGTCGCAGTATGACAACTTGTTAATACCCCTATCTCACCTATGCGGTTTCGCGCGGTGGCCGTAAGTACAGTTCATTATGATTCACCGCGAGTTTTTGGCGCTGTGAGTACGTTTCCATCTTTCCGCGCGAAAAATTAAACATGTTCAAATTTTTTGCCGGTCCTTGTGGAAGCTTGCGGTCCTTATAGAACTTCGCGGAGCGCCAGCGGAACGTCGGCGGGCAATCGCGGCGACTCACGGTGCCTAACACCGCATCTCACCGTGAGTCAAACCGCATAGGTGAGATAGGGGTATAAGGTTGACGTATGGAAGCCAGTGTAGGGTCAGTTAGCGTGCTCTTTTCTGTACGTCACAGTAAATGGTCTCAAACGGTTGAAAGGTTTGCAATGTTTTTTATTTCTTTTGTTGGTTTTGTCAGTTTTTGGCTGATAAGTTGCTTACTGTAACGAGCTTAAAGATTTCCTTCCTTTTGTTTCCTTCAGGTTATCTGGAATGAATATGCCATCTCCTATTGTCAGCAACAAGAACTGGCTGAGGCTACACTTTGTAACTGACAGCAACCATCGATACAGAGGCTTTAGTGCCCATTATCAAGGTAAGCTGACATTTTAATCACTTGAAATGTCTCCGTCTAGAGCTGCTGTAAACAAGTAACCCTTTGAAACTCTTCAAATCAGATCACTTTATATTTGGAACGTTCCAGGAACAGGCCGTGCACTCTGACTCCACATGCAACCTCAGATGTTTTCCTAATGGTTATGTTGTTCGATATGAATTATTACTTGTCCTGTTATCGTTTGTTCATTTTTTTTTTATTTCGCCCAATTTAGCCCACTTATGCGCTGTTACTCAAAACAGTAAGAGACAGATATTTTCAATTTTTGCAAATAAAAAAAAAAGAAAAGAAAGAAAATTAGACAGTATAGTATCTTTGCGGATGCAACAGAATTTTAATCAATAATTCAACATGAATTTGCTCTTTGGAAATAGCTGTCTCTTGATTCTTCTTTGCTCATCAAAAGCTGCTTAATTATTAAGTTACAGCAGGTCATCAAAAAAAAAAAAAACATAATCGTCGTGTGTGTGTCTGGCTTTGTGTATTCTTTGTGACCAACATCAAGCACATATTTACCATAAATTCAGCTGATTGATCTGACCACAATATTGATCTGAGTGGAATATGAAAGTGTTTGCCAACCCTTACATACTGCAATATGTTGAAGATCAAGTTTTAATGTACATATAGTAAACCTAAGAATGCAGCTCAATCTGTGTTGGGTGTTCAGACTCCATGACTTAGTGTAAAATGGCACGAGTTTTTTTTTTTTTTTTTTTATCTCATAGGAACTGTGTACTGTTTACCCAAGGGGGAATCAGTGCAGACTTTACCAAGTTCATGAACGGAAATACGATGATGTAAAACGGCAGGTCCGAAGCGCCCTGTTGTTTAAGGAGCAGCATGCCTAATATATTAGTCTGTTGAAACGTCTCAAGGAAATGGCATAACGATTCTCGTCCTGTTTTCGGGCGGTGCTCTTCTTATTGACATTAACTACCTGTGGCTCCCAACTCAGACAGTCTGTAAAAGGAAAATAAAGTTGGGATTGCAGCAACGTCTGGCCTTGTCAGCCTTCCTCAGACAGAAGCAGTCATCATCATGGAGATGTTTGTATGTACTGTATATGTGTATTTTTATCCTTCTTTTTGTGCCCCCCCACCACCCATCCACTCAGTGCTTTATTTTACAGCCTGGAGTCTCGGCCACAGATAATGAAGTATTCCTTTTGCAGTCACTCCTGGCACCAAGTCGTTGGTCCTTTGGGGAGAGCGTATGAGCATGTTCAGATAAAATTCACTCCTGGCCTGAGGGAGTAATTAGCTTGACCGGACTCCACTATGTCTTTGTCAAATAATGGCAAGTGTCAAAAGCGCATACTTAAAGTATAATTCCATTAGTAGTAATACATGCATGGCATAAAATTAGACATGCGTTTTGTTAGAAAAAGTTCGAATCTTTGATCTGCTCATTGCATTAGTTTGAATCGTCTAAATGTCAGTCACGCGTGGGGTTACACTGAAATCGCTTTAATCACGAAGTGATGTAATGGTGGTGTAAACAGCGTATAAGCACATGGAGGTTGGGTGTGCAATAATAATAATAATAATAATAATAATAATGTAATATTAACAATTTGCGAGTTGAATTCATCTACAAATGATGGGACATCAATCATCGCGACACACTAGCCCATCATGGGTGTATGCAAGCTTTCGTCCGAGTGTGAAGTCCCACTGTAATATAGTACATTAGGATTTTTTTCAGTTTGTTATTGCATAGCTTAGTGTTTATAACCTCTCAGGCATGTACATTATACTGTATAACAACCTATTTAACACTAGAAGCGCCGCGCCAGTGTCACCTACTAATAACTGTCCCCTTTAAATAGCTTTGCTTTTCCATTAACATATAATAAAAAGGTTAGTAATGAGAGTGATATAGTACTTGTATACAGTATGTACAAATTAAACCATTACTACTGTACATTTGCCCCAACCAGAGACAGTGGGTTAAACATACTATTGTAATTGTTTTTCATTTTCTTCGCTCTAGTGGAACACATGTTAGCGGAAAGGGGAAAAAAAAGGTGTTTTTGGTGTCATAGGAATTTATAGATGAGATTATATAGCCTGGTAATTATGTTTCTATTGCACCAAGTTAAAGTGTGGTGTGATCTCTGCTCAATAATACCTTGTTTCTTTACTTTGAGTTTTTTTCAGACCATTAAGCCCATGCTCTTTTGGTGTTTATCGCTAGTGCATGGTACCAAAGGTTATTATTATTATGATTCAATTAGATATTTAAGATTTGTATCAAATAATAATAATAATAATAATAATAATAATAATAATAATAATAATAACTAGACAGGTATATTTTCAGAAGATAGTGTGAGTGGTGCTTGCCGTGGCAAAACTCGGCTCGCTGGGCCTTTTATAACGACAGGATCAGTTGCTAAGGTGCTCCAAAGTGGTTGCTAGGGCGGGGCTTGACAGCTTCACAATGATCCTGAACCAGACTGATTGGTTTCCTGAGTATCAGCCCACCCCCATGTCTCTATGACAACGGGATCCACAGTTGAGTTGAGTTTCAAAGTTCCTATGGAAGTTACCATAGCAGGGAATGCAACTGTGAGCACTTGGGGAGTACCTTCACTATTATAGGTCATTGGGGCAAATTTGGGCACCCCTTATGTCCCAGGGGTACAACTTATACCCTGTTGCGGGGGTATGTTCTGACACTGCTTGCAAGCCTCTTCAAATGTGGTAAAATCTTATATTTCTACAAAATTCTTGCTCTGCGCTAGAATTCGTCAAAGTTGGTATCAATGTTAAGTTGATGGTATTTTTTGGGCGCCCCACCCCTTGGAAAAGTCAAAGCATCCCATTCCAGTGTAAGCTGCACGATTTATGACACCTCTTTCAGGGGTCTATGACAAATGGTACGGGACTAGTTACATGCCAAAGTTTGTACAGAAGAAGAATAATAATAATAAAAAAGAAGCCTGCAAGATAATACTAATGATGCTTTGCATCACAAGCACCACTAGTAATAATAATTGCAATACATGATTCATGAGTCTGATATGATTTGAAGATGACTGCAAGACCAAGATAAGGACAATTTGCCTAGTATTTAAATTATGCTTACAGTAATTTACATCCAATTAAGTGAATGTGTCGATCATCACCACCAGGTAATTAGATAAACATTTGAATATCAATCAATTATACACAACAGGCTAATGTATGCCTGGTACCAAAGGCCGGCCCATCTGGTCCGATCCCACAGAAACGCTGATGGAGCATACATTGCTGAAAAA
This sequence comes from Clarias platycephalus, assembly GCA_030068275.1. NCBI lineage: Eukaryota > Metazoa > Chordata > Actinopteri > Siluriformes > Clariidae > Clarias > Clarias platycephalus. Next base: position 21,108,515 of record JAQQZT010000023.1, read on the forward strand.
AGTCAATGGTGGCCTTGAGAGAACGGTATCAGATAATTTGGAGCATCACAGCCTGCCACGCATGGAGCTTAGCAGGCAAAGAGTTCAATGATGTTGATCTGGCGTCCAAATTCCCCAGATCTTAACACTCTAAGGAACACCTCTAACGTCCCGGTGCCAGACACCACACCGCACCCCTAGAGGTCTTGTGGAGACCAGAGTTGATGCCCCAAGGGGCCAGAGCTTCTCTGGCTGCACAAGAGGAACCCACATAATATTGGGCATAATGTGTTATGATTTAATCCTATGGCTGATCTGTGAATATACAAGTGAAGTGTAGGCCATTCACAGACAATTGAATAATGAATGGAGAGAAGCGTAATGGCAGACATACCCGGATGAGCGTACATGGGATTGGATTGCCAACATTAAAGAAGGCAGTGAAGAGGGTTTTTTGTTATGACCTGATGGTGTGTCTTGGATGCTTCATGATCCATGTAAAGATTTCAGCGTAGACAGCTGTGGCACTGATAGAGATCACAGAGGAAGCTGATGATGCTGTAAGGAGGGTTTCAGTGGAAATCACACCAAAAGTCCAGTCAAACCCTCACAGCTTGTCCAAGGAATCAGCTTGGCAACTTGGCAGTGCAATGTACAGTATGGTTTGACATTAGTTGAGATGTTATCAAAGCCACATTTCCAATTAAAGGATTTTAACATCTGGAAGATTTTTTAAAACAAAATAATAATAAAAAAAAAGTAAGACAATACCTAAAAGGTGAGGTGATTGGACTTTTGAAAAAAAATATTCAAAGTGAGATTCAGCACACAGACGTTAAATTAAACCTTTAATAAACTTTTTAAATCAGCCGTTCAGTGTCCAGTCACCTCAGCTGTAGTAATCATACTGTTTTTCTTTCTTTTTTCTTTTTTTTCTTTTCTTCTTTTTTTTTTTTTTATTAATTACAGAATTGCACAGTTTAATTAGTGTAAAGAAACTCTCTAATCAGGATGACCCACGAGAATAGATGATTGACTGATTCAGATTAATTAAAAAGTTGTTTCGTACCTAATAGATGTAGTGTAATTTAGTACCGATAGCATGATTGCACTCTCTTGCATTATGGAGTCATTAGGTGGTACTTAATGCGTAATGTATTCATGGCAGGAATTCATATCAGCATTTAAATAATAATGATGCACTGTCTGGTGAAGGGACCTGGGCTAATTGTTTCAAGAAAATTATGATTATCTGTTTTATTTAAAATGCGACTTGGTCCGGTGAAACAGACCATATCGTTATCCAGATCTACTGGCATTTTACGTCCCGAGAAAACTGTTCAGTTATTTACCTTATGGTCATTATTCAATAGATTTTATGAATTATGATCTTCTCCCCTTGGGGTCCGTGTCCATGGTTCTCTGTGTGCGCGGTCAGTTTGCATGTTCTTCCCGTGCTTGCTGGGTTTCTTCCCGATACTCTGGTTTCCTCCCGTAGTACAAAGTCATGCAGATTAGGCTAACTGGTGTTCCCAAATTGCCTGTAGATGGTCTCCTGGAAAAGGAAACGGCAACCCACAGTATTTTCCTTGCCCAAAAAAAAAAACATGGACAGCATCTACAAAGAGGTCACGAAGAGGTGGACACGACTCTTTTTTTTTTTTTTTTTTAGTAAAAGTGCAAAAAAAGTTATGATTACTGTAACAGGTCATAATGATAAAGTACGTTTTTAAAAAACACCTTCCTGTAGACCGGATACTGTATTGCGTTAATACGTACCACCACTGAACTAAAGTCATATTCATCGACTACATAAATCCCAGGGGACAGACCTTCATTTTCAGAGTATTGTTTTCACTGTAAACCATATTAGCACAGATATTCCTTAAGTTATCTCTGCTTACCCTTTGTGTGATAACTTCTTTATATAAAGCATATTTTAAAGTTGCATGATATACGGTGCTTAAGAGCTTAAGATTTTGCCCTTGCAGGCAAAAAAGTACTAAAAACACTTGGAGAAAAACATTTTGCAGCATCCGTTGTACTGATTAATACATACAGTACAATCGGATACAATTCAAGGCGGTGTTCCAAACCACACAATACATACTAAGTAGTATGGTCTAAACTGTAATGACACCAATGCATCACAAATCCCACTGTGTAACTACGCCTATTCTGCAACATTGTAAACAGCATATAACAGACCTAACCAGCGTATCCTTGAAAATTGCGAAATGTATTGGACCACAAACTAAATTTAGGCTACAGAGAATTAAGCTCTGCACTTCTCAAGAGATTCTAAAGAGACACGATTAGGTGTATTAACTCTGTTCAGCTGAGTAAATTATAATGTTGAAAAAAATATGCAAAAAAAGTAAAAATTCTGTTAATCAAAGTATAAATTATAACTATAACTGAATTAAATTGACTATCATCTACCCTAAATGACCAAGAACTTGTTGACACCTGACCATCGCACCCATAAGTAAGGAACTCCATCCATCCATCCATCCATCCATCCATCCACCCTTCCAGGAACCTCTGTAGTCCAACTAGGGACCGTGGAGGCCAATGTTGACCATTGTATTTATTCCCAATTTACGACCGGGGTGGGACTCATGGTCAACATTCACACATGCATTCACACACTAGGGTTAATTCTCAATTTGGGAACGCTAATTAACCTCTTTGAACTGTGTGAGGAAACCGGAGTACCCGGAGGAAACCCACCAAGCACGGGGAGAACATGCAAACTCCATGCACACAGACCCCAAGGCGAGAATAAAACCCAGACCATGATGGTGTAAGGCGATAGTGCTAACCACGACGCCACCAAGAGCTCCATATTGTACAAAATTGAATGAATAAATAAGATATGATAAATTAAGTAATTACTGAACTGGCCAAAATAAAAAAAGGTGCACACAATAATGTCATTTTGCCTCTTTTAGCTTTGAATGCTGACATTTTTCAGAGTTAATCTTTGGCCCGAGATCTTGTAGTGATGACAGTCAAACCATCCCATAAAATCTTCTGTACTATAGCATTTTCAAAGATGTTAATTGGGGTTAATTTCAGGACCAATTTGTCTATAAAGATGCTTCCTCCTACTTCCCAGAATCGCTTTTAAACAAATTCAGCTCAGTCATCAAAAAAAAAAAGAAGAACTCCATGGATGTGATAACCTGGACATTCAGGTGGTCAGCTGACTTGATTTTATTGCCACATGACGATGCTGAGTCTAGACCTGAGCAACAGAAGCAACCCCAGATCATAACACTGCCTCCAGAGGATTGTACAGTGGACATGATTGGTGGGCTTCCCTTCTTACCCTGACGAACCCATCACACTGGACTCATCATGCTCAATTGTTGAACATGACCTTTTTCCATTGCTCCAAAGTTCACCCTTTACCCTGACATTTCTTTTTTCAGATTAGCCTCAATAACCAGTGGTTTTCTAATGGCTACACAGATGTTTAGTTCCAATCCTGTGAGTTCTCATCACATTGTGCATTTGGAAATGCTTTTACTTTCACTATACAGTATAACACCATTTTCACCAAGCGTTTGACGGTTCAGCACTGTCCTTACAGTATATGTGTTGGACAGTTCTTAACTCAGTTCCAGTAATCTCCTTAGTTGTTTTCTTTGCTTGATGTACGCCCAATAATTTAACCCCTTTGAAATACAGTCACATCTTATTCATGAGCATAATACAGTATATCTTATACTTTTGTTTTTAGAAACAATGAGAAGCTACTCACTGCATCATTTAGGCTTAAAAGAATTGTTCCCAGCTGAAACTCATTAATCACTGCAGTAGTTATTTAATCAAAGCCTCATAAGTACTTGCTTATTTAATTACAAATGCCAATATTTTTCTTCGGCCAGACAATGTAATATGACCATGAAATTGTGGAATAATTAAACACACTTTAATTTGAAATAATAAATTTGAGTTTTCATCCTGCATTACAATCTGCTTATTATTCCGGAGTATTGTGTCTCCATGATTATTTTCACAATAGCGAAGATTATTAGCAGAGGCTGTTTTTTTTCCCGTAGTTTTTTTCAAAAAGTCATTTGTGCCAAGTTGGCTTTAATTTCCTATTGTCACTTTTCATCAGAATGACTTTGTCTGTCAATCAAGACAGAGTGAAGACAGTTATGTCACGGTGCTCAATTGCTCTTAAACTGTTGACGGTGGCATCATGGATGCGAACATCTTGAAGAGCCTTTACCAACATGACCTCTTCTTCTAAACAGCTCCAAACAACTTCTGCTGATAAACTCTTACTCACTAATCATCTGTACCGCTTTATCACACATACTGTATACACACACATTACAGGCAATTTGGGAACGCCAATTAGCCTTATCAGCGTGTCTTTGGACTGCGGGAGGAAACCAGAGTACCAGGAGGAAACCCAGCAAGCAAACGCACAGACCTGAGGTGGGAATCAAACCCGGACCCAGTAGGTCCAAGTGCTAACCACTAAGCCACTGTGCCGCCTGCTGGTAAACTGTTCCTCTCAATTTTATCATTCAATAATGGATAATAGTCCTTCAGCTACATTCACACTGTTCTACTGATGGATCCAAAATTGGCACGTTCTGTTTGCTTTGCATGAACTGAATTGTGGCTCAGTTGTGTCATTTTGCTCATGTTTCTTGCACCGGGTCATTGAGAACCCTTCATCTTCTTAAGCAATAACACGGGTATGAAACCAAACAAATTGCATACTGTAATGTCCTAGTAAAGGTTTTAGGAAAAAAAAAAAACTTTTATGCACACCATCTATGTGAATGCAGCCTTATGATGTTTTACCTAGCATGCGGTACAGAAGGGTACTGTTAAAGAGTTACAGTAAATAATGTTTAAGTACAGTTGTATATTAGACATTTATAGTTCGTTACTGGCAAAATACCAGTGTAGTAAAATTGCTTATATTTACAGTGGGGTAATATTTAATACAGCAGAGTACTGTAAAGAAATGATAGCATCTATTATAGTAAATTACGTGCATTATGATTTACAGGCTTTACTGTGCATCTGCATGGACTCGCTGGCAAATCTGCTGCCAATAAATTTGGCAGCATAAATTGGTATGAATTTAAAGTTAAGTAAAGTCTAGGACACCTTTGCCTCGTGTAGCATTACAATTACCCGCCACAGGAACTAATAATGCCAAACATGCTCCAGCATGACAGAAAGCAAGTTGAACAACTCGAGTGTCCTACACAGAACCCTGACCTCAACCCCAATGAACACCTTCAGGATGAATTGGAACTACAAATGCACCCCAGGCCTTCGCACGCGTTGGTGCCAGAAATCACTAATGCTCTTGTCATGGCCAGACTACTCGAAAAAAATCGAAAAAAGACTTCCCAGAAGAGTTAAACAAACAAACAAACAAACAAACAAACAAACAAACCAATCAATCAATCAATCAATCAATCAATCAATCAATCAATCAATCAATCAATCAATCAATCAATCAATCAATCAATCTGGAATACAATGATCAGGGTGGCACAGTGGCTTAGTGGTAAGCACTGTCGCTTTGCATCTCCGGGGTCTGGGTTTGATTCCCACCTTGGGTCTGTGTGCATGGAGTTTGCATGTTCTAGCCGTGTTTGCTGGGTTTCCTCCTGGTACTCCAGAATCTTCCCACAGTCCAAAGACATGCAGATTAGGCATATTGGTGTTCCAAAATTGCCTGAAGTATGTGTGTGTGGTAATGGATTGGCACCCCATCCAAGGTGTACCCCCCTAAGTCTCCTGGGAAAGGCTCCAGGTCCCCGGTGACCTTGTAGACAGGATAAAGCGGTATAGATGATGAGACAATAGAATGTTCAACAAAAACATGATGGTATGATGGTTAGGTATTCACAAACTTTTGACCACATAGTGTATTATATATTATATCCCCCCAAAATTGGAGAACAAATAAATGCCTCACTTGTTCGTCAAGAAAAAAAAAAGATTAAAAATCCTGTTTTAAAGCGTTAGGTTTTCCGTGCGGACCATTCTTGTAATGGAATGCAATATACTGTAACATCAGTGCCTTGAGGACATTTCTTCAAAATTGCCACAAATGTCCACTCTAGGATGAATTGAAGTATGAACTTTCAGGTCACAGGGCAAGGTCGCTGACTTCGTGTTTGTTCATCCACTCTTTGTGAAGCGATATCTCAAGAAACGCCATGGGGCAATTTATTCAAAATTGGTATAAATGTCAACTTGGCTATGGGGATGAACTGATTACATTTTTGGGGTCAAAGGTCTACAGACACTGTTACCTCGTCATGTCAATGTGATACAGTATCTCTTGTGCAGGACAATGAACTCCTGCCCACAGAACCTTATGGGTGTTCTCAAACTTTTGTTGAGAACCTCGCTGTCCCTCAATGTCCTGTCTTCCACTGCCTCCACGCTGTGCACCTTCATCCTGATCAGCCTAACATTCTGTAACAGCTTCTTGAGACCGCCAAGAAGTCTTTGATGTCACCACCACCACCACAAAGAACAGAACACTGAGTACTGCAGGGTGATGGAATTTCTACAGGAGAATTGCGCACACATTGAAGGATCACACATTGCAGGAACAGTTCACTCTGCCCCATCCTGAACAGCACCTGAGTGTTGTGACTCCATTCCAGTTAGTTCTTAATTTGGACCAGAATGTACCTGCACAAGCCAGCTTTTTTCATTTCCTCTCTCTGGATGACAGGCCCTCCTTCTCTCCCCTCCCATAGTGCAGCACAACCTCATTGCTTTTTCTGATATTGAGTTCCAAGTGATTTTCACTGTGCAGTTTGACAGAACTCCCTATCAGTCCTGTGTACACCATTTAAAAAATACTCTCTAACTAAATACAGTCATCCAAGGTACCAATACCTTGCACATTGCTAATGACCAGGTGAAAAAGTGAATTTAAGATCGGATCAGAATATTACAAATATGCATAGACATTTATATTTTTAGCAATTAAAAAAAAAAACACATATGTTAAATAAAATTTCATGCCCTTTTATGTAGTGTCTGTAACTTTTTAAAAATGTTTTATTCAAATCTTTCATTGATGTTAACTGTCAGTCAGATGAAACTTGGCCAATTTAGATTTCACATGAAAGACATAAAAATTTTCCTTATTCCGAATGCAAAATTGTTAAGATATTGCAACATGACATGGTTACGGACACTACAGATTTTTTGCTTTTTAAGATTTTAACAAAAAACATCAAAAAACCTCAGGTGCTGTATCCCAGGAATTCCAATGGTATATATCAGGGTTTGACATTAACTTTTTTTGCTCACTGGCCGATGTGGCTAGTGGATTTCCGGAGTCACTAGCCATTCAGCCTTTTTACTAGCCACAATTTTGTTACCAGAAAATC
>JAQQZT010000023.1:21164227-21190644 GCA_030068275.1 Clarias platycephalus
ATGTATTAAAAATCTTTGCTCGTCTTGCGGAACACTCGTAAACCGCGTTACTCGTAATCCGAGGTTCCACTGTACTTAGATATCTGAAGTTTAACCTGCACCATAAGTGAAACCAAATGTTGAACAAAAGTGATGTTATGAACAGTTATATGCTGGATTTAATAACCTACAATAAAATAAGCTACTAATGCGCTACTCGCTCAATGTAAACAAACACCTGCACCAATAGATATTAATTAGAGAAGATAAACGTAATATTTTTTACTGGGATTAGTTCATATTTTCACTTTGGCTGAAATAACAGGGCTGAAGTGGTATAAGTGAATTTTAATGTCTTATGTTAGTAGAAAATGAATGAATGATCATGTATGTTTTTATAAGATCATAGATCAAATTTTTATACTGTAGACCAACCTTCCTTTATTATACTGTATATATATATTTTAGCAATCTACCTTGATTATAATCTTGCTAAAATGGCATTCTAAATCATCAGGAGATTTGAATACCGCCGAGCGCTCCTATGGTTACCGCCAGTGTTCTGCCACATGCCACTTCTCTAGTTCTTTCAATGAATTGACAGCTTGCACATGCTCTATCCCCTGTATCTTAAACTGGGCCTTTATCTGCCTGATCACTTTTGCAACCTGCAGGCTGTAAGGACAGCTGTCTTCCCTATCAGGGGTCCTTATGCACCAAGAATATGACCACCTGCTAATGAGAATCAAAAATCTCATGCTCTCACTACCACTGTGCGCCACAACATGGCATATCTTACCACGTTTGAGTGAGAAGTGTGTACTGTACTGTATGTGTATGTGTACACACACGACAGTCTTTTTCTTTTATAGACACGGAGGAAAAAAATTTGCCCGGCACTTTCACTTGGTGGTCCCCCGACCTCTAGATCACGTCCTTTATGTCGCGCGGGTGGATCTGTTCCCGCAGCTACAGGCTGCACAAACTAATTAGGAAGATTGAAACGATGCAGAAAATCGTCCGGACCTATATTTTCCGGAGCAGCCAAGGGCATTACGAGTTCATCGTCGGTTCATTCTGTGTGTGTTTATATAGAAATAATAATTTGTTGTGGCTTGATGAGCCATGTCAAAAGTAGCACATGATGGGTCATGCTGTTGTACGCAAATAATCCCCAGAAGTGATTCATTTTTTCCCATAGCACTGCGGTCCACGGTGTTTTATTCCTCCTATGCCACATAGATTTGACTTACTGTATTACTGACTGACACATTATATTTCTAAATCAATTATAGTAATAGTTAATGTTCCAGAGCATCTGTGAAACAAATGAGTTCCTGTAATCACTTATGTATAATAGCTACAAGCAGTCAGTCCCTCGTCCATCTCTCTTTTTCTCTCTCTTGGATTAAAGACAGAAAAACTCAACGTGTTACCAGTAAAAACTAGCCTTTTACAAGTCCTGAGAACATATTAATGATTATACTGTCTTTTACTTAGTTTAAGCGAGTTCTTTTACACAAGATGTTACTATTGAAACAATAACCTTAATATAGTATCTTAATATAAATCTAGAATTTATATGTTCCACCAGGAGACGTGCTGTTCCCCAACATTAAACTTTCTAATCAAAGAATTCAACATCACTGTTTTGTTAAATCAATATGAATTTGCAATAACTTGGAGAACTTTATATTCGCATAGTCTATATTGAAACGACACATTTAGATTGCGTACAATGCCTAAAATCTCCCCCCAATGTGACCTCATCTGCTGTTCTCAGTTGCAGTGCAGTAGACACTGAAATGCCACGTTTGGAAGAGGAGTGAAACAGGGGTGTATAAGAATACATTATATGAGACGTATCAGCTGGAGTATTAATATACTCGCTTGGGAGCATCGTAACCTTTAAAACTCAAGCTGGTCAGATACGCAGCATACTGATCTGCCCATTAAGAATGCACGTTTCGAGAAAAGGGATCCCGCGACTTGCCGCGGCTGCGTGCGGCAAGCTGTGAAAATGCCCTTCGTTACCTGTAGGGGGCAGTCGTGTTTCAGTCTGAAGTATAGTGTGTGTGTCTAAAAAGCCGAAAATGTCTTATCTCTCTTATCTCTCTCAATAACGACAAAAAATGTAAATATGTGCTTATATGGAAGCCTTGCTGGTGTGTGTTAACGGGGCTGCTTCAGACATCAAACTGTGTATTTAGGTTTGTCAGGTAGAACAAAAGTTATTATTACTTTTATAACATGTACATTTTACCTTCACTATCGGAATATGGAAATGATGTCGCACAAATGTAGAACTCTCAAAATGACCTTATTATTTATTTATTTATAATTTTTTTGGTCATGGAAACAACCCGAAAACACGTGATCATGTGCACCTGGGCTATTTCTTGCTCAGTCATGTTTGTATAGTAAAGTTCAGGTCATCATATTGCCCATTTCATGCTGAAAAAAGTTATATATCACTCTATACTCTACTATACTCTGTCCTATATACAGTATGTTTATTATAGCTAAACTAATAATGACTAAAATGCTCTGAGCTTGAAGGGTACCCTGTTTTAAATAAAAATATTAAAAAAAAAAACACGAGCAATATAAAGGACCTTTAAAACAAGAAGCTGCATAACTTTACTCTGTATCGTACAGTATCAACCCTCCACTTGGGGATTCGTCTCAAATTATGGCGATATTATGACATTCCATCAAGACCAAATTTCACATCAAATGTTACACTGGAAAAGGGGCTTGTCAGAGGAAAGCGTTCTGATGAGGAGCCTTAAAAAGACGAATGACTTTCGGATCAAAAGCAGTGTTTTGGGTTTGAAGGGCCCCTCCAGTTCGCCTGTACTTGGCCGAGATAATGAGTTATTTATTTTCAAACGCAATCAAGATGTCAGAAGCTGATAGCAAAACCTGCTGCCATGGGAGATAATGCCTTCTTGTCTTTCATCAAATCCCTGTCACTTTGGCATTGGCAATGATAAATGTGCCAAAAGCACAAAGGACCTGAAAGAGGGATGAATAAACTGATCCTTTTCAGAGCGGGTTTTTTTTTTTTTTTTTTTTTTTTAGATGTCACTGTCACTGATTCTGGAAGAGACAGACTGAAGTGAGCCTGTTTAACAAATTATAATTGGCATTTGTCTATTAAGATGATGAATTGTGCCCAAGTGTGTGTTTGGCTAAAAGTTGAACTGAATTAACTCATACTGTTACCATGAAGTTACTCTCAGGGTTTTGGATTGTGAATATCAATCGAAGTATCGCGTTGTGATGTTTCAATATTTGCTTTGTAGTCGTAGTTTGTACTAAATACCAAAAGCCAAAATGTAAAAGTGATGATTGTCTTTGTACTTGTTGTAAATTCTTAATAACTATTCTCTTTTGTTTTGTTTTGTTTTGTTTTGTTTTGTTTTGTTTCGACAGTAAAGACATGTGGATCAAGTCTACAAGGTCCATCGGGAACTTTCACATCTCCAAATTTCCCGATTCAATATGAAAGCAACTCCCAGTGTGTGTGGATCATTACAGCCAGCAACCCAAACAAGGTACTACCTTCGCCCTTATCTTACACTACTTGGTACATCTAACACATGGGATTCAAACATTCAAAAGCATTTATTAAATAGTTTCCCGGCTCAAAGGTATTTAATAACATGGGACAGTTAGCAGCGTGTCTGCTTTTGATAATGTCTGTAAATATTGAAACAACTGTAGTATATCCACGGGTGAGTGATACGACAAATATACCATGATTCTTGAATACATTTTGAAGATGCACAATATGTATCTTGATATATATATATATAGGGTACAATTGGTGCTCAATTGTATTACAGTTCATTATGGTTGAGTTCAATTCAATAAATTGAAATTAAAATCAGAATTTTTAATTATTAAAACATACCGACGATACCTGTGATCTATCAGGAACATGCTGTACATTGTATTTTATTATCTATTATAAAATAGATATTATATTGCCATATCTGTTAATCCTAAATAAACTTTTATGTCAACTTTTAAGAGTAAAAACTTGCTTTTTAGACTTTGTTATTCTATTTTTATTTAAACCACTTGCAAAAAAAAAAAAAAAATCAAATATGTCATTCTTTATAATTAACATGCTCGAGTCAAATTTTTCTTGCATTTACCAAAATCTACATACAAGAACCAGACAAATTTCTTTAGACTACATTAGTGAGTTAATTTTCTATGGCAAATGGGATTCTAGCTAATAAAGGCTAACATACTGTACAACTTGGAGATGTTCTTTACTAAACAGCTTGGTCGAAGTTTGCTGAAAGTAACATCTTGTTCAAGTCCATTTTTTTTGGTCAGTTTAAATATAAACATCATCACGGTTGACATTCATGATTACAATTGACCTTTATCTGACGCTAATGTGGATGTGTCTGTCTTCTGAAACGGCACGCGTGAGCACATTGAAATGGTCTTTGCTCACATTATCTGGGTTTAATACACACATCATGACTTCAAACAATTGATGCGATTGTAACAAAAATATACTTGGGATTTTGCTCTGGAGGACAGCAAGCTGTGGTCCAGGAGAAGGAAGAAAGCCAGACGCCGCGCTTTAGCTGTTCAAGCAGCTACTGTTAGCACTGCTATGAAATTTCCACGCTGCTAATGCTGACTGGTGACATCAGCAAGCGCCCCACACCAGCGCAGCGACCATAAGTCGCGTAAATTCTGCTTGTTCTCATTCATGTAGCATGGCCACATATCGTATATGTATCTGATCAAGGATCACATGTGAAAGTGACTCGGATCCAATGTGAGAAGAAAAAAAAAATCGATTTATGCATTGTCCTTTGTGATGTCACATTAGCGTAAATTGGTATTGAGTAGCCTTTCTGTATTTCTATTCGACAGACCTTTCTGTAGAAATATCCCACCCATGAGCCAAGTTTATTCTGTCTGATTTGGCTTTGCCTGGTTACAACTAAATTTAGCAGGTACATTATTAATTATACAGTACGTAGTGTGTTGAACAATTAACATGGTTTGCTAATGTTGAGTTAGTCTGAAGTATGAGTTAGTAGCGGGCTAGAATTATTTGTGGTTGAGAATGAATTGAGGCAACAGTAGTACAGGCTATTTTCATGTATTTAAACTAGTACTGTCAATCGATTAAAATATTTAATCTAGTTAATGGCAGTCATAGTATGTGATTAATCACGATTAATCACAATGTTAAAATACTCAGATTTACTTCATGACAAAAAAATTGATGACAAACTGGTTAGAGGAATCACTATGCAGTTTTATAATCTCTCAAACATTAACATTTAACAAATGTTAAATTAAAATCTCTCAACTGGGATCGACATTGCATGCTTTGGGGAGTAGTATGTGGTGTGGCAACCCACTGACTGCGGGACTCAAACCAGCATCCGAAGATTTGAATATCAACAACCTACTGTAGAGCCTTAGCCACCTGAGCCTCAACTCCCACGTCTTACATTTAATGTATTCTTGTATAAATAGTTTCCCCTTGAATGTAGCTCGAGTACACAACTTCCAAACTTCCATCTACAGTAGAAGCTTTTTATAATGAAACTTATTATCCGCACTAAACATGCCATTATCACACGCAGCCGGGTAATCGCGCTGCGCTTATGGGAAGCCATTAGGGTCAAACTTGGTCATATTATTATTTTGCATTTTAAAAAATAGGCAATTTGTTACATTTTCTACATAAATTACATGCACGTTAATATTGACAGCCCTAGTTTAAACCTGAATTATATAGTAAACACCTGTAAGTTACTCCTATTGTCTAATTTCGTATGCAATATTGTATGCCTATAGTCTCATGGATTTCATCCTTTCCGCATGGTAACATGAACACACACACATGCAACCTAGACGAAACAGTGGTTAGAACCAAAAATTCCCAGAAGATATGCAACTATGTGACATGACATTTCAGGATATATTGACATTCCAGCATATCTCCTGATGATCACCGCGTCCGGGTCCTTTTACGGTGCATGAAATGAAATTCTCTGGGTTTTTAAGGTTAAAAGGACCAGTTTGACTAATGCACATTTAAGAGCATGACAGATCTATCTTTTATATTATTCACATGTATGCATATTGTAGCAACAACAAGGGGTGTTCAAGTCAAACCAGGATTTTTGATTGTGCAGAATAACAACGGTAAAACATATCTTTATTTATTTTTATTTTTATTTTTTAAAAATCCCATTCCACACTAATGCACTTACCCCAGTGTTTCACAAGTGCTTAGATATCATCAAGGTAGAAAGATTTCTCAGTACGCTGGCTACAACTCCCAGCCGAGTTCCTGTAATGTGCAAGTGGTGTTCTTGAATGATCCCACAGGCAGCTGCATCTCTTCAAAAAGTTTCAGTTTTCACAGACAGACGGCCTTCTTTAAAACCTTTGCACCATGCAAATGTTTTACTGCGGCTAAGAGTCTCTGTGCTTAAAGTCTTCTGTAAATGTCAATCAGTTTTACACTTTTATCCACAAGAAAAGTCCCAGTTTGACTTGAACATATATTATATTTATTATAATAACTTTATGCTGGGTGCAAGAAGACATTAAAGTGCATTAAAGCAAATAAAAAGGATTTCTATTAAAATGGCTTAAGTTGTTTAGTGGTGGAGATTAAAAAAAAAAAAAATGCAGATAGGGGTCTGTACGACTCTCCGCAGCACAGTGCACAGAGATCACAGTAAACCCAGGGTAAGAGTGGATGTACACTTTTATTATTTGTGCTTGTGTCCTTGGCAATGTAGATAAAACAGCAACACATATCCATATATATTTTTTTATATATTTACAGCTTATTCGCTACTGTCTACTATCTACTTTGGCTTTCGTTTGCTTAGAAGCAAATATACACACAGATGCTCAGCTCGCAGCTCAGGGAGAGAGAGAGAGAGAGAGAGAGAGAGAGAGAAGGAAAGAGAAAAATGACATAAATATACATAGGACAACAGGGCTCAGGTGCGCCACGCTACTCATAAACCCTCTAGGTTTTCCCCAAACCCCCCCCCCCCCCCCCAATGCGCCAATGGACCCTTGAACAGCCCCACCTGCTACATAGGCAACATTTCTAACCTTTCTGCTTGTCAGATAAATAAAATTTTAAAAAATCCTTGAATATTACCATCTGTTTTAAACAGATTCTCATTCCTATTCAGAAAAGCAAAAAGTCAATTTATTAGTCACAGTTGTTAAGACTTCACGCTTTATTAAACTCATCCAGCATTAACAAAACACGGAGAAATATTTTTACTTAATATAATTGTATTATATTACATATATCGTGTATGTCAGGTCATGTTGGCTTAGTGGTCAATACTCTGGTCTTGTACATCCGAGGTCCAGGTTCTCCCCACGCTTGGTGGGTTCCCTTCGGGTCCTCCGGTTTCCTCGACATTCCAAAGACATGAAGATTAGGCTAATTGGGGATCCCATATTGCCTGTAGTGTATGAATGTTGACCACCATCATAAAAATGTGAATAAATACAATGGCAATCAACTTTGGCCTCCACAGTCTCTAGCTGGAATCCAGAGGTGCCTAGATGGATGCATGGATCATGAGTGTGTGTATATATTTATTCTTCGAGATTCCGGTCCACGTTGACGTGCTTGCATCATGGACTTCCTGCAGATTTTTCAGCTGCTTTGTCATGCTGCTAATCGCATCCCAAAGATGCTCCACTGGATTGTTTTTTTTTTTTTTTAATGACTCGTGAAATGCTGCATTAGTAAGCTGGGTAAATTGTCACCAGATCCTCTAGACTATGGCATCCAAATGCCCCATTAAGGGCCCAAATAATGTGTGCCAAGAAACTGTTCCCCACACCATTACACCAGCAGCAGCAACAGCCTGGACTGTTGATATAAGACAGGTTGGGTTCATGGATTTAGTCTGTAAACACCGAATTCCGACCCTGCCATCTGTATGTTGCGGCAGAAATTGCTGTTTTTAATTGATTGATTGATTATTTGATTTTTTTTTTTCTCACCATTTTCTGTTTAAACTCAAAAGTGTGCAAATCTCAGGACATCAGCAGTTATGTGTGCTGTTGTTGTTGTTTGTTTAAGTAAAAAAAATTCACCTGGAAACTCCAGACAGGTTTTCTGAGTCTGGCTTCTTTCAAGACTTCTTTATCATGTCACCGCAGAAAGATTTTACATGCCACTGTATCCTCTAGCAGGTGGCACGATGGCAGAATGGTTAGCACTGTCACCTTGCACTTCCAGCTTCCGGGTTTGATTCCCGAGTGCATGGAGTTTGCATGTTCTCCCTGTGCTTGGTGGGTTTCCTCCAGTGGTACTCTGGTTGCCTCCCATAGTTTTGTCCGTAGTGTTTGAGTGAGTGTGTGTATATGTATGTTTGCCCTGCAATGGACTGGCATGGTGTCCAGGGTGTACCCCTCCTCATAAGCCTCCTGGGATAGGTTGTTTTGCATCTCCAGGCTTGGGGGTCAGATCTCGCCTCTGGTCTGGAGCCCTGGGATGAGTTAGCATTCGCCCTGCCTTGTGCCCTTGTGATCAGTTTCCTTGAGATTCAGGTTGCTTCAGGATCTCCATGACCCAACACAGGGTAAGTGATATAGATGATGGATAAATCTTTTATTCTATCACGTCCACCATCAGGCCCCAATGTTATATGAGGAAAATATGGCATAAGCTTAAGAATCTTAAAGACCACTTTTGGAAGACACACATGCGATTCTGGCAAAGTATGCATTCGAAAATCTAATGCGTGCACGTACAGTGGAGCAGCAGGTTTTTTATTTCCCTAAGCAGGAATACACCTGATACAACTCATCAGCCATTTGTACACCGTAACCAATTGATTAAACAAGTGGAATCAGGTGCAGCTCCTACTTTGAGGGAATGAAAACCCGCAGCAGTAGCAATTGTTTGCAGATTAGGCACATCCCTGCTCTAGTGTGTTGAAACAAACCTCCTTCAGGTGAGGGATGTTTAATGGCTGATTACAGCACACAACATTATTGCTTCATTTATTTTTGGCAGACGCGATTTCAGGCAACCTATTTATTTATATTGCACTCCGTGTTGTAACCTTGGTGGTGGGGTGTCATGACATAAGTCAATTTAGAGAAATTAGTGCATGCTCATTTCTGCTTCCCTGGATAAAATTAATCATTGTTTTAAGCTGTAAGGTCACATTCCAGGTGTCACAACAACGCAGAATTTAAAAAGCTGACTTTAAATTATACTTTCTTTCGGCTGCTCCCGTCAAGGGGTCGATATAGCAGATCGTCCAATCTGCATAGATATCTTGGCGCAGGTCTTACGCCGGATGCCCTTCCTGACACAACTATTCCATTTTCCCCATTTTTTAATGGCGGGGTTTGAACCCGGATCCTCAGATACCAAAATCAACAACCTAGAGCCTTGGTCCATAACTCCCTCACTTTAAATTATCCATTATAACACTCACACTTGACCATCTCAGCCATACGTGTGTCTTCCTCATACTGTTGTTACAAAGTTTTATGTAACTATAATATTTTCTTCCTGGAACAAAGAAGCCCAAACCTGTTCCAGCAAGGCAAAGGGTAGTCTGGTGGCACGGTGGCTTAGTGGTTAGCAGGGTCCGGGTTCGATTCCCGACTTGAGGTCTGTGTGCATGGAGTTTGCATGTTCTCCCCATGCTTGGTGGGTTTTCTTCTGGATAAACCAGTTTCCTCCCACAGTCCAAAGACATGCAGATTAGGCTAATGAGTGCTCCCAGAATTATGATAACTGAAAAATGATAACTGGAGGTTCTATTACAGTCGTAATAAATGCGAATTAATACAATGGCCATCACCATTGGCCTCCACGATCCCTGGAGTTTCCTAGACGGATCAATGGTTGGAAAGGTTAGACATGGTGTGCCAAGGTTGGAGTGGATGAATTTGAGTCTCCTGCACAAATCCCTGACCTCAACCCCATTGAACAATTTTATGATGAAAGACTTTACAGTACATCAGGCTTCCTCACAGAACATCAGTGCCTGGTCTTAATAATTCTCTTGTGGCTGAGTGAGCAGAACTCCTCAAGTCCTCCACACTGTAACATCTAATGGAACACCTTCCTAGAAAAGTGGAGGCAGTAATAGCAGGGAGTGCTAGTCCTCTAAAGTTCTGGCACGAGTGATGTTCAACAAGCACAGTCAGGTGGCCACATACATTGTATGCCTGTGATATACTCTACCTACAGGGCATGAGGCTGGTTCTTTCTGCTTCTGTTCCTTAAAAACACATAATCAACCTCAAATTAACTCTGGTATAAAGAGGTTATATTTTTAAATCACCCTGTAAATGTAGTTGGGCTCTTGCCTCCTCGAGGTCACACACACTTTCTTCATCTATAATGTTTTTCTTTTCCTTGTGGCCAATTTATCCAGTCTACGCCTTGTCTTATACAATTTACTGGGTAATTTAATCTAGACTGCTCTTAAGTTCACTAAAGTACACTAAACCTAATTATGCTCCAACACACTTCACTTCACTTGCAGCCAAACTAATGATTGTTATACTTAAAGTGTGCTAAATGGAACAGCTATTTTTCTACATAATGTACTTTGTATAAAGCAGTATTAAAGTCCCACATTAATTGTGTTAAGTGTACGTAACCATGAGAAAGTAATACTAATTATAAATACTAAGTATATTTCTATATGATTGAAATGTATACGAGTCATTATATGTTTTGAGGGTAAATTCCAAGTGCCAAGTTTTATAATGTCACACAAACATTACTGTATATGCATCCTAGTGAATAATGTTTTTTCCATGTCTGGTTTTGCAGTTGAGGGTTTCGTTGTTGCAAAATAATGGAAAAAATATTTTAAGAGTAATAATAACCACAATTTTATTTTTTTAAAGTCTAAATGCCAAAAAAATATATTTTTAAATGTACTTTCTCATTTTAATTATTTCCATATACAGTACAGTGGAACCTCGGATTGTGAGTACCTTGGCCTGCGAGTGTTTCACAAGACGAGCAAAAAGTTTAAATAAGTTTTAACTTGGTGAACTCGGGGCACACCCAGTGCACGTGCGTCACTCATATAGTCAACACCCAGCGCGCATATACTGTTTACTAGAAGACTGTGACCATCTGTGTGTGCGTATAGCATGTTTTATTTTGGGTGTGTGTGTGTGTGTGTGTGTGCATGCACATGCTTGTGTGTGTGTGTGAGTGAGAAACTGTCGGTAAACTGGTGTGTGTGTGTGCGCACACATGTGTGTGTCTGTGTGTCTGTGTGTGTATGTCGTCCTACACAGTAGCCCCCTTCCTCCTGCTCTCCTTTCTCTGGTCTCAATCACTACAGACACGATTCTTTTCAAATGTAAAGTGCAGGTTAATTTGTTTTATTTTTACGTCATATTTTGGATTAATAATTTTTATATGAATATTTTTGGGTTGTGAAACGAATCATCTGAGTTTTTATTATTTCTTATGAGGAAATTTTAACTTTGATGAGTGCTTTGATATACAGTACAAGCATGCTGAATTAATTATGTGGTCACAATCCAAGGTTCCACTGTATCAGTTTATTAATATAAAAAAAAATCTGCCAAGTTAATTCAAGTTACTAACAGAATTATAATGTTATACTGTTCACAAATCCAATTGTTTTAAATAGATAAAAAGAGAAGATACAGGGTTTGTTGGGGCGCTGATCCTGCAAGGAGGAGAGTATATTTGGAGAAGCACAGCACAAGTCTAATCAAAATGTTTGCCACAGAGAAAAATTTAATTATTCATTGCTGGTCACTTGGTTTAGAATCATTAATAATTAGTATAATTTTTGAGTTGCAGCATGAAGTTCTGTTAGTAAATTATTTGACAAACTGAGTAGTGAAACAGTCCCTTATCCTGTATTTATTAACCTGAACCAAGTGAAAACAGTCGTTCTATTGAGAAACAACACTGTTTTTTACTTTTCGTACTTATCTAAAATGTATAGTTATAGATATACATACCTACAGTATATACAGTATGTATAGTTATAGATATACAGAACCTTTATAGTATATGTATAAGTATATACATAACCTGAATCTGTGTTTTAAAAAATGTGTTTTTCAAGTAATGTTAGAACCCAAAAACGAACAAACAAACAAACAAACTGTTTGTACAACCTGTACAATACAATTCAATCTTAGCCTATAAAAAAAAGTTTTTTCGAAGGTGTTCACATTTTTATCTGATATTTTCTATTAAAAGGTGGAATAAACATACAGTAATATAGTATTAAACCTGTTTATAGAAAGTGACTTTTTTCCAGTTTAGTTCTAGCTAGAGGATGATTTTGCTCATTTTAAGCGTTTATTTCTAGTAAGAATTTGTCAATCAAATAAGAATATGTAATTGGTATTTAGTGTCATTTTGTAAAAGGAAATAGATCATTAAGAATATGTTAAAGCTATTATATTTTATTTACATCATAACCCAAAATTAAGCTCAGCTCCCTTTTTCATATTTTTTTGCTATGAATGGGTACAAATTCACAAATCACGTAGGGCCCGGGGTAGTCATAGTCAGAGTACAGTATGGTGTATTTATAGTTGCACCTACGGCATATAATTATCAGCCGTGACGAGCTTCAGCATGCTACGGATTGCTACTGCAGCCTTTATAGTGCAAGGACTGTAACAAACAGTGGTTTCTGAAAGTCATCGTAGGTCCTCCGTAGGGACCCTAATGTACCGATTCTTAGCAAAACTGGGCAATGGGCTTAGGGTGAAATATTCTTCACTTCTTTTCAGGTAATGTGCATTGGGATTTAAGCAACAGCTTTTGTCAAAAAGCAGTTTTACAGAATCCTACACCTGTGGTGAATTACAATAACAAGGGTACGAGTTATCAGTAATTACTCTAAGTTTTCTCTCCCTGAGAGGGATTTCTATAGAGGCTCATTTTTCACACTTACAGTGTTGATTTCTTTGCGCACAAAAAAAGCGCGAGGCATTCGTTTCTTCTCGTGTTAGTGCCATGTATAATTAGGCCTATGAGAGTTTTAGTATCAGCTGCACTATTCTGACAAAAGGGTTGCGAGTGCATACAGGTGAAGGCTGCGTATTGCTCCTGCGATGACCGTTATAGCCTGCGGGACGTGTACTGCCTCATAATTGTCACAGATTCGTAATTGCATTTACAGAAAGAAAGGTCAGACTTTGCGTGTGTGTGTCAGGTTGTATAGCAGCTCTAAGATAAAGGTGGCATATAATTAAAAGGGGCTTGAAACATACATCGTTTTATAAACTAGTCTATATGGATATATTGGGTGGGTGATGGTGTAAAATAGGAAAAGAGCAGGTGTGCACATGTTTTAACACCGAAAATTGCTCCGTATTTCGTAGCTGTACGACTTTAGTACAATATGACCATCTAAGAGTATCGCAGTTATGTGGATTAGTTTTATATTCTGTTTTACAGATAAAATCCAATTGATTATTCAGAGCAAAATATAAATAAAAAAAATATATTATATGCATTAACCTTGGATTAACACAAAATTATAAAAGGCGATTTAAATGTTGTACAGAACGTATAACCAGCTAGCAATAATTTAATAAAAAGAAACAGAACATGCCAAGGTTATTGTATTTATTTTTTTAAATAGTGCAGCTTAGAGAAACAGGACAAGTTTAGTCTAGGAAAGGTAATTCAGTACTCATGGTCGGACTTTATAGCCGAAGACAGACAACAAGCAGACACGTAGACATGAGTCGAAAAAAATATAGAATATCCCCGAAACACAAGGAGCATTGCATCATAAGCCGTTTTAAGGGAAGGAAGAAAAACACATGAAATATACCGTGCACAACACAAGGAAACAGCAGTCATTACGGGGACCATGATGCAACTCACAGGTCATGTCTAGGTCTCAGTTTGATCTTGTAAACTTTTGACAAGTTCTACTAAAACTCCCTCGTAATGCTTTGGTGCGTTTATGTCAAACATAGCTTTAAACTATGTTTTGCAACTCGATTTCGCCATCACCGACGAAAATAGCAAAAGACTCATCTTCGCTTCGTGGGATCAGACGTCATGGAATACACAAAGTGACATGCTCACGAGCAGCTAATTTAGTGCCGTCGCAACCAAACAACTGATAGACGAGAATTAAATTTGGGCATGACACTCGAGCTGTGACACTCATCTACCAGGGACAGCACTGTAGGACGATGCAAAATTCATTAGACAGCTACATAAAGCTGTAGTGAAAATAGCAAATGTAAAGGAACACATTACCGTACGGTCTATCACAGATTTCGGCCAAGATTTCTCTTGAAGTGTGACGATGAATCACCGGAAAAAGGATCAAATTGCACAAGGTAAAACCTGCTTAAAGCAACACGTCGGTGCACAATATCTATCTAATCCCATAAGCCAGAATCGCTTTGAACCTATCTGCTCTAGTAATACGGTAGTTTGTTCCAAATGTCTGTAGATCTTTGATCACGGTGTGTTCTCACATACAGATTATGGGAAACATTGTGTTTATTGTTGCAAATGTGTCATCAGCACCGCTGTCAAAGGAGCATTCATGATTGTATCACCATAACATGATGACAGGTGACGGTCACTGACAGGTGAATGGAGGAACACTGATCACCAACTACAGTATAAACTAGTAAACTGGTGACAGGATCTTGGGAACCCAGGGGTCACCCAAAGGACAGCCTGTTTTATTTAGTCACGATAGAAAGGCTTCGGGACACCCAGTGCACCTCAGCTCACTCCGTTCCCGGTCTCCAAAGTCCCCAGGTCCCAATCCGATTTCATAGCCATGGGACGTGCCGGACAAACAAATCTACAGTAATCCACAAACTCCAGCACCCAAAGGATCCACTGGCAATGTCCTGGTGCCAGACAACACAGTGTACACCAAGAGGTCATGTAGAGTACGTGCACTTCCCGAGAGGCCAGAGCCGGCCCAGGGGCACGATGGGAACAACAAACAAACAGATTATATGTTTATACAGTAGAACCAGAAGTACAGTACTGTACTTTCCAGCAGAAGTAGAACTAGCGTTCTGTATCCTTAGATGATCTGATGAAAAGTTCTAGCAATGTTTATTTTGAAAAAAACCCTTTTGATATGTCCATCTTGTTTGAACAGTCCATCTTCTGTTTACTTATTTAGGGTCAAAATTGGATTTATTTTGTTACTTTCTGCCGTCTTCTCTTCTTGGTATGTTTACACGTCCTGACCGCTGAGCACTGTGCACACAGAAAATGAAAGATAGACTGTATTCAACCTTGAAAGTGATTTTTATTATTTATTATTTATTTATTTGGCCAAGAGCAATCTCAGATACATTTATTTTCTTCAAGAATCTATTTGAAATAATGTTAACATATAGTACATGTATAAAAATGAACAAGGACATTAAATTGAAGCAAAGGAAATCTCGACAATCTTAAGACAGATTTGAACACTTCTGGCTGCAATTCTGGACTCCTGGACATGCACCGCACGAAGTGAGGACCAACATCCCAAATGCAGGTTTATTTCTCTAAATTAACCAGACCTTTGATGGAGAGAGAAAGAGTGAGGGACAGTCAGGGGAGAAGTTTTGTCATTTCAAAAAAACAAAAAAAAAATCAACTGCTGAACTAAAATGAAAATGACGCAGTAAATGCACGGGTATGGGAAGAAAGAGACTGACAGCATTCATCAAAAAGATGTAGAATGCTCTATTATTCTGGCTGGAGATGGGGTTAATTTCTTCACTGTTTATCTAAAGAATTATTTTCATCCCATCTGCAAGGATAAAATAGAATGGTTGAGAAAATTAAACATTTCTGCTGTCAAATTTTACTCTCAGATCGAAGTTTAAATGTAAACCCAGATATACGGTGGCGCACTGGCTTTAGCGCTGTCATTTCACACCTCCGGGTTTGGGGGTTCGAATTTTACTGTACCTCTGGTCTTTGTGTCTGCAGTTCAAATGTTCTCCCTGTTCTTGGTTTGTATCCTCTGGTACTTAGGTTTCCTAACTGGCATTAGCAAATTGCCCGTAATACAGTATGTGTGTATCAGCTTAAAACCCCATCGTGGGTGTCTTCCACCTTGAGCCCTGAGTTTCCTGGCATAGAATCCATCTCCCCTGCAACCCTACATAGGACAATGGATGGCCAGAACAAAATAAACATACAGACTTTTCAAGTTACAAACTTTCCGCAGATACGAACAGACAGCGGTGCTACTCCAGTTCAATCACAGAAGTCGCTCACGTGTATTGTACAAAAAATAGACACTGCAGTGCACCAGATACCAATATTTACAATTATATACTGTATATTGTGTGTGTGTGTGGGTTCGGGTGCGGGAGAAATGAGTCTGCCTCACCGGTTTCAATGAATAAGTCCAGAGGCACGATGATAGAAAATGGAAGTCCTTTAAAGCTGTCCTGATGGTGAATAATCCTAATTTCAGAAAATCCTTAACAAAACAGAATTCACAGTCCAATCCAGTGGAAAATAGCTGACAAAATGGCGTCTGTGATTCCCTCCATGATTTAAAGGCGCATAGTCGTTTCACTGTGAGATTCATTTCCTTAGGCGCAATAAAAAAAAATTCCCACATGATGGCAATGTGAGGAAAGGGGACAGGGTTTTAGTCAGGTGGATTGTTATACTTTACATTATTTTACATTATTAGTATATTCATGTCACTGGCAAATAAGACTCACTTTGTCAGACTTTAGAACAAACCGGACTTACGAACGTGCTGCTAGAGCTGAGCTTGTTCGTAAGTCGGGGACTACCTGCATAAGGTAACAGAACTACTGTTGAGCAGCATGTGCAATTTTTAAAATAAACTTTTATTGTAGCTACTCTTATACAGTAGTTCATGAAGTTCAAATCCAGAGTAGCAATATAAGCCGACAAGGTCTTGGTAGATTCTGTTTACTGTGCACCAGAGCATGGAAACACGAGGGCTTAAATACAAAAAAACTAATCAAGCGGCAAGCGAAAGCAGGTGAAAGTGATCACGGCACATTATGGAGCTGATCAATGAAAAGAGACAAGACGTGAACCAAAAAGCAGACACATGGCAACATAAACACTTGAAACACTGAAGTCTGCACCACAGCCCGGCAAGCTGCTGTGCACTTCGAGAGACTCGGCATGCGGCACTTGGCACGAGGGGGGAAACGCATGACAAGACCGTGACCCAGTCTCGCTAGGAACTGAACAGTAGCCCAAGGTCATGAGTGAGAAAGAGCTTAAAAGATGTTGACCTTGCGTCATTACCAGTGGACACTGATACTCTGATGTCCCAGATCGTAGCCTTTAATTCAAGCTAATTAAAATGACAGGACAGTCTGCATTGCAGCTCTGGCAGAGTAAATATTGTGTCTCTGAAAACATATAGGCTTTGCATTACCTCCTGTTGTGTCATTTGATTGGCAAATACAATTGTACACACTGGGGGGTGAAATGGATTCACTGATTGTTTATCTTACATTACTGCGTTAACAATTTCCTGTAGAGCTAAATAGCACACAGGCACCTTCATTTGGTACAAAAGCATTGATTATGGATTATAAAAGTTTGCCTGATCAGATTAGCTAAATATTTTTGCTTTCTTTTAGTCATAGCGTTTTTATTTAAGTGTCCCTGACATCCTTTTTTTTTTTTTTTATCAAAGAGTAAGCCTCTTTTAGTCCTTTTAGTGCCCAAAATGCATCTTAAGAGATGTCTATACAGCACTTCACTCATGACCACTCAGGATTTTATTGTTATTTTGTACTTTCCTGGTGTGTTTTGGAAAAGCCAGGAGATGATCATGACTCAATACAAAATAGGCAGTATGATTAACTATTAACTAAATTTACATGATACACATGATCACCTGTTTTTATTGTTCTTTTCGGTTATTTTGTTATGATCAAAAATAAACAAACAATAATAATAATAATAATAATAATAATGGCGGCACAGTGGCTTAGTGGTTAGCACTATTACCTTGCACCTCCAGATCCTGGGTTCGATTCCCGCATCGGTGGGTCCTTGGTGGGTTTTCTTCGGGTTCTCCGGTTTCCTCCCACATTCCTAAACCGCAGATTGGCATTCCCAAATTGTCCGTAGTGTGTAAATGTGTGTGTAACCGTTGACTGGAGGTCCTACCACGTTCATACAAATGGGAATAAATATAATGGTCACTATTGGCCTCCACGGTCCCTAGTTGGACTACAGAAGTTCCTAGATGGATGGATGGAAATAATAATATTAATAATAATATGCTCATTTTTAAAGTTCTACATTTTTGTAACGTAATTCCCATATTACGGTAGTAGTAAAATTTACCCTTTAAACATTTATGATAACTTGGTTACATAGCCTTATACACAGTTTGATGTCTGAAGTCTCCCCGTTAACACAAACAATGCAAGAGTTTTCTGCATAGAGGTGACAGACTGCTTTTTATTTATACTTTTTTTAAAGCTAGCCTTTACCGGAAATCTATAGCATGAAGTTTGTGCTGTAGTTCATGCATTTCTCTGTAGTGTAGAAGTGGAAACAGTAACACTGATGGTATCAAACATGATGGGTGGTACAGTATGATAACTTACCACCTTGCAGGCAATTATTTCCCTACAACAGCATGTCACTACGTTTTTTTATTTCTCCTTTACAACAACGGTTTAAAATTAAACATGACTGGAATGTAATTTCCATCCATTTGTAGACACAACAACATCACTTTGGCTATGAAAATTAATTTCATCATCAGCCTCTTTTTTTTTTTTTTTTTTTTACATAATAGAATTAAACAGAGCTTGTCATATAACTGAGAAATCAAAATGCAAAAAGTCTCTCTCTCTCTCTCTCTCTCTCTGAAAACTTTTCTGAGGTTCCCACAAAACTCTGACACTCAAAACTTCTTTCATAAATTTTAAATAAACATCACTTTACAGAAAATGTCACCAAATCGGAAGTTGTTACATAACGCCACTCTTTTTTTTGTTTGTTTGTTTGTTTATTTTTCATCATAAATTATGTAGTGATCTATCATTGAGATCCCGGTAAATGATTTGTTAGTATAGAAGTAATAACGTAGAATATAATGAACACATTCATGATTTGAGTTATAGCTGGCATTACTGTCAGAGCCGTGCCGCTGAAGAAAATTAATCAGGACCTACTAAGCAATTAGATTTGAGAATCCAAAAGTACTGGGTCATAAATCACATTCAGAAATGACTTATAAAGGATTTTGGATTCTTTGCGAAACTTATCCAAACTGAAGGTACAACAGACTTCTTGGAATTTATTCACTGATCAATGTAAAATGCATTAAAACAATGAGAGCAGATGGTGAATTCGCTCGAAGTGACACTGTGCTGCAGAATGACTGCACATGATTATTATTATTATTAGTAGTAGTAGTAGTAGTAGTAGTAGTATTAATAATACTACTAATAATAATAATGACACTTTTTAACTATTTTTTTATTTCCTTGATTTTATAGATCATTTTTATAAGTACATTTATAATATTTATTTACTTGTGTTTTTATATTTTCAATTGTGTGTGTGTGTGTGTCATATGTCTTTTTTTTATTGTGCACAATACAATGGCATTAAAGACATTATAATTTATTATTATTATTATTACTATTATTACTATTATTATTATTATTATTATTATTATTATTATTATCATCCATTTGAACGGTCCATTTGAATCACTCCAAGACAATTCTTTTCTCTCTGTTTTGATCGTCGTGTGAATTTCAGTGCCCCACAGACACAGTGCCCCACAGTTTTACTGCATGGTAGGTGAGCGTGATACCCTACTTATGCTTGATGGATCGATCTTTACTGGCACATGCAATCTAAATGGCATGCTCAGGGCTGTTATGGCTTGACGACGAGTCACTGCACTGTGTGCACAAACATGTATCTAATAACTATTTCCTCACCCGGTACTCAACGCCGAGAGCATAGACCAGCTTCAAAGTACTGCTTTAAACATTTTACAGATGCGTATGTACAGTAGCAGTTTTGCCAGAATTTAAGTTTTAAAACATGTATAGCTATAGGCCGAACTGGCAATCAGTCAATAATATAAACCATCACTGCGCCCAGAAATTTCATATTAAAATAATGAATGAAAATTACTTTTATAAAACATGATAAAGTGGTGGTTGACTTTCTCGATTCATTGTAACTGGCAAACAAAGCATAACATCACAACACCATCACATCACAAATTGATATACCGGTAGTCCCCGACTTACAAACGTTTGAGTCCTTACGAACAACGAACCCAAAGAGATTCATTTCCTTAGGTGGAGTTGCGGTTTTTGACCACCTGATAGCAGTGTGGGAAAAGGGGACACAGATTTAGCCTAGTGGATTGTTATGTTTTACATTGTATATCCGTGTCAAAGGCGTATAAGTCCCACCTTGTCGTACTTAAGGACAAATCCGACTTACGAACGTGCTTCCGGTAATGGAACTCATTTGTAAGTCAGGGACTACCTGTATTAAAAATGTGTTGCTTTTATGCAAAGTGAATGATTTGATGGTATTGGACAGTACTTCCTGGGAGATGTAGAATTAGTTGTTTTGGTAAGTCTCTCCCCTGCCATGTGGAAGGCTCGGGTATGATTCACAGCCAGTGTCCAAACCCAAACCACTGGATGCAGTGCCGGTCCCAAGCCCAGATAAAATGGGAGGGTTGTGTCAAGAAGGGCATCCGACGTAAAACCTGTGCCATGTTTGTATGTGCGGACTGGATGGTCTGCTGTGGTGACCCGTTGCCAGGAGCAGCCAAAAGACCAACAACTCATTCACTCTCTCACTCACTCACTCGTTGTGCACAAACCCTGCGGTGGGAATCAAACCAGGACCCTGGAGGTACATGTGATAACCACTAAGCCATCATGCCACCACTAATAGAAAATGGAAAATATGAAATAGAGAGATAGATACTGTAGATGAACCACCTGGCTGGTACTTCATCAATGTTGAACCCAAAGTTATGCCCACACATTTGTTCAGTTGAGACAGAAGCAGCATTTTACTTACCGATGCTCATTACAACCTCAAATACATTATGCAGTCCAAAAAAACAACGCAAAAGGTTCTACCTTCCTAAAGTTGGAGCCCTCTGTAAGGGGCCAACCAACATTTTGGGGTTTTGGGGGAGATGAAACTTTTTCGTCGTAAGAATGTCCAGCACGAGCATGAGCTACAGTACAGTAAATCAATATATTTTTCTTCATTTTCTTTTTGCGGGTTCTTCTACTGTGATCCGACACGATACACACGGTCCTGAGCCTGCTATTGCTGTCTGTTGAGATTGTGTGCAGCAGGTGGTCCAGAGAATGGAGCATTATTATTGATCCCATTTGGAAAGCCTAAACTGAAGAAAATGAGAATTTGGATGCCCTGGGGCAGTATATGCATGTTTCATGTTTCTGCACGGACAAGCCTTACTTTTTTACTTTCAGGATCTCGCTGAAGCTATAAGAAGCTAAACTGTGGGGGGGGAAGAAACCTGCCAATCAGTAATAAGTACTCTTCACAGTTAAGAGTAGGATAAAAGGAAGAAGAAGAAAAAAGTTTTATGTAGATTACACTGTCTTTCGGCTGAATCATTTACCTGATGAAGTAGGTCATGTCCTTCTTTCCGTGAACAGTGATTCATCAAATCGAAAAATGTAGACATGTTGGTGGTTTAGTTTGTCTTTTAACCTTCTGTACTTTTATGTCCTCAATATACTTAATGCTGTATAGATCTTTTATAAGTGATTCCATTTAGACATGTTTATTGCATAACGTACAGGATTATGGCACTTAGTTGTTGGTATTGAAGTCTGGTCTTGTTTTTGCCATAAAAAAATGAGTTCTTCATTGGCAAACAGAGAGGGAACTGGAATAGTCTTTCATGGTCTTGGGGCAAATCATTACCAATAAACCGCTAAATAAATCGGGAGAGCAATTAAGTACAAAGAGAGTAAAACGAACCTGAACTGGTGCGGCTCATATTCTAGTCACTCAGTTACTTTTACACATGATATGCAGGTTTATTCAAGCAATTCTCTTGATGAAATGCCACTGTATAAGAATGTAGTGGCAAGAGAATAACTGGATGCTATATATTGTTGCATCTTTTCATGATATTCATTCAATAAGAATAATCGCATTGGATGCTCTTCGCAGTTTCCCTTATGCTATAGCTACAGTATGTTAAGCTTTGTATGTAGTTTGTATCTATACCTCTTTATCCTGTATGCAGGGTCGCCGAGGGCCTGGAGCCTGTCCCAGGAGACATAGGGAAAAAGATGGGTTACACCCTGGATGTAATCCACATTTACACACTATTGGCAATTTTCGAATGCCAATTAGACTAATTTGCATGTCTTTTGACTGTGGGAAGAAACCAGAGTACCAGAAGGAACCCCACCAAGCACTGGGGGAACATGCAAACTATTTTCACACAGTGTCGGTGTGATAATCGAACCCGGACCCTGTAGGGACAAGAAAATGCATTTTGTTATTATTAGAAAATGCAAATTGTTAAGATATTGCAACATGGTTACAGACACTACAGATTCTTTTTTTGCTTTTTAAACTTTTACCAAAAAAACAGTGCTAACCACTAAGCCCCTGTGCCGCCTAAATGAACAGGACCATGTAAATAAATTGAAAGACAATCAATTTAGATTTTCCCACCCAATTTTTCGTCTTATCCAATTCCTTCCCGTCACCAGGGGGACTCCCACATTAAGGCTGCTACCAGTCAGGGACGTGTTTCCTCCGAGCCATGTGACACCAGCCACCCTTGCGCAAGCATCATTGGGGGCGGCATAAAGCACTCATAGGACAGCGCTATCCGCTGCTTCCGCATGCGTGAGCTAACAGACGCCCGTGATTAGTTGTATAGCTGTGATTGGTTGTGAGAGCGCTCGAAGTGCCGACCGTTCCACCCCTCTGGAAGAGCTGATTGGCCGAGCCAAGCCATCTCTAGGTGCCCGGCTGCTGGAAGGATACGGCATCGCCCGGGATTCTGAATTAGAATGCAGGAAGAACTTAATAAGGTTAATTGACCAATTAATGGCTTAGTGACTTCCGTAACGTAGCGCAGATGGTGTTATGACCGTGTTGTCGTTGGGATGTCACTGGAATCTTTGGGATGTCACTGGAATATTGCTCCGTCAATCGAGTTCTACGACAACCTCTTCAGACCTGACCATTGGAAAAGACCACATTAAGCCTGCATTATGTTCTTCTAAACTCACCATGTTTATGGTGCACAAGAAGCAGGTTATCAGCGTGTCTATGTCACGTTCCAAGAACTCTGCATAAATACTGGATCCAATTCCTAACACCATCATAAATGAAATTTTATACAACGTGATCCATTTTATTTACAGCGCGTGATAACTGCCTCAAAAGAGTGTGGTGCAATCTGATCAAACATACAGTAGTAATAACTTGGTTCAATCTCACAGGACCCGGTGAGCGTGTGATCATGTGTGTGATAGGAAATTGGTGACAACATGATAGATGCATTGGGAACCTGACAGCGACGTGGTTAGGAAGTAGTATGAACCTGATAAATGCACATTTTTTTTTTTACACTTCTTCGCTTCGAACAATAATCATTGTTTAGGATACAGAGGGAACTTCATGGTCTTTGTCTGGATTGTACTGGACCAAATGCTGATACTCTTTAGAGGGTCTGAAGAATAATTTTTACATATCAATAATCACAAGTTGTTGGCGTCAGTTGATAGAATGGTTAATGACAGTCACCTGACACAAATTATTGGTTAATTGACTGGACTAATGAAGCGTTGAATGAAAATTCTGCAGCTTTCGGTTCTATTACTGTACACAATTTGTTCGTGAACAAAAACTACTTTAGGTCATTGTACATGTTGCTTAACCTTTTTTATTTTCCTTTGACAGGTAATTCAGATTAACTTTGAGGAGTTTGACCTGGAGCTGGGTTACGACACACTAACTATCGGGGACGGTGGAGAAGTGGGAGACCCCCGGACAATCCTGCAAGTGTAAGTGTCTCAGTGTTTGTCTCTAACTACAGTAAATGCAAGTTTTTCATGTTATTCACATATATACAGTAGTTTTTTACACACTACTTAGTTGAACTTCATTAGAAACAAAGGTTGGTACTGTTGAACAACAGTTCATTTAAACTTTCATTTGAGTCCAACTGGATCTATATGGTTATAAACACTATACTGTGTTAATCCACTATTCAAAGGTTCTATTCAAGTTTATGTATTTTAATATGTAGGTTAGGATTGTGAGCAAATATATATGAGTTAGTGTAACCTTTATGGGTAAATTTAAAGGTTACCAGAATATTTATCTTTTTATAGGGAATTTTCCACTACAAAAAAAAGTACATTTTCAGATAGGATCATATGTAACACCACTTTTTATAATACTTAATGCTTTTTGTCTACTGATCCATGCTTCTTCTTCTTCTTTTTTTTTTTTTTTTTTAAATATGCATAAACATTTATATTTTTATCAGATAAAAAGAAACACATTTAGCAAATACAACTTCATGTATGTAGTGTCTGTAACCTTTTTGACTTCACATTTTTCAATTACTGTATCTTAATTGTCATTCAGATGAAACTTGGCCAATTTAGATTTCACATGAAAAAGTCTATTATTATTATAAAATGCAAAATTGTTAAGATATTGCAACATGGTTACGGACACTACAGGTTCTTTTTTTGCTTTTTAAACTTCCATTTAAGTCCAACTGGATCTATATGGTTATAAACACTATACTGTGTTAATCCACTATTCAAAGTTTCTATTCAAGATTGTGTATTTTAATATGTAGGTTAGGATTGTGAGCAAATATATATGAGTTAGTGTAACCTTTATGGGTAAATTTAAAGGTTCCCAGAATATTTATCTTTTTGTAGGGAATTTTCCACTACAAGGAACTTACAGTAGTACTCGTTCAGAACCAATATCCAAACAGAAAAACTCTACACGCTCTCTACAACTCTACAAACACCATTCGTTATGATTGAAAATAAAGACATTTAAATTGCTTGTAACTACTGTATTTCTTCTAGTTAGCACTACCATTGTTGATCTCACATACTTTATTGCATTCAGTATATTGGTGTTTTGAACTGCTTGTGTTATCATGTTCATGTTCTGACATCACAAGTAAAAGTTTGAAGCCAAATTGGAACCAGGTTTGTTGTTTTCTTTTGCACTGCAAATTAATGTATACTAATACTACATATAAAAGAGTAATAAGTAATCGACCTGGAATGCTAACTCGTGTATGCACGTGTTTCGTCAGACTGACGGGCAGCTTTGTTCCGGACCTCATCGTCAGCATGACCTATCAGATGTGGCTTCATCTCCAGTCTGATGAAAGTGTCGGCTCCATCGGTTTCAAAATTAACTACAAAGGTAATATACAGTAGACTATTATTATATTGGCTTCAGTACCAGCAGTAAGATGAGCAAGAAAAAATGCAATTACATCTGAAGTGTAATATAATTTGAGGTAATTACTATACTTTTTACACTATATCACGTCCTGTATGTTTCTGCTACAGTTCTTCAGCAATTGTACCATCGAGGCAGGAGGCAACTGCATACAGTAGTTGAAGGTTAAGAGTCTTGCTCAAGTACTGGCTTGGGAGTTTGGTAGTGCTGAAATATGAATTCACATCCTTGTGAACTGTAGTTTAAAGACTTTGTTTGTACTGGCATCTAAAGTAAAGTAGTTTGTATTTGCATAAAATAGACAAAATGGAGAATATTTAAAGCGTTTCACTATGGAGCCATACCCCACTTTGGTGTGTTTTCTGGGATTTTACTGTAATCCCAGTCTGATCACATTAAATAATAAAACATAATTTATCTATGAATTAAATACACTCGGCCAACACATGGTATCGGTGCTACTGTAAGGTGTCTCACCAAGGTGAAAAAGTCAATTTTCAGATAGGGTCATATGTAACACCACTTTTTTATAATACTTAATGCTTTTTGTCTACTGACCCATGCTTCTTCTTCTTCTTCTTTTTTTTAATATGCATAAACATTTCTATTTTTATCAGATAAAAAGAAACATATTTGCCAAATACAACTTCATGTCCTTTTACAGTATGTAGTGTCTGTAACCTTTTTGACTTCACATCTGTCAATTATCTTAATTGTCATTCAGATGAAACTTGGCCAATTTAGATTTAACATGAAAAAGTCTATTATTATTAGAAAATGCAAATTGTTAAGATATTGCAGCATGGTTACAGACACTACAGATTATTTTAAAACTTTTACCAAAAAAACATTTAAGAAACAATTTTTACAGGTCAAATATCTCTAGAAGCTTACAGCATTTTTAGTG
>JAQQZT010000023.1:21200207-21217222 GCA_030068275.1 Clarias platycephalus
GGCGAGGACCCACCAATGTCATAGCACACGCCTGAAGAGGTTGTTGTACATCATGAGCTCCATTGATGGAGCAGCAGTGAAGCAGCAACTAAAATAACAACCCAGGCATATTTCCTGTCTGTCTCTAAGTCTCTAAGCGTCCCTAAGTCCCTAACTCATCAATGCCATCATTACGATATCCTTGTTATGTTATGAGGCTTTTTTTAGCATGTCCCCCCAAAAAACAGTGGGAAGCTCCATGTCAAGGGAGACAATACTACTGTACTGTTCATCCTTATTGGTTTCTTATTAATAAGAATAAGTTATTTTTAATAGTTATACTGTATATGGCTGTTAAAACTGTGCATCATTTATACTATACTCTGTATGAAAACCTCCCACTTTCACTGTTATTTGTAAATGCTTCATTCTGGTTAATTCTATTCTATGCTGCTTGGATTCTATTCTATTCTATTCTATTCTAGTCTAGTCTATTCTAGCCCGTTCCAATTTTTCTATATTCCAGTCTTTTCTCCTCTGCTCTCTTCTGCTCTTTCAGTTCCCTGTCTCTCCAACTTTACTGCTCCTATGGGCACAGTGCTTTCTCCTGATTACCCAGAAGGCTATGGGAACAACCTCAACTGTGTGTGGCTGATTCTGTCAGAACCAGGCAGCCGCATCCACCTGGCCTTCAACGATTTTGATCTGGAGGCTCCTTATGACATCCTGACAGTTAAGGACGGGGAGCTGCTGGACTCCGCTGTCCTGGGACGCTTCACCGGAGCCGAGGTTCCTTCTCACCTCACCAGCAACAGCAACATCCTCCGTCTGGAGTTCCAGGCTGACCACTCCATGTCCGGCCGGGGCTTTAACATCACCTACAGCAGTGCGTATCTCAGTCCTTGTATTGTTTTGCATTGTATTCCTGCTTGTAATGGGTAATTTGGAATCATGCAGGGTTTTACTGTATATTTTGCAGGTAATCATATGTGCATGATATCAAAGTGTAATTGGTGGTATGACCAAAATAGCTGTCTAGAAGCAAAAAACGATGGCTTTGAGGTTAGCACTGACGCCTTGCACCTCCAGGGTCTGGGTTCGATTCCCATCTCGGGGTCTGTGTGAATGGAGTTTGCATGTTCTCCCTGTGCTTGGTGGGTTTCCTCTCACAGTCCAAAGACATGCATACTGTATTAGGCTAACTGGTGTTCCCAAATTGCCCGTAGTGTGTGAATGTTGACCCGGAATTAATACAATGGTCACGTTTGGTCTCCATGGTCCCTAGTTGCACTACAGAGGTTCCTACATGGATGGATTGATGGTTAGTTGTAAATGCTTGTCTAAAAACAATTCACTTTTTTTTTAAAAACTGACAGTATCTGAACACAATTAATTAAAAAATACTGTACTGTATATAAAACTATTTATAGTGCATACCCTGTTTGTTGGTGTTATTTGGGCAAAACAAGTCAACTTTTCTAACACCCTTTTCACTGATTTTATTCTGAAAGCGTTATATTCAGCCACTTTCCAGATGAAATTTTTCCGCATCCCTGTATATATCCTTATGAAATCTAAAATTTCTACAAAGCATCACCTTATTTATATGCACCTTAGTGAAAACTTGAAACCTCCTTTTAGAAATAAGAACAAAGTTCTGCTTACTGTACTTTTCCACGACACATCTCAGGCGGCTCTCATTAGGTCGTGCTGTAGGACACGACCTCCATAACGGACTGACACTTTGCTCTGTGTTGTCACTAAAGAGCTGTCAGAAACGTGATGGAGCGCTGTTAAATCTGTATTCGTTCTGACAAACATGGTGTCCTTCTTTCAGGCTTTTCGCTGTCACTAGACATCCGTCAGTCAGTCAGTCGGTCCGACTCGGTGGTTAAGTGCTCGACTTCTAAGCCATCTGCCTTAGGGTTCGGTTTGTGCTTCATAAAACTTTTTCATTAACATGGAAATGATTGAAAGACTCACATGTGGTGGTCAGTCAATTAATAAGTACGGCCCTTAAAGGAAGAGGAAAATATTTTTTAATGCTTGCCAAAAATTTAGTCTTGTTGCTTAGTGCTGATGAAGTAACTAAAAAAAAGAACCATTTGTGTGAAGACATTCTTTAAAAAAAACAAACAAAAGAAATCGCTATTTTCTAATGACTCCATATGCAGAAGAGACTTAATGAGTATTCAGGCGGTGAAAACAATCATTACATGTAACATCTTCAAAGCGTACTGGAGGTTGCCATAGTACAAGGCGTAATCAATAACACTTTGGGATAAAAGCTTCCCTATCACGATTCTTTAAAAATAAACTCTAATGATTTATACAGACCTCCAGGATCCGGGTTCGTTTCCCAACTCGGGTCTGTGTGCATGGAGTTTGCATGTTCTCCCCGTGCTTGGTGGGTTTCCTCCGGGTACTCCGGTTTCCTCCCACAGTCCAAAGACATACAGATTAGGCTGATTGGCGTTCCCAAATTTTCCGTAGTGTGAGAATGAGTGTGTGCGCGTGTACCAATCCATCGCAGGTCTACCCTGTAGCATGGTAGGTTCAGGGGTAGCTCAGTGGTTGAGGCATTGGATAACGGTTCAGATGATCCCAGGTTCAAACCCCACGACCACCAAGTTACCACTGTTAAAGAGCCTGAGCCTTGAGTAAAGCCCTTATTTCAATTGCTCAGATGTATAATGAGATAAAAATGTAAGTCGCTCTGGATAGGGGCATCTGCTAAATGTAAATGTGGACCCTGTCTTTATTTTTTGACCATTGTTCATTTATTTTTCTTGAACCAACAGCATTTGGCCATAACGAGTGTCCGGATCCTGGAATTCCTCTAAACGCCCGGAGATTTGGTGACAGTTTTCAGCTAGGCAGCTCAATCTCCATCATCTGTGAGGATGGCTTCATTAAGACACAGGGAGCAGAGACTGTGACCTGCGAGTTGAGCACCGGCAAGGTGATGTGGAGCGGACCCATTCCGAAATGTGAAGGTAATTTTACCCTGCTTCAGTCGAGTGGCAGCAGCTGTGAAGGGCAATTACTACAGAATCCTCTTTACCGTATGCAGCGAGTATGAGTGTGAATGGACTAAAAAGTGAAAGCTTGTGGCATGTACAGTACGAAACCAAACCAGGATGTACTGTAAGAACCAGATCAGACTTCACTCACAAGTTTCTGTCGTTCTCTCCTGTCTATCCGTCTCTGTCTCATTCTCGGGTTCAGTTCCGGTGGAGAACTCAAAATTCATACAACAGGTTTTTAGTGCTACTGCTTATGCATTTTTTTTTCTTCTTCTTCATATACCGCATGGTTTCCCTTGAACTCAAAGCAATAACAACCCCAGGGAAAAAAATCTGCACATAAAGAAAACTTTAATATAGTTTCCGTACAGTACTGCGCAAAAGTCTTGATCCACCCCTCGCTTCTTCAGATTGTGTTTCCAGAGAGTCAGACTGTCTTGTATTGTAATGTAGTCTTGAGGAATAGTTCTGAAGGACTTTTTTTTAGCAAGTCTCTCTTTATCAGTCCAGTCCCTCTTCCTGAGCAGTTTCAGAGGAATATTTTTTAAGCCACACAGTGACCTATGAATCATTCAGGCATTAAATCCAGCTAACGTAAGGCATGAACCAGTGAGAACCAGGTCCAGATGATAAACAGATGATCAGGTGATTAGTACAGTACAGGTGTACTGCTGATGCTGAATGCTGAGTGGTTGGAACAGACGAGAGGGGAAATGAGGTCGCTGCTGAGGCTGTTACATAAGCAACCAGTTTTTAAACTTGTTTCTTTAGGCACTTTGCAACCTATTGCAGTAAAACATGTGCTCCCATTACGTTAATGTAATCTACATTCAAAATAATATAAAGAGATGAGAGTTGGCTGTATAAGACTTTTGTACAGTACTATATACAGTAACTGCAAAACTGAAAAAAGGTCACTCGTTGTAATTCAGAATTGAGGCTCAAATGTGCACTGTTCATGGATTACATGGATAAATTACATCAAAATTTTAAAATCACAATATGGACCTGTGAAATTATTTGATGTGTAAAAGGCTGCAGTTTATCAGAGGTCATATAGGCATAGTTGGGAATTTATGTAAAGTTTGTCAATAATTTAAGTATTTGTCCTTTTTTTCCTATTTTTGAGATAATAAATATATATGGGCAAACATCCTCTTAATGAGATCATTTTTACCATATTTGTTGTTTGCCTGGAAACATACGTCTAACTACAAAATACTACAGTACATTTAATAGGAGTTTAAATCACAATTGCAATATGTCTACTGTAAATGATCGCAATGTGATTTTCTTTTTTCTTTTTTATTATTATTATTATTATTATTATTATTATTATTATCAAATCATCTACCCCTTACATGGATGCACAGATGATAATTTAATTGTCTAGCCCTCCAGGCAAAAATAAGTGCCCAGTTGTACAGTATGTCCCTTACGTTGCTTAAAAAAATTTATACTATCCTAATGTAGTAACATATTGCTATTTAGTTAGCTACTGTAGTTGAGTGCAAAATAGGGTAAGTTATTGTTTTGCCCCATTTAAGCACTCCACATCATTGCCTCCTAACTTAGGAAAACAGACTATAGAACAAAAACAGACTATAGTTTAAAATGTTTCATTTTGCTAAATAAAATAATCAATCCTTGTTGGATAATGATTAATAGGTGGATGTTAAAAAGGTTTTCGTTCGTGTAGTCCATGTTACAACGGCAAATTATCATCACGTCCCAAGTTCACATTCAATATTACTTTGAAAGATGGCATGCAAGTCCTGTTGATATTATAACCATTTATCTCTACTGTGTATAAAGTACAAAAATGATTTTTATTCAATACTCAACTGAACGATGACGTCGGCTGTATTTGTTTTTTTTTTTTTTCTAAGTCCCAGGCCAAGGTTTGGGTTACAGTATGTTGTTCTGTCTATGTGCTGTGCAGAGAGCTACTGTATATAACAGCACTGCATTGGTTCATTTCCTCCTTTATGTCTGGGTTTCCACATACTTGCATGTTTGTGATTCTAAGAAGCACAAAAATCACTGTTACTATCATCGACCAAAGCGGACGGTGGGAGTCAGAATGAGAAGCTGGTGCTGTTTTTACATAACATTACAGTAGGCTTTGTGAAAGTCAGTAAAGAAGTACAGAATGTATTAAACTTACTTGTCTGGTTGACAAGTATGAATATGAATGGACATGAATGGAATACAAATAGGTTTTTCAGTTGACTTACTTTTGGAAAATATTTGAATCACGTAAATGTAAATGTTAAACAGATGAACAAGCATCGAAAATGATTTCTATGAAAAATTCTTAACCTTTAAAAAAAAAACATTATGTTCTTCAGACTCCCAGCTAACCTGGCTTTTCCTTAATCCTTCCACAGCCCCTTGTGGCGGTCACTTCTCTGCCCCGAGTGGGGTCATCTTGTCTCCTGGCTGGCCAGGCTATTACAAAGACTCTCTCAGCTGTGAATGGGTCATCGAGGCTGAACCAGGCCGCTCTATCAAGATCACTTTCGAAAAGTATATGAAACTTGTGCCGAACACTATTCAATGCTTTACCAATTTTACATCCCTTTTACTAATTTCCACAAATTTGACTTTCCAGGTTCCAGACAGAGCTGAACTGTGATTTCCTGGAGATCCACGACGGGCCTAATCTTCTGTCTCCGCTGATCAGTTCATTTAATGGCACACAGGTGCCTCAGTTTCTGTTCAGCAGCAGCAATCACCTCTACATGCTCTTTACCACCGACAACAGCCGCTCAAACAGTGGCTTCAAGATCCTGTATGAGAGTAAGAACACACTATACAATTACTGTACAGGGGCGGCACGGTGGTGTAGTGGTTAGCGCTGTCGCCTTGCACCTCCAGGGTCCGGGTTCGATTCCCGGCCAGGCTCGATTCCCGCATGGAGTTTGCATGTTTTCCCTGTGCTTGGTGGGTTTCCTCCGGGTACACCGGTTTCCTCCCACAATCCAAATATATGCTTGTTAGGCTAATTTGTGTTCCCAAATTGCCTGTAGTGTGTGAATGGGCGGGTGAGTGTGTGTATGTGTGTGTGCCCTGCAATGGATTGGCACCCTGTCCAGGGCGTACCCCGCGTCGTGCCCTAAGTCTCCTGGGATGGGCTCCAGGCCTCCCGCGACCCTGAATACAGGATAAAGCGGTATAGACGGTGAGTGAATGAGTGAGTATACAGGGGGACCTAGGGCATTGGTGGCTCAGTGGTAGGTGTTTCGCCTGCCATGTGATTAGATTCCCAGCCAGCGCCCAAACCCCAGCCACTGGATGCCGTTCCGGTCCCAAGTCCAGATAAAATGGGAGGGCATTAGGAAGGGCGTCTGGCGTAAAGACCAGCAACTCAACAACAACAGTGTACAGCGGGGTGGCTCGGTGGTTTAGTGGTTAGAACTGTCGCTTTGCACCTCCAGGGTTTGGTTCCCATTTCTGTGTGCATGGAGTTTGCAAGTTCTCTCTGCGCTTGGTGGGTTCGACTAATTGGCGGCTTCAATTTGCCCGTACTGTGTGAATGAGTGAGTAAGTATACAGGGGTTGGGGTAGGTCAGTGGTTAAGCTGTTGGATTGCTGATCAGAAGGTCCCAGGTTCAAAACCCACAACCACCAAGTTGCACTTGTTGGGCCCTTAAGCAAGGCCCTTAACCTTCATCTGCTCCGATGTGTACTTTGATAAAATGTACTGTAAGTCGCTTTGGATAAGAGCATCTGCCAAATGCTATAAATTAATTAATATAGTATACCTGAATAAAGAGCATGGATCAATACCACTGGTTGGAAAAACTCCCAAGTTTACATAATTTTATTATACTGTATGTAACCTTGTACTGCTAAACTCTGAAACTTATAACAGGGAGGGAAAGTAGAAAGTGTACAATTCAGACCATCAACCTGGATTAGCCTCTTATCCCAGAGTCCAGAGTAAAGTGGAAGTACAAATCGCTTTTAAAGTATTTGCTTTCAAACAGCCAAGAGCTTCTCGTATGCTTTTACACATACTGTGTTGGCTTGCTTCCCAAGTTTACAGCCCATATTAGTTTTAAGCAACACTCGACACTAGTCTGATTATCTCTCATTATCGCCCCGATGTTTAGGTGTGATAGTGGACGCTTACTCGTGCCTGGATCCTGGGATCCCCGTGAACGGTTTGCGTTACGGCCAGGACTTCTCCATCGGCTCCACGGTGTCTTTCGGCTGCGACTCTGGATACCGACTGAGCCACGAGGAGCCACTGGTTTGTGAGAAGAATCACTGGTGGAGCCACCCTTTACCCATATGTGACGGTAGGTATTCAGCTGTCGTCCGTCATTTCAGGTCTGAAAGCAAAAAAAAGAAGTGGATTTCCTAATCACTTCAAACGAGGTTAATGACAAAGCAATTCTAGAAAGAAAGAAATAAAGAAAGGGGGAAAAAAAAGGCACTGACTACAACAGGCAACAGACTGCATCTGTCACATTGCGGCGGAATTGCACAGGTATTGTCACCTTAGGTAAATTGTACCCCGATGAAATAGGTTACACATGTCGAAGCTCTTTTGGTAGCCTGTCCTTTCTTTTTTCAATTACGATATGTTCGCTATTCTGAGGGGACCAAATTAAGACCATGCAATTGAATGGGAGGCCATTAGGCAGTCAGTGAAGAGGCTATTTACCGTGATGGCTGCTGCTGCTGCGGCCGCCGCTGCTGTTGCTGCTGATAGAAGCTGATTTGCTCACCAGTTTAAGTCATTCAGGAGATTTCTTTTAAAATGTTCTTTTACCTGTTTAAGCCTGCTGAGGACCGAAAAACAACCTTGTTGTGCAGACGGCACTGGGCATCATCAGTAACTGTGAATTATTATGACTTTTTTTTTTTTCATGTATTGGGACAAAATTTGGTATGACATTCATTAATTTTCAGCGTATACTTTAGAAATGGAACTTCATAGCATTTGGGAATACAGTACTCTTTAAAGGAGACCTATGACGCAAAATCAACTTTTTAAGTCATCTTTAGACATTGATACAGATGTTCTAAAATGGAAAGTTGAAAAAAAAAAAAAAACATCTGCTTTTAGTACTTTTTTCAGATTTGTATTGGTTGAGGCTTAAACAAGCTAAATAGATTTTCCCCTATTGTGACCTCATATGATAATATGCCGCACCTCCACTTGCTGGTTGCTCAGCTTTGATGTCCCCTGACTGAGCATCACTTGACAGTTGGGAATATGAAGTATGAAAGTGAGAGTTATTCCAGCTGGAGCATTAACAGACACAGCTTGGAGATTAACTAAAATGTTAAAATACAATATGGGACCTTTAAAGTGTAAGGGATTAATGAAAGCCTATTGATGGTTTGATGCTTTTTAGGGTTCTTTGAAAGCAGAATTCAAAAGGAATTAAGAAATAATGTGTATTTTTTTTTTTAATAAAAAGGGGTAGTAAAAAAAATAAATAAATAAATAATCCAGATGAGAAAGTGAGGTCAAAGAGTCACCCACATTTCCCTTTCATAATTCAACTGTGTTAGAGTTGTCATTAATTACTGATACGCCGATGATATTGCCTGGGATAGATAAGTGGAAGTGCTCAAGAGAGGATTCTGTCTCTCCAGTGGCGTTGAGAGAGAGCCATGTAATAACGTCTTTGCTTGGCTAATTCATCATTTACTTTCTCTGCATGTCCCTCCATTATCCAAAGAAGATATTATGTCAGACAGGTCAATGAGGTCTTAAGTGTCAGTTGCTGCATACGTGCAGAATCTAGTGCACAAGTGAACGAGAACAGGTGGGAATGGCTGATTGTGTGTCCGCTCTGCCGCGCAGCGCTATGCGGAGGTGATGTGAGAGGACCAGGTGGTACCATTCTGTCTCCGGGTTACCCTGAGGTTTACCCAAGCTCTCTCAACTGTACCTGGACTGTGGAGGTCAGCCATGGCAAAGGTAAACCTCTCTCTCTCTCACACACACTTCATTCAGTCTATTAATTCTTGTGGAACAAATGTAGTTTGTGCTTGTTACATCAGAATTAGGGATGTATCAATAGCATTCCTTTTGTTTTTCCCGGTACTCCGGGGAGTCACTGATGTGGCATTTCATTCAGCTCCATTTGTGTCGGTTGCCGCCGC
This sequence comes from Clarias platycephalus, assembly GCA_030068275.1. Classification (NCBI taxonomy): domain Eukaryota; kingdom Metazoa; phylum Chordata; class Actinopteri; order Siluriformes; family Clariidae; genus Clarias; species Clarias platycephalus. The sequence continues at coordinate 21,209,342 of JAQQZT010000023.1, forward strand.
GTGCTGCTAGCAGCGAACTAAATGTAATTTAAGATGTAACTGCGTTTAAACAGTACAGTATCTTTAATACAGAGCCCCAAGGCGGCCAATCCAAGCACACTGAGCGCTATCTTTAAGCATAGCATTGCACCTCGATTCTCGAGCAAAGTGTATATCCTGGTGAACAAGAGGAAATGAGATGTGCTTGATTCAGTGCTCAGTCCTTGCAGAGCTTAAGTGATCTCACATACGAGTCTCTTTGCTCAGTGTTAAAGAATAGCTTTGTGTAAAGGCGATTGGCGGCACCTTGCACTTATTTTTAAGGCTCAGTGATACTGAGAGGTCAGGTATCAGATTAATACCTCCAATAAGTCCAAAGTAAAATCTTTTATTGTTTAAGACTTGAACTTAATAACTTTGACCACTTGTAGGGTTAGGGTTAGGGTTAGGGTCACTTATCTTCTCCATTCAATTCAATTTTATTTGTATAGCGCTTTTAACAATTGACATTGTCGCAAAGCAGCTTTACACAATCAAAATAATTATTTAAGTTTGCATGAAATGTGAATGTGTATGAAGATCGTCCCTGATGAGCAAGCCGAGGACGACGGCGACAGTGGCAAGGAAAAACTCCCTGAGATGGTAATAGGAAGAAACCTTGAGAGGAACCGGAGTCAACAGGGAACCCCATCCTCATTTGGGTGAAAATGGATAGCAGGAATTGATCTTCATAAAACTATGTGAGATTGGAAGTTCAGTATAACAGGAGACGTGTTAAATTAAATGGAGTCCAGTTTGTTCCTGGTGGCTCAGGTAGACTGTAGGAAATTCCAGTCCTGAACTATTGAGCGACTGAAGTCACAGGTCCTCAGAGAACAGCTGCCTGCATCAGTCGAGGACAGGACCGTCTTCGTGGTAATCTTCTCTTCTTCAACAGTAAACTTGAAATGCCATTATTTACATACTGTATCTTTGACTCTGAACTTCTAATGCATTCACAAATACCCCCCACAACGCCTCCGTATACTGTACAGTACATGTCTGTACTGTAAGACCATCTCGCTCTACACCTCCCCGTTGTGCATTTCAAGGCGTGTTTGCCTCCGGGCAGCCCGCCGGTAACTCACTGTTCTCGATGGCGAACATGCTTTCCGATTAGTCTAATGCCATGGACATACATGTACGACCTGGCAAATGAACGCAGAACAAGCTCCTGAGATCTATTAACCGGTGGTGCTGAAGCCTTCCTGAAGACGAGCTGCAGGGAATGCGGAATAAGCCCCTGCTCTACGGCCCCCTCGCTCGCTCGCTCGCTCGCTCGTTCGTTCTATAAAGTATCGTTGCACAGGCTTTGAGTTCTGAATAATGAAAGTTTATCTGAATTTTAATTTCCCAGGGCTGATAAAGTATTCAGTATGGAAGGTCATTATGTTTCACGGAAAGATCCTGCAGAATTGAAATGCTCCTCCTTACCACTGACGGTCTTACAAACAAGCGTAACCTTGGGGCTCTTTATAAGGGTCTCACCTTCAACGTCAAGATGAAAGATGTTTCTTTTTGGCACCTGAAGGCTTTTTTGAGAAACCTGAGCAGGTCGATCTGATAAATCGCAGGTATCATGGATAACTATTGGATAACCGATGTCTTTGATTTCTTTTGTTTCCCAACAGGAGTCCAGTTCAACTTTAACACCTTTCATCTCGAGGACCACCACGACTATCTGCTCATCACGGAGAACGGGAGTTTCGTGCAGCCTCTCGCTCGGCTCACGGGCTCCGAGCTGCCGTCGCCCATCAATGCAGGTCTCTATGGCAATTTCAAGGCCCAGCTGCGCTTCATCTCTGATTTCTCCATCTCCTACGAGGGCTTTAACATCACTTTCTCAGGTTCGTCCTGCACGCAGTCGCCTGACTATTGTCTTGACTATTTAGCACTTTTCACACAACATTGCTCTGTCCTTGCAGACTTAGCTTAGACATAGAAAACTTGATGAAGTTGCTGTTGGCGCGTGACGTCTGATACGCTCCTGGGTACAGGTCGCTTCCCTTGGGTTTATCGTTATAATTAATGGACTGCTATATGCTTAATAGTCAAAAGCCATTATTTTAATGTCCGAAAGCAGAGCTTTTGTGCCATGTTCATATTCAGAATGGCTTACAGCTCCTCTTATGGGATCATCTGCGTTTACTCGCTAACTGCTAATGGCGGTTTATGCAAATGTACATTTATAACCCTCCCAGTGGACAGCAGGAACATGCTAATGTAGCCATTTCAGTTAAAATCAGTGTAGAACCTGCACTGTACTGTAGCGCCATGGCACGCATATACTGTAGTAATAATAAAAAATAAAAAAAAACACCTGTGAATCGATTTTAATATGTTATATATGTTAATCGTCTAATGCCTATGTTACTCAGAGTACAATCTCGAGCCGTGCGAGGATCCAGGAGTGCCACGGTTCGGCCGCCGTAATGGTTACAGCTTCGATATCGGGGATACGCTTACTTTCTCGTGCAACATGGGCTACCGTTTGGAGGGGGCGCCAGAGATCATTTGCCTGGGAGGGGGCCGGCGCATGTGGAGCGCACCTCTGCCAAGGTGTGTGGGTACGTTGTCAACCACTTTCTTTCCTTAATATCGTCTATATAAACAGAATGAGCAGACTGAACCACATGGACTTTTCATGCATTATAGAATTCTAGACGGAATTAAAAATATAACCAGAATATTACCATACTCAAATAATCACTTTATTTATATTATTAAAGATTTAAATGATTCAGTAAACATTTCAATGTTGATGAAAATATTCTATCATTTTTATCAGCTAGATAAAATGCTTTGGTCCACCACTAAGTGACCCCTAATTAGCAAGTGCTCAATTTAATTTTTTCTTTTTTTTTTTTACTGACTAACGATATGACTATTATGCCACCTTCTTGTTTTCTTTTTTTTTGTTGATTTGGCGTGTGTTTTTCTTTTTTTTTTCCTGTCCTTTCCTTTGCAGTGAAATGGTTTTTCCACCGAGCGCATTTCATTTCATTCACTTTTGGTCTGATTCCAGATTTCGCTGAAAAAGCAGAAAAGTAGTTTTCAGTGAATGCTGGCACTGAACTGTATATGTGTCTTTGTTGTAAGCAGGCTGATAAATGCCAGAAGGTTAAATCTCCATTGAGCAGTATCCCGTTTTTGTTGCATATGGAAAGTCTGTTTGTAAAGACATACTGTATTTTGCAGTAATCAACTTGAACCTTTAACATATGCATTGATCAGGCATAACATTAAAATTTTAAAACATTATGCCCCGTGGTGTGTAGGTTCGCCTTGTGCCACCCAAATCAGCTCGGACCTTTCAGGGCATGACTCCACAAGGCCTCTAATGGTCTGCTGATGTGTTTGGCACCAGGATGTTAGCAGCAGATCCTTTAAGTGCTATAAGATGTGAGGATGGATCAGACTTATTTGTACAGAACATCCCATGGATACTAAACTGGATTGAGATCAGGGGAATTTGGAGGCTGGATCCACCACTTTTGACCTTTCCCTGATGAGTGTCCTGGTACCTTTTTTTTTTCATCGACACCATCAACTTTTTTAGCAGTTTGTTCTACATTAGCTTTTCATTAGCTGGGATGGCTGTTACTCTACACATGGATCGGTTCCCACCTGTCATTAGGGCTCTCCCTCATCAAGTCAGGGAGGGCCAAAGACTATCACGTGTTTCCTCTGAGCCACGTGACCCCAGCCAACCAGCATCTTTTAAACTGCTTGCCTATGCAACATTGGGAGTGACGTAACGCACTCGGAGGACCGTGTATCCGACCTTTGTGCTTGCATGAGCTCACAGACACCCGTGGTTGGCCAGGGACCACTATTGATGTTAGAGTGCTAGAGCGCGACACATCGCATCCCTGCCCTATGAGAGAGCTTGACCAATCAGCTGCGGGAGTCTACAGCATCATCCGGGCATTTGTGATGAACTCGCAATCTCCAGGTTATGGGGCGAGCTCATTACCACAGTGCCACTCAGGGGCCTGCTGTATGTGGTGTCAGGGGTAGCTCAGTGGTTAAGGCACTTCGGAAGGTCCCAGGTTCAAATCCCACGACCACCAAGTTGCTCCTGTTGGGCCCTTGAGCAAGGCTCTTAACCGTCAACTGCTCAGATGTATAATGAGATTAAAATGTAAGTCGCTCTGGATAAGGTGTGTCTACTAAATGAAAGTGTGTTGAAAGTGTTTAAATTTCAGCTTAGAATTTTCTAAAATACAGAAAGATATCATGCAGAAAACACATACACACGCACGATTAATCGTAGTCTTGTGATTAATCACGATTAATCTCAGTCTTGTGATTAATCATGATCAATCGCAATTTTGAAAGACTAAGATTTACTTGGATTATAAATGTGCAATGTTGGAATAAAGGATTATAAATGTGCAATGTTGGAATAAAGAAATGCACACGCACATACAGTACTTTACAGTACAGTACTGTATGTTTTTTTTTTTTTTTTAGGGTCTGAGTCCCCCTAGGAGTTAAACTCTAGGATCACCTTAGGAACCTTACATTACTGTCGAAAGAGGAACAAATTCATGGTATTAAAAGAAATGAAAGTCACAAGGAGGTAATATTACATGTACAGTACCACAAATATCAGGTTATCAATTATTTACTAAAAAATAATATTGTCTTCGTAATAGTGATACAGCTACAGTTTTTACTGTACTGTTTATGCTTCGTTTTTACTGTACTGTATATATAGATCACAAAGAATATAACTCAATCGTGTAAATAGAGTGAAAACATCACCAATGATGTGTTTCTTTCTCAGTGGAGAAGCATAATAAGAACATACTGCATGTATATTTTCCATTAACAAGTTATACAAGGGTATTTATCCGACAGATGACTAACATAAACCTAATGAAGTATATCGTAAGATTTAATTAGCATGATGATAATCGCCAGTCAGGTACTTATGACAGATTAATAATGAATTCATTTATTTATCAACAGAACAGAGGCATTTGTAGAATATGTGGCAGGTTGCTATATTGCGGGAGGTCCTGTACAGTATGATTAACCTCTATTACAGTGTTAGTTCTAAAAAAAAACCACAAAAAAAACCAGAGAGGTCTGGATTGATGACGCTTTTCTTTGGATCTCCGGTAGACCTGTGGTGGTCAAATATGTTAAGTTGTAGGTTAATCCAATCTGACTGGGGCTGACTGCTGAATCCTATTATGAGAGGATGACTGAATCTCCGGATGCATCCTCATAGAGAAGGCCGGGTGCCATGCCAAGGTGTCACGTTTTTTCTTCTTCTTTTTTTTCCTGCAAGCCTGTATTTTAGCATGATGACTACAATCTGGGCTCGAAGCTACTGTAGAGGCAACGTCTTCATGGTCACCTTCAAGTTTCTGCTTTGCTTGACATCTGCTTTGGGCTAATGCAGTGATTTGCTCTTGGCACTGCACTGTCTCAGTGGGGATAGGAGTCAGTCATAAAGCATTCATCAAGCGCAGACAGCATCTCTTGGAAGTTATCCATGCATATCTGAAGACAGAGACTAAACAAAGTGATGATTAGAATAATGTGTAATCATTTTTACAGGTTAACCGATGGGCTTTTTTTTCCTCCTTTTTTTTTGGAGAGCAGGAGTAGCGCTGGTTATTCCTCCACATTACTTTGTTAGTATAATTGCTGACTTTTTTCTCTTTCGGCTTAAGAGGAAAGTCTAAATCCACCTTCATTCGAGTCAGACAGACAGTGTTCAGTTACTCAAGCCAGCCATGTCACTTATTCTTGTCACGTGTATTCTTCAAAAAGGAAATGATCCTTCATAATGCAATGCAATGGCATTTAGACACCAGAAAGTTGATTTGTGATTTTAACATTGCTCGAAATGCCAAAATAGTTGAGTGACATGATGTGTACTTATTGACAGTCACAGCTTTTGACAGGCAATCTTATGCAAGTGCTTTATTGTATGAATCAAAACAGTGGGAAATAAAACCTTCGTTGTCTTATTCTTATATTAGTGCTGTTGATCGATTAATCGCAGTCTTGTGATTAATCACGATTAATCGCAGTCTTGTGAGTAATCACGATTAATCGCAGTCTTGTGATTAATTACGATTAATCGCAATTTTTTAAATAAGATTTTCTTATATTATATACGTGCAATGTTGGAATAAAGAAATGCATGACAAACTGGTAAGAGGAAACTAAGATTATGCAGTTTTATAATATCGCAAACATTAACATTTAACAAATATTAAATTTATATTACTCAAATGAGACCGACACTGCATGCAGTGGATGAGTAGTATGGGGCGTGGCAATCCATCAACAGGGGGTTCAAACCAGGATACTCAGACCCGGAAGTTCACAAGCTAGATCCTGAGCCAACGCTCCCAAATCTCATGTTTAATGCTTTCTTGTAAAAATAGTTCCCATTGAAGTTAGCTCGAGCATGCAACTTTTATCCAAACTTTCATTGTTTCAGACGTTTTTTTATGATGAAACTTAACATTCAGTAGACCTGGTGCTGTTTCCTTAGTCATCTTATTATCCGCGCTAAACGTGCCGTTATCACGTACGCTGCGATTATGGGAAGCCATTAGGCTTCAAACTTGGTCATATGATTCATTTGCATTAAAAAAATTCCAATGCTTGGAAAATTTATTGATTAATCACATATGTTAGCTTCCCTAATATACACACACTGTATCCACGTCTCCAAGACGTTCTTAGACTGATAGTGTAGACTATTGGTGTACTCCATGATCTCCTGAACCAGGGTTGAATTGATATGAATTGATAGAGATTTCAAGGCACTTCTGCAAGTCGCTCTGGATGAGACCATCTGCCAAATGCCATAAAAGTAAATGTAATATATCCTTATGCTAGTACAAATAGTCCAGGATCTTTAAATACTATCCAGTTTATAGTCTGTTCGAAGTGAATCAGTATGAGTTTGTGCTGCTGTGAGTAAGGTGTTTTTTTTTTACTTCTATTCCACCACCTCGGTGCTGTACAGAGAAGAGTCTTAATGCATGTCATGTACCTTGAGAAATGGTGGGTCATGTTGAGCTACAGGGTTGTACGAAGCTTATTTTGTTAGTTCCTGCAGGTAGGTTGGAGCTTGCCTGTTTTTAGCTTTATAGGCAATCACCAGAGTTTTGACTCAGCTTCCAGCTTGTAACCAGTGGATGTAGTTCAACTATAGGGTTATCTGGCAAAGAATAAAAACAAATCATGCTAGATCCATTCTGAAGAAAGAATCTGATCGCATGCTGGGTAAGACCTACCAAGAGCAAGTTGCCATAGTCCAATCTCAAGACGACAGGAGACCGAACAAGCACACAGAGTAAGTGGCCTCTATGGAGAGGGGGGAAAAAAAATGTCTGGAGCCTTTTGATGATTTAAAGGAGAAGCCTGCATGACTGAGTCTGGTTAGCAATATGAGGAGAGAATGATAGATGGTAGCTTGGCCAGAACAACCCCACGATTTATCACCTAAATCTCTTAAGGTTTTATATCAGTTCATTATGGACGGATAGATTGCCTGAGTGTCCAAGTGCTTGTGACCTGTTTCACCTTTAAGAATCACTAAGTAAAACTTTACCACAAATAGTTTTTCTTATACTGAGTAACACCTTTCTGAAAGTCCATTAAACAGCCGAAGGAACCTTGCAGAACCTTTAGAGAGATCCATCAGCAGTTCTAGCATGAATGGCTTATTATTTATTATAAGCCTATTAAATGTGGGGCTTTGAAAATATTTTGTATTTGTGTGTGGGTGTGTGACATACAGTACAGAGTCAGCCGATAAAGACTGTATTAATATTTAAATACTAAATGTATTGATATATATATATATATACACTACCGTTCAAA
>JAQQZT010000023.1:21235385-21250961 GCA_030068275.1 Clarias platycephalus
AAAGCATCAGTCTGAGAAGTACATAAGTTCTGACCTTTAGTAAAAGTAGAGATACTCTAGGCAGAATATTACCCAAGTAAAGGTAGAAGTCCTCCATTTACATATATTCCTGCTTAAGTAAATGTACAAAAGCACTCACCTTCAATTGAGACAGAAATGGCCAATCATGGTCACTATATAACAAAATGTGTGCAAATTTGCAAATGTAGTGAAGTAGAAAGTATAGATATAAAAGAGTACTTTTATTAATCCCTAATGAAATAGTCATTTTTTTGCATATCCCAGTTAGAAAGATGGGGTCAGAGTGCAGGGTCAGTCAGGATACAGCACTCCTGGAGCAGATACAGTAGGGTTACTTAGTAGTAGTAGACACTTAGTAGTAAGGCCTTGCTTATACCCCTATCTCACTTGTGCGGTTTGACTCACGGTGAGATGCAGTGTCGGGCACCGTGAGTTGCTGCGATTGCCCGCCGACGTTCCGCTGACGTTCCGCGAAGTTCGCTAAGGTCCGCAAACTTCCGCGAGGCCTGCCAAAAAAATTAAACGTTTAATTTTTCGCGCAGGAAGATGGAAATGTAATCACCACGCCAAAAACTCGCGGTGAATCACAATGAACCGTATTTATGGCCACCGCGCGAAACCGCATAGGTGAGATAGGGGTTTAACCGCATAGGTGAGATAAGGGTTTAACAGTGGCAGCTAGGTGGGTAATGGGGGCTCGGACCCCAGACTTCCCGGTGACCTTCAGAAACCCAGAAACACCACTGCCCCAAAATACAGATATTTGTTGTAGGATGTGGTGGAGTTAATGTATCCGGTAATAAACTACAGTATAGATATATAAAAACCGTACAATTTATGTACAGTAGCAAAGTAAATGCATTTATTTTCTACATACTGTACTGTAGGATGGTGTAAAAACTCACAAACAAGCTGCAAACGCAGTAATGGAAAAGCATAAACCAATTATAGAAATGAAAAGAAACAAATGTCCTTCTTACCATAAGGTAAATTTATGTTTATACTGTAGGACTCGGAATGCTTTGAAGTACAGTGGGACAACTAATAGTCTTAAAGAAGAAAAAGACTTATTTTTTCTTAGGAAAAAAAATAATAGTTTTTTTTTTTTTCTTTAATCAATCCTAAATCGGGAAGATGCTGAATACCAACACCATTAATTTATGGACTTAAACTGACTTTTTTTTTTTTTTGGATTATATGTTTCGTATTCAATTAAGCATTTTGCTCAGAGCATTACCTACAGTACGTGGCTTTCTACGTACAATCCTATACAAAATATTCTTCCATTGGCTAACTGTGTTTAAGCCGAAATCTAAAGAGAGAGGGGAAAAACTTGTGGCGTCCAAAAATGCACCTCATCATCGTAGGCTGGTTCTTGGAGTAGAGAATGTGAAGGTAATTTACTAAATGGACGCTGTAACAGAGGTGATTTATTCAAAATATGACACTGGTAATATCATCATAACATGGCCGAGTGTAGAGCGAAACGATACGGGGGCATTAAATAAATCAGCCTGGCCACAGGGCTTTATGTGCCTCCCACTCTCTTGCTATGATACGTGACGTGATGGGTCTTAATCTATCTGTTTTCTCAGTTTGTTGTTTGATCGAGTCTGTTTTCCACCCTTATCGCTGGATTCACCTCCTCCGGCACGATTTTTCGACTTTCCGGCTAATGAAGCGAACCCAGGAAGTCAACTTTAGTTTTCGGATTGACTTTTACCGCATATTCGTCTTGTCCAAACCTATCAATCAGCCAAACTCTCTCATATAAGTTCTCATTACGAGCTTTTACAATCGCAAGATGTCCATGTGGTGTAGTTACGAGCTCAAGCGTAGCTCCATGCGATGAGATATGACATGTGTAATAGTAGAGTAATTGAATATCTTAATATTATGATGGTAGCTGGCATTTCCATCGCTGCGGTGTGACATTTTTTCCCTGTGTTTTGGTTTCTCGTGCCTAGCTGAGTGCGGCTCATCTGTCTTCAACAATGAAGGGATTCTCTTGTCGCCAAATTACCCCATGAACTACGACAACAACCACGAGTGCATCTACAGTATCCAAGTGCAGGCTGGGAAAGGAATCAACATATCGGCCAGAACCTTTCATCTGGCCCAGGGGGACATCTTGAAGGTAATTCCATTTTCTCTGCACACTTTCTTGCCCAGGAAAGCCATTTATATGTGTATTCTCTGCAGTCATGGCATTAGCATACAGAATGCGCAAGTGTGGGGGTTGTATTCTAAAGCCAAGAAATCGACTTTACATTTTCATTATCTGTACCCCCACAATTAGCATTAGATGACTGCAGGAGCCTCGAGAGATTCTTAACATTTAGACACGTCTGTCTGTATACAAATGCAGTCGCTATAATCAAGAGACGTTTCTCAGAATATTTATATTCTATAATCACATCTTTCAAAAACGCCTTTCCATTAATCAACCTGACAGTTAATGGAGATTATTTATGTCGAATAAATAACCGATTGGCGTAACACTGACTTGCATAACTCTTTCAATAAGTAATGGGTTTGAGGGGCGTTCAAGTCAACCTGGGACTTGTGATGACATTTCTCATGAATGGAGGCGTAAAACCGATTGACATTTACAGAAGACTTCAAGCACACTACGCTGATGAGACTCTTAGGCTCGGTAAAACATTCGAACGGTGCAAATGTTTTGAAGAGGACTGTACGTCATGATGATCCTAGCCGAGGTGGCTCGGAGCGTCGTTTCTGTCAACATTCAGAAAATGGCGAAAGAGATGCATTTGTCTGTGCGAGCTACACACACAGTCATTCACCAACACCACTTGCACCTTATAGTAACAGAGATTGGTTTTTTTTTTATAGTTATTGCCCACATACAATCCTGACTCCATTTCCACATATTTCGGCCCTCAACGGAGTTCCTGGGAGGCCAGCGTTTCGGGTCCAAGCACTAGTGAAACGCTGAGTACAGCAGGGGATTATATAGAGAAATAAAGGGAGTCTTTACTCTCGTAACTGTATTCTTTTATTCTGCCTAACCTACAAGGGGCAGTCGTAAAGTTGTTATTATTGCGACGAGAAAAATGATGTAATGAAAACGAACGTAAAAAGGCGACACGCTCCTCCGAACGATGGATGAGCCGGTGGAGTGGTGGTGGTCTTTGAAGAAGTCTTCTCTTTGGCTCTTGAGGAAAAGTTCCACCTCGGTAATCAACGCACTTAAACATTTTTAACCTGGTGGGTTCAATTTTGGTTTTTCCCCTCTAGCGGCATGGTCGGGACGATACCACGGGTTTTTATAAACGAGAAGAAATGTTCATGAACGTACTCATTTTCCGGAGACATAATTTGGACAAAATATTTTTTTCCCCATTTTTTCATATGATAATACGAATGTTATGACCGCCGCTCATACATTTCTGCTTTGACTTGAACGTGCCTTGTAATATACTATATTATTAATACATATATTTTGTATTGTATTAAGCTATAATACAGTATGGTTGCCAAGTAGCATGTTATGTTTACACGTACACCGCATTTAGTATGATATTGCAATATCTTTTTTCCTCTCTTTGAACTTTATTGAACCTTGAACCGCACTGTCCTTGAAACAATAAAAAAAATTGACTTACTGTATTAAAGCCACTACATTAGAAGAGCAGTCGCCATACAGTATCTCTATCAGATCCAGGAGAAATGTTATTCCATCTTACTGTGTACTGCTTTCTATATTTTATGTCTATAAAAAGAAAAAATAAAGATGCCTGGTACCTGGTGACGTGACTGGATTTGATGTCCGTTTGTTCCACTTTACACTGGTTTCCTAATCAGCGTCGTGTTTTAACTTTCATAGTACTATGTATTATTCCTTATCCCTTGCAGATCTATGACGGTAAAGACAGCACAGCCCATGTCCTGGGAGCGTTCACAGGTTCTGCAATGCTGGGCCTGACCCTCATCAGCACTTCCAACCATCTGTGGCTGGAGTTTTACTCGGACGCTGAGGCCACTGGAGAAGGATTCAAACTTGTCTACTCTAGTAAGATATTAATCCAGCACTTTCTGCACACACACAACACACGACATGTAACCCAGAATAAGCACAAGTTTTTATCTCTCTAATCGTAGAAGTGTAATAAATGTAATAAATCTTGCTTTCTTCTGTGTTAGTGTTGCTGTTAGAGTTAGTGGCAGTAACAGCATTTTGTATCCGTATCATCAAAATCTTTTAAAGTGAAATATTTAGTTATTTAGAATGTATATTTCTTGCATCATTCTCTTAATGCTTCATTTCTTAAAGTTCTTACAAAGAGCTTTTATAAGATCAAGTGAAAGCAGTTACAGTTATGCTGCTACGAGTTATTATTTCACATATGCGTATACAGTACTTGCACCTCCAGGGTCTGGGTTCGAGTCCCACCTCTGGGTCTGTGTACATGGAGTATACATGTATATGTGTGAATGTTGACCGGAGGTCCTACCCCGGTTGGGAAAATGTGAATAAATACAATAGTAATCACTCTTGGCTTCCACGGTCCCTAGTTGGACTACAGAGGTTGGATGGATATGCATATGCTGCTATGGGTTTCTCTGAAAATGCAGAACATATGTTTTTCCGCATTAAAACGACAGCTTAATTAACTCGAACGGTTAAGAGTCATGTACGAGTCGCTTGGTCTGTCCGCCGTGCTTCGATACGCTTACTGACGTCAAGAGAGACACGATCAAAATACCCAAGCGTGTTCAGTGTCAGAAAGTTCTCTATTTAGTAACAGCAAAAGAACGTTTGGCCAGATGCCTGGTGTCATGCACATCTGTTACATCAAAGAACATAAAGCATGTTAACATGTCCTGGTAAGAACAAAGAGTAGAAGTTGTCGATGTCCGTCTGTTGATGAACCAGAAAATATTCACTAAAAGGACGGTGGGGGGGACGAGGGGGGGGGTTAAGGACGAGAGAGAATGATAGAGAGAACGTGGGAGAGTTAACACGTTAATATCAGAACAGGAAGGAAGATTTTCTGAGAGATTTAACACATTTTATATCATAAAAATGTTAAATGTAGGTGTTTTAAAATCTTCAATTAGTAGCCTTTAAAACATGTTTTTGTTTGATTTGATTTTAAGAAACACATATACTGTAGGGCTCAGGATTGTGCAGTATAGATAAGTACATCCTTTTATCAGCACAACATAGGAAATATGATTTTAATTCATTTTAATCAACTATACAAATGTTTCTATGACTAAAAAAAAAAAAAGTCCCCAACATATGAACGAGTTCCATTCTGAGAGCTCGTTCGTAAGTCAAATGTGTTCGTAAGTCTTACAAACATTGTCTAGGTACTAGGATACTGACACAGTTGGCTATACAGAGTATAAAACTAGCATGTTCCAAGATCTTGTTCTAGTTCTTTAGGAACTAGAACAAGTTCTATTAAGTTCAAGTTCTATCAAGTTCTAACAAGTTATTGCTTGACGATTCTAAGCAGTACCAGCTTCATCGCCACCGCTTTGATGCTCGCTTCTGTACACTCTGGGATGCATGCTGCAAGCACTTTTTTTAAAACAACATTGACCTATGCTGTGTTGCCGGCGCAGATCACATTAGTAATCTTGAGTCAGTTTTCAGCCAAAAAAAGAAGGGAAATACAGAAACAATTAAATGAGCATTTTTGTCCTCCTGCACAGCTTGGCACAAACAGTTCTCAAGCCCATCCCAGTAAAAACTGCAGCATCTTCATATATACAATATACTGTACGCACACACACCCAGGGTTCTTCCTGTAACGACACAGCACTTGGTGGGGGAACACTGCTGCTCGTCTGCTGTAAATATTATGTAAATCTTAACTAAAACAGACAAGTGGCAGCTTTTGCCTCGAGCACCCGGTAGTTAAGGAAAACCCCTGGCTACATGCACACTCATACAGTTTCTACTTTAAACAAGTGATTTGTGAAATGACTGTATCAAAAATACTGTATACTCCACCCCTTGCAGCTCTACACATTAATCCTCTTCGGGGGTTGATGGCGGTGTAACATGAAGGGAAAAAAAAAAGAAGGTGCACACAAGTGAGTTACAGGAAAAAACACGCTGCAGAGAAACACAATGCTTTTTACGGAAATGCTCTCTTTAACAGTTATTGCTGTGTTGGTCTTGATAAGCAATTGACCTTTATAGAGGAGCGACATTAGGCGAGTAGAGAATACCGAGCCGGGAAGGTGCGGAAGAAGAAGGGGACACTTGAAACGCATAAAGCTTTAGCTAGCTCAGAGGGATTATGAATAAGTGGACCGTGAGAATAAACTTCCCTCTTCACTGACCTTGTCTTCGGCTTTTCAAAGGCAGCTGAGCAAGTATCCGGTTCGCACTTTGCTAATACTATTGTGTCCGTGGAATTCAGCTGGGTTTTAGTTTGCAGCGAGGGGGAATGCATTAACCTGCTGGTAGGCTATCTCGTTTAAAATCAACTAAATCCCTGTCTGTCTGCAATTCCATTCCACCTGCAGGATTAGCCATTTGAGTGCATAATAAAGGTCAGATAGAGCCATGAGAAGGTGAAGCCGCCACACTCCGCCTAGACTCGGTAATTTAGCCACCAAATGAAGACGGGAGAGTGAATGAAAGTGAATTTTTAAAAAAAAGACTGCGTTTATGTAGTCGGGTCTTTTGTGCAACTAGGGAAGTGCTGTTAGACAATGGTCTGTAATCAACGTGTAATCAAGCCTGCTGGGCCGAATGGACCGCTTCTGCTCGCTGCTCGAAGCGCAGCTCTGTCACAGTTCACATGTGGCATAATTTTCAAATAAAGATAGGCTCTCTTTATTAAACCCTTATACGCTGTTCGGGGAAGGGGTTTCATTATTATGTCGAGTCAGTTAACTGATATCTGGAAGCTTCTTGTTATATACCGCATGACGCAGAACAGTGATTTGCGGCGAGTGAGAGAGAAAAAAAGGGGGGGGAAACCGGCTCAGTGGTATCAGTAAATAAGAATTGTGTTATTATTTGGTTTATCAAACATGCAGCACAAATGCCTGTGCTTTGACTGTTTTTTTTTCCCCTTCTGCCTTTTGTGCAGTGAGACTGTGATAAGAGTGATGATTGTCGAAGTTAATAGGAAGTGTTGCGCAGCAAGTGGGCCTACACCATTCTCGATGCTGCAGCTCCATTAACCAAGCACTTAATCTTAATTGTTCTGCCTGCTTACCGAGCGATCGGCTCTGCACGCACAACACAGTGAGATCTTAACGCGAATCGCCTTCCGTAATGATTACACTAACGACAGACCTCTCGAGCTCGGACGTCACACAGGCCGCCGATAACGTGACACCAGATTCTCATAGATCGTTATGATATCAGCTGATCGGATGCAGACTGCAAGTGTTTCAGAGGCCTTTTCGGAATGCATCATTATACTGTACTGTCGCTATCGGTTTAATGGGAATTACTCCGGAATTAACCTCAAGAGAAAAATCACAAACCTGTAGCAAACTTCAAGGCTGGGACTGTATAAAGTCTGGACTAAACATTTAGCATTTAATACTAATTCAGTCTAATTAAACATTATATTTTGGAAATGATTTACAGTATTTACTTGGTACAATTTCAATGTAGTCATCTAATATGGCTCCACTTTTTTGTTTGGAAATCTCTATTGTTAGCATCATTTTTCAATTTATTCAATTTCACTTTTCATTTTTCTTGTTTCCTTTATATACAGTGCATGCGTGTGTGTGTGTGTGTGTATATATTCAGCCAATGATGTATACACACTTAAGGAAATATAATCATAATGTTATAATAGACATCAATATATAATGTATAGCAATACATTTAATATTAAAATATTTATATAAGTTTTTCTTTTCCAAAAGTTTTTTTTTTTTTGGCTGACTGTGTATATATTGTTATATATATTGTTATATAAATTATTAACATATAATATAGTATTATATGTATAAACACTGTGTGTATACAGTATACAGTATATATACACAGTATATACAGTATATATGGAACAGATGAGAGGGGAAATGAGGTTGCTGCTGAAGTTACAGTTCAACAACTGATTGTTTTTGTATCTTTCTGCACTTTGCAGCCTATAATAGTAAAACATTTCTTTAATTTCATCTACATAATTGAATTGAATTTAATATGAAGCTCAAGTTTTTTGCACTGTATTGTATTTCAGATGTAGCATACTACTGTATATGAACTTATCAGTGCCTTGCCTTGTGTACTTGAATCCCTAAAACTATAGTATCTTGCCTACAGTATGTTAATAGGTGACACAACCACTACAATATTCACCGTTATATATTTAGCTTTACGTGGGTTGAAAGCTTTTTCCCAACTTAGAAATGGTTGTGGAAATGACGGGCGCTACTTAAAGCTCCTGCTTGTTAAAAGTGTAAAGTAGGAAGAGTTGACATCAATCCAATTGATTTTGTAATGTCTTTTTTGTTTATTTAAGTGATAAGTTAAATGTAAGTGTAAAATTCTATCTTGATTTTTAACTTCTGAGCAATTGAGGTTTAAGGCCCTTGCTCAAGGTCCCAAAAGTGGCAACATAGGGTTTAGTGATAGGAAGTTTCAATAAAAAGGCCCCCAATACGTCTACATACACAAATTTTGGCTATAGTTCCAGTAATGAAAAATTACAATGCAGCTAAAGACATATTATGATAAACAGAATGAGCAGCTCACCTCTCATATCTTCTAGTCCGAGTCGTTCGTTCTTTTGAATCTGTTGCGCCGCATAGCGTCTGTGGGGGTCACGTGAAAAAAGAATGAACGACTCGGGCGTTGAAGACTCATTGAAGAGACCCGTTCAATTCAGTTTCCTGTATTCTGCACTGCATAGCGTCTATGGGAGTCACGTGACAAAAGAACGAACGACTCGGAGTAGAAGAACCATTGAGAAAGAATCGCTCAATTCTGTTTCCTGTACATAACCTACGGGGGCTTTGCGATGATTTGCGCATGCACGACCAGTAAAAAATTTAAATATCACTTTCCGAGACTACTCATTCTTCTGAGTCACGTTAAAGATTTGTTCAAAAAGAATGAATGGTTCATGAACAACCCATCACTAATGGGGTTTGAACCCAGGACCTTTCAATCAATAGGCCAACAATTTAACCACTGAGCTCCTCCTGACCCTATTGGTTCTACCACATTCTGGTCCTTTCACTGTTACTACACTTCAGGTAGCATTGTCCTAATGTGGCACGGAGCAGGCCAATGTATCTTCTCATACTCTGACACTGTAGCGTGTGTGTGTGTGTCGATAAATAAATTACAATTAGTGCTGGATTTTTACAGATAACAGCTCATTTTATGGTCTTTTGTCAGTAAGTGTTCTCCAGCATCGTGATCTGTATGTGTTTCAGGCTTCGAGCTGTCACATTGTGAGGATCCCGGCGTGCCCCAGTTTGGATACAAGGTGAATGACCAGGGCCACTTCTCTGGCAGCACCATCACCTACAAGTGTGACCCCGGCTACACGCTGCATGGCAGCAGCATACTCAAGTGCATGACAGGGGAGAGACGTGCCTGGGACAACCCTCTGCCATCATGTATAGGTAAGATGGAGCCAATCAGAGATCGATTTGCACCATTTAAAGCAATGATAATCAATTCGACTTGTGATTAGGAGTTGTTTAAAAAACGGCCACTTTTCATATAGGTAAGTCATATTAAAGTCGTCTCTCCATCATTCACGACTGCGTGAATATAAAAATGGCCAACGTTCATGGAAATCCAGAACCTTGACATTTTGAACCCTTCCGTATGTTGATGATTTCACTCGGCAAATTCAACACCGAAGCTAATCTTAGAGCCCCAAGTGATCCATACGAGCTCATAAGGGTTGAGAAAAGGTTGTGCGCTGTTATTCATGCACATCTTGATGGATGGTAATTAGATAGCGCTGGCCTCCGAAGAACAAAACGTTCAGATGTCCACAGATCAGTGTACTGTAGGTTTTTTTTTTTTTTTTGAGGAAAAAATAATCACAAAGCTCTCGTCTTTACCTCCAGGTCACGAGAGCATATAGGCTCATGTCTGGCTGAGTCTGTCTTAACTTTGTTCAAATCAGACACACCCAGGGGTAATGTTTGTTCTTTCTTGCGTATAAATGATGGACACTGTTCCTACCTTGAAGTTTTCAGACTAATATTTTTCAGACAGATCTTCCCGCATTAATAATGGATGCTCAATAATGTGAGGCCTGTTTTATTTTCGGCATGACGGCTTATCATTATTCCACCCATTACTTTTCTTTTTTATTGCAGATAAAATATTTAGTCTTTTTTTTTTTTCCTTCCGTCTTTTGCAAGCTCACCCAGTGGTCTGAGGTGCGGATGATGAAATGAGTATAGATCTAAATCGTTTTTCTCCTTCTGAAACAAAATTTATATGGAGAGAAATAAACACGGCGCGTCGAGCAATTAAGACTTTAAGAGCCGAAAGTGTAAAAGATCTCCGGTCTAGTGAGCGTTGATGTTCTAAGCTCAAATCTGCCATGCTGTGATAACCGAGTTGGGTAAACATGGTCTTGTCAGGGCTTCAAACTGAGCTCCACCAGATTATTGCCTGGATTCCCGATGCCACTCAGTGGCTAGTCGGTGCAGATGGAGTGCTGCAGATGTGTGATTGAGCAGCTGCCACGATAAGCCGCGAGTGTTGGTTTGGAGGAGGCTCCTCCAGCGCACTTGTCTAAAAAACACTCTAATGTTCAGATTAATCAAGTCCCGTACTGAACCCTGTTATTCAGGCTTCATTGAACTGTGCGTCCATTGTTTGTCATGTAGATGGCTTATGCAAATCAGGCCTGCTGAAAGAAAACGCTGATGTGGGCTCCATTAGCAAACGATGCCCACCTCTACCGAGACTCCCGACTAAAAACATGCGCGGTGAGCGCGAGGCAAAGTGCGAGAGAAGGAAGAATAACAGGTGGCGGAGGGGCAAACCAACAAAGCCAAGTGTTGCACCGCTTATGAGAGTAAAAGTGTAAACATACTGTATATCAAAGAGTGTGTAGGGGTGTGATTTCCAAAACAGGACACATCGTATTATGTGAGCTCGGCAGTGGCGGGATGAGGGGAAAAAAATTATAAAACAGGGGATGGGACTCTACGGGTCTACGGGTCCATTCAAGATGTTTGATAGATGATTCGATGGATTCTGTAACTTGTCTCGTCCACCTCTCATCTGTGTTTCTTCTTCTTTCTCCAGCTGAATGTGGAGGACGCTTTAAAGGCGAGACGTCAGGGCGCATGCTGTCCCCCGGTTACCCGTTCCCGTACGACAACAACCTGCGCTGCACCTGGGTCATCGAGGTCGATTCGGGCAACATCGTCAGGTGCCACTCAGCATTTCCTCCCACATGATCAGAAAAGCTCCACCGCTCGACAGATTCAAATCAAATCAATACCTTTCTACCCTCGGTAGATAGCGAGCCGCGTGTATATGCGGCGTTCGGTCTGAAACGGGCGATCTTTAACTATTTATATGCTACTTACACGGCAACAATGAACATCGATACCTCATCAATATGGAGACAAGCAGACGTCAAGGGAGCTGATGGCTGCCTCGCGAATCTCAACTGGCTCAAGTCATTATGTCTAAAATGCCGTTTATGGATTTACCTATGACAGCCGCACGAGGTTAAAAGCACAGCAACCTTGAAAGCAAGATAATTTGTCCTCTCATGGCAGCGAAAGCCTTTCTGAAATCAGATATTTATTCATTACTTTTTCATCTGTCCTCACATTCTCATGCAGACGGATTTGCAGAATTTTTATTAAGCGCTGCAGCATAGGCACTGCAGTACCGTCGCGCGATTGTTGCACTCTGGAGCCGCGGTGTTATTTAGGAAATAATGCAAGGACAGCTTTTTAGGTCAGTTTAAATATATAAAAAATATATTTCAAATTAATATGTCATTTTTAATTTTTAGTAATATAAAAAAAAATGGTGCAGCCTGTACTTTTATTATGCTAATTAGGCCCAACCTTCCTTCCATGGCACTGAGATCACATGGCCCGAGACCTCATTATAATTTTATTTAAAACAACTATCATGACGCGGACACACAGCCAACATACACAAAATCTTCACTTATTTGGGTTCCCGGCATCTTGTTTGTTTAGACTCATTTGCATACTCATTCATATTCATTAGTGTCTGCCAAAGATGGGCGTGTACACAGGGTTGGCATTGTCTGTGTTCGATTATAACACATTGTATTCGCTATAGTGACTTTATTTGATTTTATTTCTCTTCATTTTAATACGTTTATACATTTATACACATGCAATATGAATTTTAAGAATCGTATATGGTCTGTGTCAATCTTTAAATATTCTGCTTTTAGAAACACATTCAGAAACTTTTGTAAGATGCAGACGGCATATACAGTGTATTTCATAAACTGCATGAAGATGCATTAAAGCAATAGAAATGCTGCATCTTTTTGTTCTGGCTCATCAATAAAAATCAAATTGTATTATTATTTAGCATTAATCATTCCCTTATATTCATAGATTACACAAGAACGTGAAAAATCACAAGCACTACTGTTCAAAAAATAATTAAATTGTGTGACCATCCAGTTTTTTTCGAAACGAAATCCGATTGGTCGGGTGTCGATTAACCTTCTTTAACTGCAGCTCTAACAGCACTGCCAGCTGTATCTCATTTATTCAGTATTAATGCACTCATACATTCTTGTTTCTATGGTAACAGCTCATTCACTGGGAGTTATATGTAGAGCCCTCTACATAATTTAGTCTAATAATAAACATAATTAGAAAACGTGTTATTAAATAAGAAAAGAAATTGTACACCCAGAGTTCTTTTGCTTGTCACAACATCGTGGAAACGTTACTACGGCAACATTATGGACGGTGGACGTACAGTACATTGTTGGAATAATAGGATATTATTGAATGAATGAATGAATGACCTCATTGACCCAGTTATTCATCTATTTATAGCACTTAATCAAAGCACTTAAAGATTTTTTTTCTATAACAGCATGCCACATACTGTACTGTACTGTAGCATATTATTCCATTCTAACTGTGTGTATCAATAACTACAAAATAAACATTACAAAGATCGAAGCGAGAGCACTCTCTCCTCTTACAAAATCCGTGAAATCTTTTATAATCCCCCCCCAATTTCAAACTTGTAAATGTCAGGGTGTATAATTATAATTATAATTATTATTTTTTTGGGGAGTTTCCAATCAACTGTTAATTGAAACTGGAAACTTTTTTTTCTCTCTCTCTCTCTCTCGCTGTCTGACAGTCTGCAGTTTCTAGCTTTCGACACGGAGGCTTCTCATGACATCCTGAAGGTGTGGGACGGCCCTCCGGAGAATGAGATGTCTCTGAGGGAGCTGAGTGGCTCTCTCCTGCCAGAGGGCATCCACAGCACCCTAAACATGGTGACCATCCAGTTTGAGACTGACTTCTACATCAGCAAGTCTGGCTTTGTTATTGAATTTTCCAGTAAGTCCAACCACTTTCTATAGCTTGCGTGTGATTGACAGGTTTAATAAAGCAGGTATTGGCCAGGTTTTTAATTCCTCCGTACTGACGTATTATTAACAGGCTTCGTCGCCTTAAAGTGGCAGACGTGATTAGTGTTTCCATGCCTTAACTGACAGTTTTAGTTTCTTCTGGTGTCTGTTGGTTTGCCTTGATTGACAGCTGGTATTTGGCCCAGTTTAGCCCAGTCAGCTGACTCCATGCTAATTGCCTGGGCTTGTGATTGGCAGGCTCAGTGGCCACAGCCTGCAGGGATCCGGGAGTGCCTATGAACGGCACTCGCAATGGAGACGGAAGGGAGCCTGGGGACACCGTGACTTTTCAGTGTGACCCAGGATACGAGCTACAGGGTGAGATGAAGATCACATGCATACAGGTGGAGAATCGGTACTACTGGCAACCCAGCCCACCCGTCTGTATCGGTAGGTGCTTCTATCGGATTTTTTTTTTTTTTTCCTTTCAGAAAATAACATACGATCATTGACATAAAATCGATCGGATAACTTTCAATACGTTCAGCTGAAAATTCGCTTCTAAAGCTTGGATAGCCATGGTGTCCTCCAGGGTGTGTGAATTACCATTTTTTTATCGAAAGGTTCTCAAGAGTTCTGAAAGTCAAGCGGCACTTGAGCAGAAGTGTTATTCAGGCATCTGTCATCATCCTGGCGATGAAAGAATGTGCTGAAATTAATGAATATCATATTATGAGATTTGGATTGCTTCCTACGTTTCAAAATACTTCAGTGGCGAGCAGAAAAAAAGTCTGGAGGAGCCGCATTTTGCCTCTTCTTTTCATGTGCTTTCAGCTAATTATCTCTCTCGATATATCACCCTCTTTCTATCTTTGTCTGCCCACACACCCATCTCTCTCTCTCTCTCTCTCTCTCCATAGATTGTGAGAATATGTATGGCTTCAGTGTTGCAAGAGAGATTTCATTTGCACATTCCACATCACTTCCACTCCACTTCTCAAGTAGGGCACCTGGGCTGTACAGCCGGTCCAGCTGTGTGTATAAACGAACAAACAAAAGGTTTTGTACAATGCATATACTGTAAACCATGTGATGTTCCTGTGTGTTTTCACAGCTCCGTGTGGTGGAAATTTGACCGACTCGTCCGGCTTTATCCTGTCTCCCAACTATCCTCACCCATACCCTCACAGCAAAGACTGCGACTGGCTCATCGTCGTCAACTCTGACTACGTCCTCTCGCTGGCATTCATTAGGTAAAGATCCAGCGTATTTTTTTATATGTATTAACACGTGATTAATCTAGAAATTTTTAACGCATTACTATTTTTTAATGCAAATTAATCATATGACCAAGGTTGATCCTAATGGCTTACCATAATCTGAACTCATAATGAAACCATTAGGATCAAACTTGGTCATTTGATTAATTTGCATTAATGTGATTAATATAGAAATTTTTACACGTTACCATTGTTTCATGCAAATTAATTGTATAACCAAGCTTGACCCTAATGGCTTCCCATAATCGCAGTGCGGCATGTTTAATGCAGATAATAAGATGACTGAGGAAACATCACCAGGTGTGCTGAGCGGCAAGTTTAGTTATAAAAAGCTTCTAGGTGGAAGTTTGGATAAAAGCAAAGTTGTGTGCTCGAATACATTAAATGAAAGACACTGAAAAGGGCTTTGAAAGTGAGGCAGTTGGCAGAAGCTACTGTATTGTTAAAGCAATTCCTGAAGACCACTGGACATCAGCAAGGAACCATAACCACTGTAACTCGTTGTCACAGCACATCTAATGACAAATGGTAACTGCACTCATTCACTCTGGGTATGTTTAAAACACAAGGAACTCACTTTGCCAAAGTATGTACTGGCCAATCGCTCTAGCCAATTTGAAAAGGAGATAATGGACATGGTCACCAGTATAAGAGCAAGCAGGGACAGAGGTGGAAAGAGTAATACAATTTTGTACTTAAGTAAAAGTACTGTTACTTTAGTGAACTTTTACTGAAGTACA
>JAQQZT010000023.1:21316543-21329306 GCA_030068275.1 Clarias platycephalus
TAAGGAGCGTGGTGGATTGTAGCGTATCAGAAGACTGGTTAGGTATGTGGGAGCTAAACCATTTAAAGCCTTGTATGCAAGTAATACTATTTTGTAATTAATTCTAAACTGAACAGGCAGCCAGTGCAGGGATGATTTGGGTCTGTGTGCATGGAGTTTGCATGTTCTCCCCGTGCTTGGTGGGTTTCGTCCGGGTACTCTGGTTTTCTCCCACAGTCCAAAAACATGCAGATTAGGCTAATGGGCGTTCCCAAGTTGCCCGTAGGGTGTGAATGCATGTATGAGTGTTGACTGCAGTGTTGGTCCTACCACAGTCATAAAATGGGAATAAATACCATGGAAATCACCATTGGCCTCCACGGTCCCTAGTTGGACTACAGAGGTTCGTGGATGAATAGATGAAGTTACGATTGTCTTCCTGACAGTTTGAACCAGTCTGGTCATTCTCCTCTGACCTTCATCATCACCGAGGCATTTTCGTATGCAAAGTCATCACTTATAGTAGTTGGTTGGCTGGAGGATATTGAAGTATTTTTGATCATTTTTTTGGCATTTAATATTTTTGTTAGCTTAGTTCCCTAAAAGATGTCCACATCTGGACGACAATGTAGTGAAAGTTTCTGTCTAATCTAAAGAGGGGAAAAAAACTCTAACATTGTAAAAACCCGACAGTAGAAACCACAATTACATGTAATAGTGAAGGTAAGAGCATTTCCACAAACATAATGTGATGAGAACTCGCAGGATTAAGAGTAAACAGTTGTGTGTCCATAAGAAAACCTCCTCCAGAAAAAGGCTTCAGGTGGCAATCTGTTTTAACTGACTAAATTTTTTCTGACTCTTACAGGGACGGACCAGACCAAAGCTCACCGCAGATCGGCCAGTTCAGTGGGAACACAGCTCTGGAGTCGGTATACAGCACCTCTAACCAGATCCTCATCAAGTTCCACAGCGACTTCAGCGGCAGTGGCTTCTTCGTCCTGAGCTATCACGGTGAGAGACTCGAAAGCCAGGCATCCGCAGACCTTCCTTTATATCGACTTTATTTTCTGGAAATAATTTTTCTCCGCATGACCAGTTTGGTCTTTCGAAGAGCTGCATTAGTTTCATATACATCATTCTATACACAAACATCTATATGCACATACGCCAATAAGCTCAGAACTGGCCACGGAGTGCTTCTACACTGATTAAATTGACATAAACACATTAGAAAGCTGAGTAGGAACCGTATAGATCGTTGTCTGCTTGTGTTTATGACTTGCGACATGCCTCCATATCGATCTTCTGCCTGTGGCAAGCATCTACCCTAACTAACAAGTGCAGAACCTTGTAAGAGAAACAGAGATAAGGGAATTGTTTTTGCTTAAATGGCAGTATCATCCTTTAGGCCAGCAACTACTGTACACCCTTTAACCATATTGTACACATGTTTGCATTTTTTTTTTTTTTTTTTGCAACTTCTGGAATTAGTTCATGTCAGCTAATCCAGCAGAGATATTTGACCTGGAATTTCTTTGCTTCCACATAATCAGTTTAGATTTTATATGCAGTGGCTGTACAGTCGGATGAGGCATCCGGTGAAACTCTTTTATATCACTTAGTCACTAAGTTATCAGATTGTGGTAAAGGAACCGAAACTGATCAGCCTAGAAAATATGATCAAGATTAGTTGAGCTGAACTCAGATCACGCCACAGAGTAAAGAACACACCCGACAACCCGTTTAGAGACACTATAGTGATGTTCTCAATTGAAAGGAAGATCTTGACTGAGATCATCTGGCACTGTGTAACGTAGTTACAGTGCCTTGATAAAGTATTCATACCCCCTGCGTTTTATTAATACAGTACATTAGTGAACAAACAGCATCATGAAGCCCAAGGAACACACCAGACATGTCATGTGGAGAAGTTTAAAGCAGGGTTAGGTTATGAAAAAAATATCCCAAGCTTTGAACATCTCACGGAGCGCTGTTCCATCCATCACCTGAAAATGGAAAGGATATGGCAAAACTGTAAACCTACCAAGATGTGGCCGTCCACCTAAACTGACAGGCTGGGTGAAAAAAGCATTGATCAGAGAAGCAGCCAAGAGGCCCATGGTAACTTTGGAGGAGCTGCAAAGATCCCACAGCTCAGGTGGGAGAATCTGTCTACAGGGCAACTATTAGTCGTGCACTTCACAAACAAAAGCCATTGTTGAAAGAAACCCATAAGAAGTCCCATTTGCAGTTTGTGACAAGCCATGTGGGAAAGACAGCAAACACGAGGAAGAAGGTGCTCTGGTCAGATTGAGCTTTTTGGCCTAAATGCAAAATGTTATGTGTGGCGGAAAACCAACACTGTGCATGGTGGTGGAAGCATTATAATGTGGGAATGCTGCTCTTCAGCAGGGACAGGGAAGCTGGTCAGACTTGATGGGAAGATGTGGAACCAAAAGGAACCAAAACTGATGGATAGTTGGATGGATGGATGGATAGTTGGATGGATGGATGGATGGATGGATGGATGGAAAAACAGAGCAATCTTAGTAGAAAAACCTGTTAGATTCCGAGACGTGCGACTGGGGCTGAGATTCTCCCTCCAGCAGGACAACGACCCTACAATGCACTGGTTTAGATCAAAATGTATTCATATGTTAGGATGGTGTTGACAAAGTGTTGACTCAGGAGGGTCCCAATAAAATACATTTACAGTACATTTGTGGTTGTAATGTGACAAAATGTGGAAAAGTTCAAGGGGTATGAATACTTTTGCAAGGCATTGTAAGGCTCAGATCTAACTACAGGTGGACAATTGTCAATTTGCAATTCTTCTTGTGCAATATCAGCCTGATAAAAGAAAAGTCCATTGCCTCTGCCTGACAGTTTGATGTAAAACATTGAGATATCTTGACTTAATATAGTATCGCATAGTTTAATTAAGTGTATATATTTCACTGTCAGATATTAAAGGAAAATTACAATACTCTATTATAAGTAATAGGGATGAAAAATGATTATTAATATGAAAATTAAGTAATAATTCATATTGAAAGACATTTTGTAAATGATGTCCATTAAATTAGTAGAGTTTAGCCCCCGAGTGGCGCAGCGGTAATGATCTCGTCCTATCCTTCCGAGATCTCAAGCTGGAATTCCGCGTGAATCTGTAGCCTCGATACAAGCGGAAAGAGCGAATAGAGCGCTATCCTGAAACGTGATAGTCTTCGCCTTCCCTGGTTAGTAGTTGTAGTCTTGATGGGGAAGTTGTAGTGTAATGACAGGTGAGAATTGGGAATTGGGAATTGGCTACGATTAAACTAGGGAGAAAATTCAAATACACACTATGGCACACTATGATGACATAAGGCTGATGTCATAGTGCTTGGGCCCTAATAAGTAGGGATTAATATAATGTTTACAATTAGGATTATTCATGCAGCAGTATACTGTATTAATAAATATATTGATATTCATATATTAATAAACACATTTATTCATCCTATTCAATGTTCTGGAATGTTCTCATATATTACAGGGTTTTTGTTTTGTCTCGGTCACTCGCTTTTACGTTACATCATACTGCATTTGACACCAAAGTAAAAGTAAAAAAAAAAAACACCATTTCCGTCTTCAGGCCACATTTTCACATTTTCTATCCATGGTTGGTTTATTTCGTTTGCTTTCAAGTGCTAGTATTAAAAGGTGGTGGTCTGAAGAAGAAGAAGAAAAAAACACTTTGCTGGATCTTCTTGTAAAGAAGAACCTCTAAGCCGTGTAGATGCAGATGATTTGCCTAATCTAAGGGAGATCCCAGGAATTTGACCATAGCAGCTGCATAATCCGACTCCAAGTCCAAGCATCTTTCCCTTCATAAATCCTGATGCAACTTCCGGGCTTAGATCTCGGCCCGTGGAGACTTGTGAGGAATGCCGCTGCCGATCAGAGCCGCATAGATATCGAATGTAGCAATAAGACTAGACCTTATATACAGGCTTATCCATAATCCAGGAGCCTGGGGGACTTATAATAAGTATTCTGCCTGAAATATGTAAATGTAGAAATCCTAGGTGTCTTAATTTTAGTTTTTTATTAGGCACGGTGCACACATAAGTGTCCTCAGTGGCTCAGACATATAGATTCTCATCTTAATCAAAAAAAAAAAAAAAAAACTTGCTGTTCCCATAGATACAGCTTCACTATCCAGCATCAAGGTTTATTAACGTCAGAAACATTAACATACAAAATTATGGGATGCTACACAAAGTAATGAACTAATCTATTACCCGAGAAATATATATAATTAATTCTGTCTTCTTTAAGCATTAGGTGTCCATGTGATTCGCTCCGAACTAACCCGTGCTAGAACTCCTCCGTGATTCTCCGCGACTGGCTAATTCATGTCTTGGCATGGCTTTACGTTTAGGAGATGAGAACCGATGCTGTGCTTCATAGACGCGCATTGCTCCCGTGTGACCGCGATGCAGACAGTTAGCATTATACTAGTCATCCTTCTGCACACTGCAGTGTCACCATATTTAATCACATCATTAGCTGCCTCTGCAGGTGCCCCTGTCATTAGCTGTGCCTCAATGCCAGCTCAGCGTGGCCTCCACTTCACTTTGCAAAACACTCTCATGCAAATGACCAGCTTAGGAAACAGCAGCAGCAATGGTGCAAAGTTGATTAGATTTCCACATGACTGTTTAGTCTTCTAAATTTCAGCTCCCGCTGTCTTTCAGGTCTTCCTTTTTCGTTTTAAAGCCCGAAATAAATCTGGAGACATTTTAAGGTTACGTCCCGCTGCTCTAAAATGGTTTATGTTGGCTTTTCTTTGGCTACAGCTTACCAGTTACGAGTGTGTCAACCTCCTCCAGAAGTGGCCAATGCGGACGCGTTGATGGAGGACACGGAGTTCGAGATCGGTAGGATGGTCTTTTCATTCTTATTCTCACGTCATTTTTGCATCCTGAACTCTTAACAGCTCTCAAAGTAAAAGGGTATAAGTTTTGTAAACTTTGGTAGGAGTATACATGTCAGGCAATGCACTACAGGCAATTTGGAAACGCCACTTAGCCTGATATGCATGTCTTTGGACAGTGCGAGGAAACCAGAGTACGTAAAGGAAACCCACCAAGCACGGGGTAGAACATCCAAACTTCATGCACAAAGACCCCGAGGCGGGAATCGAACCCAAACCCTAGAGGTGCAAGGCGTCTATAAGATCATACTTTGCTGCCATTATTGTAGACTTTCCATCTATCTAGGAAGGTTATGAAAATAAAACGTTATTGTGCAAATCATTATCACTAAGGTAGCTTGTATAAAAAGTGCTAGCGGAACTAAGTTGTCTTGTCTTTCAACTGTAAAAAGATTTCATTCTAGGGTTAGATTGTCTGTTTTTTGGGTTTTGTTTTGTTTTTTTCAAGTGCAACAGTATTTTCTTTTTCAGCTTTCTTCATTTTCACCAGCCGTGATTGAGGCAGCAAGTGTGAAATACAGACTACTCAATCAGCCATTATTCCTCAAAATGTGTTTGGATGAGAAACTCAAAGTTGAGCACACACTGTCTAATCAAAGTACAAATTACAAGAAAGAAAGAAAAAAAAAGGAGAGCAGAGCAGAGTTTAATGTGTTTTTGGTTTGAGCGAAAGGGATTCTGTTTACCATGTTTGGTAATAGAAGGAACCAAGGCATGAAGTAGAACATTACAGACTTAGCGCACAGAAGAAATAAATGTCAATTACAAATTCAGCTACTGACCTGAATTTAAATGTGTGTGTGTGTTATATTAGCAAGACCTTTCAATGCATTGCTCAACACTCATCGTCTATACCATTTTATCCTGTATTCAGGGTCGCGGGGGGGCTGGAGCCTATCCCAGGAGACTTAGGGCATGAGGCGGGGTACACCCAGGACAGGGCGCCAATCCATCGCACGGCACACACACACATACACACGCTCACACAATACGGGCAATTTGGGAACACCAATTAGCCTAATCTACATGTCTTTGGACTGTGGGGGGAAACCGGAGTACCCGGAGAAAACCCACCAAGCACGGGGAGAACATGCAAACTCCACGCACACAGAGATGGAAATCGAATTTGGCCGGGAATCGACCTCTTGGAGGTGCAAGGCGACAGTGCTAACCACTACACCACTGTGCCGCTACTTTCAAGCTATTAATATACTGTACATTTGATTTCAGCACTTCTATCTAATATTATGATGAGCCATTATTGTTAATGACTATCATAATTATCGGGTAATAAATAAATTATGAGGGGCGTTCAAGTCAAACCAGGACCTGTGATAAAACCGATTGACCTTTACAGAAGACTTCAAGCACAGTACGGTGATGAGACTGTTAGCCGCAGTAAAACATCTGAACGGTGCAAAGTCTTTAAAGAAGGCCATATGTCCATGAACCCGGTCGAGGTGCCCCCAAAAACACGGATTACAGGAACATGGCTGGGAGTTATTGCCACATTTCCCATACAGTCCTGGTTAGGCGACCAGAAATGTGCCTATATAAATGAAATGCATTATTAATATTATTATCTTGATACGGTATTATTACATGAATAGGCTATTAAAGGAGTTCCTGGGAGGCCAGTGTTTCAGATGTGAAGCAGGTAGTCTGATCATGGCTGATAGAAAACCTATTTTAATGTTATCCAAGCAAAAGGTAGAGTTTGACTTGAACGCCCCTCTTACATTTAGGCATAGACACCCTTATCCAGAGTGCCTTAAATTTTTAGCTCATTATACATCTGAGCCGTTAAGGACCTTGCTCAAGGACTCAACAGGGACAACTTAGTGGTCATGAGATTTGAACCTGGGACCTTCCAAACCGTAGTCCTTAACCTTAACCACTCAAAGTTATGAGCAGATCCAGTCTAGACAAGTCAAGAGGCTTTTCTTGTCATTTCAACCATATACAGTTCAGTACACAGTGAAACTACTGTATAAGACGTTCCTCCAGGAGCAAGGTGCTACAGTACACACTTCATAAACAAACAAAGAAGATTATTTTATGTTGGCATAAAGAGCCAACAGTTTAGCTAGGCATTGTAACTAGCACCAAAAAGTCACCAAGAAAACAATAGTTTACAGCAAACAAACACTGAGTGTAATAGAAGACCAACAGGAATAAACATAGATTCCAAAGTAAAAAAAAATAAATAAATAAAAACTTGTCATGACCTTGGGCACAAATGATCTGCCATCTGGATACTAGCATTACAAGCCAGCCTCGAACATGGAGGATCCCTTAAAATGGCCTCCATTACTATCCTTTTTCTTGTAGTCAGGGCTGAACAGGTCAGGCAGTTGTGTAGCGTGATAGGCTAATACCATGCATTTGATGTGTTTGTTTGTTTCAAGCTTTGGCTGGCTAAGCTAAGCTGGCTAGTTTGTGAGCTCTGTGTACTCCGTTGCAGAGCCAAACATTACTAGCGTCCGAAACAGAGCACTGCGTGGGACCAGGCCAATCCTCTCACCTTCCAGAATTGGCTAACACACAATTGGTCTGTGGTTTACAGTCTCTTGTTGAAGGCAAATTGATGGTAGTGAACTAGCCAGCTAATGTTAGCGGGCTAGCCAAAATTGCAGAGCAGATACAATAACAGAACACACACGCAGACGGCCAGCAGGCACTTTGATCAAGTCGTGCTCTGGCAGACGCATGACTAGCGCATCAAGCATTCGACTAGCTTAATTACTGTACTAACCTTGCTAGATAGCATTATGTAGCTGAAATGGCATCCTTTTGGGTGAAAATCCAAACCCGGCCTGGAAACGGAGATCCGACTCTGGTTTCTTTGTAGACTTGACTAGGATAAAGGCTACTTAAGATTAATTATTAATAAATGAAACTTTGCAACTGGGATCATTGAGATTATTTCAATAAATATGAGGCTAGAGAACAAACAAAATTGTCTAATAATAATAATAATAATAATAATAATAATACTAGCCAGACCTACGCTTCTCCCTAGGGTTGTTAGATTGTGATGTATCCATAATGACATATGAGTCAAAATGTGCCAGAAGCAACCCAACAACTCAGATTACTTTTGCAATCAGCTTACAGTAGGAACATGTTTCAGACTATTCTTTCTCTACTGATCATTTAGTTTATTTATTTTTAAGCATAATGCTCATTCTCAAAGCTACTGTACAACATCAAATACTAATCCGTTATGAACGTATATGAGAGCATTCTTCCAAGCAGCATTACACAGTATGTATTCAGAGAGTCCTTTAAAAGATTAGAGCTATACATTTAGTAAGATCTGCTTATAGCACTCTTAAGTCTAAAGGTGGAGCTGGTAACGGTACGGCTCTGACAGTAGCTCCAGCTGTATTCGAAATGATAAGTTTATATTAATGTGCTTCTTTTAATACATCATCAGGTCTACAGTCACAGCTCAACCCCAGGGACTAATAATGAACATGTTATTTTACAAAGAAAAGCATATTATGGAGCAAAGTTTTTCCACTTTGGGGAAGTCTTAAGAATAAAGGAGTTTACCATTTCTGGTTTCTTAGTAACAAGACAAGCTGTTGGATATTTTTGTCCTATTATCTCCATAAGACGGAAAGTAAAGGGAAACCGGTGAGGAAAGTACACTTTGTATTACTGTAACTATACAGTAAGAAATGATACTGAAGCTGAATTGTTTCACAGAGGTTCCATAATACTGAATGCAATTATAGACATTTAAAAAGTGTGATGGGTTGTTAAATAATAAATCAGAAACTGTAATAGGTTGGAAATCCCTGTACTGTAGTATAGGAAGAATGACAGACTTTTGGAGGTGCTGTTATGGGAATATATAATCCGCTTCGTGATGATAACCACGGATTTTGAATGTATAAAATGTATACAGATTTCTGTGAAGTAAATAGTTAAGTTGAATGAAATAATTATATCCCACCAGTGTGTAATGGATCTTTTAGGGAGCCCGTAAATAACCAATAAAGTCAAGACCGACCATAAACAATCATAACACAGAAGATTGGATTACTTAACTTCAACTGCCAAAGCTAGCAAAAGTTCTGCTGTAGTTTCATTATTATTATTATTATTATTATTATACTCATCATTATTTGTGGTTCATGTAATTATGTATATGTGTGGTTTAGACTGACACTGAGATGTAATAATGAACAAATATTGTACTGAACTGGGCTAAAAAACACAATTTACTTATTGTCTTTAAGTGCTCTAGGTTCCTAACAAACCTTAGATTCTTTTGGGTTGTTTTGTTTGTTTGTTGCTTTGTTTAAAAATGTTATAATTAACTTTTAAGATTAATAAACAAAACAAAAATTCTGCCAATAACTTTTCTCATATTGACCCAGATATACAGTACTGGTCAAGTCTTGAGTCAGCCCTCATTTCTTCATATTTTGCTTCCAAAGTGACAGACTGTCTTGTATTTTTTATGTACTGTAGTCTTGGTGAACAGTTCTCCAGACTTCCTGAAGGATGTTTATTTGGCTAATTTTTAATCCAGTCCCTGTACCTGAGCAGTTTCAGAGGAATGATTATATTTGTTAAGCCATCGTTCAATCATTCAGTCATTAATAGACATCTAACTTAAGTCATGATCCAGTGAGAAACAGGTGCAGATGATCAGGCCGGTGATTATTACACTGCTGAGTGGGTGTGGTTGTGGTTGGGTTCCCCAGACCAACCGCGACCACTCTGTTTGATTGAAGGTAGTTAATAACCAGTGTTGAGTGTAAAGCGTTACAAAGTAACACGTTAGAGTACTTGGATAACTTTTTGATGTAACGAGTAATCTAACGCGTTAGGTCCGCCATTTAAGTACTCAGTTATTTCGGTATATTTTCAAAAATGGAATCCGTTATTCACACAATTTACGGCCTGTAATGTAACTGATTACTTTTTAAAGACAGTAATTTTGTAATGTAATTAGTTACTTTAAAAAGTAACGTCCCCCAACACTGTTAGTAACCTAACAATCTGTGTAAGGATCAATCCAATGCCAGAAAATTCAAAGCACGTTTGTAACCTTATTGTTATTGTTATAAATAACAAAGTATAAATAAGATATCAATGAGATATTCGTGAGATATCATTAGAGCATCATCTATCATCAGCCTGTAATAAAGTGCAACCATAGTGCAGTGATCATAACGGCTTTGTGAGGTTGGATATAGACTAAGGACAGTCAGTGCAAAGTCCAGTTCACATTTATTATAATAGTGATGTGTGATATGTAATGATAGGTGGGGGGAGAGAGGGGGTAACTGATCGTTCAGCAGCTTCACATCCTGGGAAATTGAACAGACGAGAGGGGAAATGAGGTTGTTGCTGAGGTTGCTACCTAAACAACCTCGAAATCAAATTTTAAGTTTCATTACGAACTGTTTTATTTTTATTTTAAATCAAATTTAATTGCTATTTAAAATTTTAAGTGCTATTATTTTCTATTCCTTTTTTATAACTATTCTTCTTAGAGAATTTATTTTAATATGAAGAAATGGGGTGGCAACACTTTTGCAAAGTACTGTACTCATCGTTCTTGGACAAAGGAAAAATAAAAAACTTCCCTTTAATTTAATGTCTCCTGTTATGACTCTTTAAATTTTTTTCTTCTATGCAATTTAAGTACTCAGTAGTCTTTATCTAACGGCACACCCTGGTGTGTTTTATTCCTCATCTAATATGCATATACAGGAACAAACATATAGTGCAAGTGTTGTCCTCTGATGCAAAACTACTGTACATTCCGTAACCAGGCATTTTCTGTCCATTGTGTCAAATAACATGATGGTCTAGCATGCCAGATGGAATCACCTTGCCTTGAGTGCTCTCCCACGCTAAAACACACTCCCACATAGTGTCTGTCATCCTGCTTATGCTCTCTAGTCGCTGACATATGATAAGTTTGTACTGTAGATCAGAAAGAGCGGATGATCCGAAAGTGTCAATCGAGAAGATCCACGGCATTCGTTTTCAGATTTTTTTTATTATTCGCCTGCTCACAAATTGGAAAACAGAATTGGAAAACGCTATTTCAGCACTGCCGTTCCGATCCTGGTTTACAGCTCAATTAAGAGTTTTTCGACCTTAAATTAATAAATATTCCTCACCTTTATATCGATGGCATCTATCTCCATTAGGGCTGTGGAGGTTAGCTGTCCCTCTTAATTAAACAGTAGCTTAATCATTGTATGCTCTCTCTCTCTCCCTCATTTACTCCTTCTCTCTCCCTCTTAGGTGATATTATCCGTTATCGCTGTCACCCTGGGTTCACCCTAGTGGGAAGTGAGATCCTTACATGTCGGCTGGGTGAGAGGCTCCAGATGGATGGTCCCCCTCCCTCCTGCCAGGGTGAGCTGTTTAAAGTGGTACCATACCAAAAACCGCATTTTATTTACTCCCTCCCCAACGTACAGTGAGATTAAAGTGATCTACTTGATGATGTCATCCACTTAATGATGGACACCAGCACAGACTGGTGATTTCTCTGCTTGAGCGAACCCATAAACCGGTAAATGATTTAATGAGTTGAATTAGGGGTGTCCGAACAGGCAATCATCGAGCCGGAATCCAGCTATTCAGGAGAGTAATTAGGCACCCCGGTTACTCATGGACATGTAGTATATAGCATATAAATTTGAACATGCAAATTCGTTATCTAATGACTGAATTCCCTTGGCGGTTATTACCGTGTATAGAGACCCATCAGACTGAAGGGTGCGCACGTCCGACATATTATCTCATCTTTGATATGCGCAATCGCTGTAAATCCTGGCCCCCAGAAACTAATTAAAGAAAAATAAGCTCTAATAATAGCAATATGCAATGTTATAGTAATAGTCATGCAATGTTTAAACCGTATTTCTCTTCTTTTTTTTCTTTTTTTCATTGTATCAGTGCAATGTCCGGCTCATGACGTGCATTTCGACTCGACCGGAGTGATACTGAGTCCCGGCTATCCAGACAGTTACCCCAACCTGCAGATGTGTTCATGGAGTATCAACGTAGAGAAAGGCTACAATATCACTCTACACATTGAGTTTTTCCAGACCGAGAAGGAATACGACATTCTCGAAGTTTTTGATGGTACGCAATAGTCTTTTTTTTTTTTTTTACTAAGTGAAAATGAAGACGCTAGCCAGGCTTGAATAACACGTTTATGTGCGAAGAGAACACCACTGCTCAAACAGCCAAACAGCAGAGCCAAAGACCTGTTGGCTTTTTGTCGTTAGTGCGAGCGCAATATGCTTCATCACCAGAGATATTATTATCAGGAGAGGATAAAGACTTCAGCGGCGTGAATTCATTTGCTGCTTAGATTTAAGTGAATTATTTTCCATTTGCTGTTTTTATCCTAGGTCCGGTTTTACTGTAGTTAACGCTGCAGGGTTTTCCAAAAGTCTCCATCCATAAGGGGTGCTAATACATTTTAGCAAAAGTTTTTATAAAAAGTGTTCTCAACATGATCGAGAATATATCATGTTGAGAATACAGTATATATATATAGTTGGAATATACTGTATATACAGTATAAACTATCAATCATCTAGGAACCTCTGTGGGATAACTAGGGACCGTGAAGGAACAATGGTGAGCACTGGATTTATTCCCATTTTTACAATCGTAGTAGGACCTCCGGTCAAAATTCACATGCATTCACACATTACGGGCAAATTTAGGGACGCCAATTAGCCTAATCTGCATGTCTTTCGACTGTGGGAGGAAACCGGAGTACCCTGAGGAAATCCACCAGAACAC
>JAQQZT010000023.1:21362286-21375681 GCA_030068275.1 Clarias platycephalus
AGAGACACACACTCTGCTCTGACACACACAGAGGTAAGGTGCGGGTTCATTTGTTTGTTTGTTTTACTTTACAGCAGCGATTCTTTTAGTTTGCGCTCACGCGAGTGTCATTAGCAATGTTTATTGCTTTTTTTTCAGATAAAACAGTGTAGCGGGAGAGAGACGTTGATTTATGACCGCTGTTTACGGAAGTGTAGTCCAATGCGGGACTTTTTACTTTATATTTTGTATTAATTATTTTTATGTATTTATTTTTTTGAGCTGTAGAACGAATAATTTAAGTTCCATTATTTCTTATGGGAAACTTTAATTTGGTTTACGAGTGTTTGGGAATATGAGCCCACTTCCGGAACGAATTATGCTCGTAATCTGAGGTTCCACTGTATCAAAATATAACTAATTCAGTTTATAAAACAAAAAGCTGGATGAGGGCTCTGATTGTAGCCGCTATAAGATAAGTGATAACTGGAGCTATTTTTGGACCTGTTTTGTGAATGTTTCACAAAATAAATGTAATTAATTACAACGGAACCTCGACATGCAAATTTAAGACGTTCCGGAGGCGAGTTCTTAGGCGAAATTCTGTATTACGAAACGCATTTTCCCATAGGAAATAATGTAAATGCAGATAATCCATTCCAGCCACCCAAAAAATTTCCAACTATAATCATGTTTTTTCATATAAAAACAATCAAAACATTTAATTGAAATAAATATTACTCACTCACTCACTCATCTTCTATACCGCTTTATCCTGTATTCAGGGTTGCAGGGACCTGGAGCCAATCCCAGGAGGCTTAGGGCACGAGGCAGGGTACACCCTGGAAAGGGTGCCAATATGTTGCAGGGCTTAAATATGAATTAATATGAAATAAATAGATATTAAACCTCACTTAACCTCAATTTATGATTCCTCTTGGCACAGACTGCTTTAAAAACCAAACTGAAAGTGTCTCCCTTTTCTTCTCGATAACATTCTTGGGATCCATGGTGCTATGTCTTCACGAAATCTCTCCAAAAAACTATGTAAACTCGCTTCGCCTGGCTTTCCACTGATGCAAAAACATTTTGAACAGCTCTCGGACGTATCGTTCGCTCGTACTGTATGCCGAAAGTGCTTCGCATGCCAAGGCAAATTTCTTGCCAAATTTCGTTTGTTGTCACAAAATGTGGTCCATGTAACTTGCGAGATATTTTATAACTTATCATTTTTCAAATTTTCAATTTATATAAATTACATTTTGACATTTTATTATATTTCATATTACATTTTTACATAATATTGTATCATTTATAAATGAATATTAGTTATAGTTTTCATACTATACTAAAGGTCTATTGTAATATTAGTTAATGTCCCTGTAGGGAATAACGTGGTAAGCTGTAGCTATGGAGTAAAACACAATTTTGATGATCTGCAGCATATTTAGGACAGAAGTGTTTAAACTCACTACCTCATCAGATTCTATAAGAATTGAAATGGACAGGGACAGTTTGTAACATTTGGCCTGCACTAAAGAAGCCTTTTGGCAGCCTTTAAATCTACATCTTGCATTTTTAAAACATTAACTTTTCAAAGTCAAAATTCACAGAGACTGATATCTGATCATTTTTCTCTCCAGTACTTAAGATTCACAGCATGACTTTTTTTTTTTTTTTTTTTTTTTAAACTGGACAGCCTCAAATGAGCTGTCTATTTGCAGAAAATTCTGACTCATCCTTAACACCTACAGATACACCTCTGTTCTTGCTCCTATGCCTTCAACCAAATTGCCAACGAAGATGGGGGGGGAAAAAAAGGTTTCCTGCTTGAAATTCGTTGCTTGTCCTTTTTTTGGCTCTTTTCCTCTGAAAATAGCGTCATTACCAAAAGTGGGTCATAACGTGCTACATTTACTCGGTTAAATTTACTTAAGTACCTTTTTAAAATAAATTGTACCTGTAAAAGGAGGGTTATTTGGGGGGTTCCTTTCACACTCCAGCGAACTTGTTGGCACAAAAAAAAAAAGGGAAAAAAGCGTGTTTATACCTCGTATCGTTCGAGGACGCCCTGCTCGTTTGAGTTTATTTGGCTTTCCTTTGCCCGTCACACGGTGACATCGCTGTGAAGTTATGATGAGGGCACACGTTACAAGACTCTGTTGTATCACCAATCAAGCATCGTCATTCTAAGGTCAAAGATGACAGAGACGGAGACAGATGAACCAGTGATAATATGGTTGCAAGGCATATTGTATTTTTTTCCTCCTGCCTGTCAACCATAATCGCTATATAATGCAGAGTCCGTTTTGTGTTCGAGACAAACCAGGACTGTTGATTGTGCAGAATAATAGAACACCGTTCTCAGAGTAAAAACTCCCTTTATTTCTCTATATAATCCCCTGCTACACTAATGCACTCATTCTACTCAGTGCTACATTCCACATGTGCTTGGACACCATCAAGGAGAAATGTTTTCACCAGTATACAAACTGCCTGCTTCACGTCTGAAACACTGGCCTCCCAGGAACTCCTTTAATGACTTAAACATGTGGATGCGGCAATACCTCCCAGCCGAGTTCCTGTACTGTGCAGGTTATGTTTGTAAATGATGATGTGTACAGTTCCCACTTAACTATTGATTTTGGACGACGGCATTGGGCTCCGAGCCACTTCAGCTCTGATCATCATTCACAAACATACGACCTTTTTGAAAACGTTTGCAATCCTTTACCGCGGCTAAGAGTCTCATCACCGCACTGTGCCTGATATCTTCTGTAAACGGTTTTACGCTTTCATTCACAAGAATTTTCATCACAAGTCCCACATTGACTCGAACGCCCCCTTGTATATGTTGTCAGCCATTTTAATAATGGCGGCACAGTGGCTTCATGGGTTCGTTTCCCGTGCGTTGGGTCTGTGTGCATGGAGTTTGCATGTTCTCCCCCGTGCTTGGTGCGTTTCCTCCAGTTCTCAGGGTTTCCTCCCACAGTCCAAAGACACGCAGATTAGGCTAACTGGCGTTCCCAAACTGCCTGTAGCGTGTCAACACGCGTGTGAATGTCCTACCACAGTGGTACAAATGGAAAGAATTCAATGGTCTCCAATACCATTGGCCTCCATAGTGCCAAGTTGGACTACCGAGGTTTCTAGATGGATTTTCATAATAAGTTCATTATTATGTATCAGAAATTATAAACATTTCTGGTGCATATTTTTCCGATCTGGGAAATGTACATTCTTTAGCACTCTTCCAGAAGTGTCTCACAAGTTCCAGAGTTTTTCTCACGTTTTTCCCTCCTAAGGTTTTCATCCAGTCAGGTTCACAGCAGCGTGCATGTCCAGTGCCTGGTCCCAGATATTAAGTGTTATAATGCACACTTGCTACATCCAACATGAAGTATATCAGATTTTAATAAAAAAAAAAAAAGAACATATAGAAACTAGTTTTTGTACAGGTGCCAGACGAGCCAACTGTCTGATATATTAATCCCAAAAAAAGAACACCCTGTAGTCCTTTAATATCCACCATTTTAATCTGTCTCTTGGGTCTCCTGCTCTCGGGCCTGACGGCTACATTAGATCAAGAAATGTCTTTTTTTTTCTTTTTCTTTTTTTTCTTCCCCCCATACACTTTTCTTAAATAAATGATGATTTATTTATGGAAGAAGTGGAACTGGACTAGTCCCCTGGCATGAGCCATTTCTCACGTTGACTCACCTGATATGTGAGGGCCGTTTAGTACCAAGGTTGAGCTCAAAATACATGCTGTATTTACCTTTACACCCTTGTGCCACATTGTTGCTGAGGTTCTCCCAACTATGTCTAATGCCTTAGCAGGGTTTTATCATATCCCTGGGTGACTTTATGTCCCCGCATCGTGCATTTGTCAAACTGTAAAGACCGAGTCGTCTTTCCGGGCAGGTGTGGGTTCCTCCTGCAGCTCCAGCGTGTTAGTTTTATTGGGAATATGTTGAGTTTTTGGCTGTGCATGTGCGTGGGGTTGTACCCGTGATGATGGATGTATCTCTAACACGGGCGAGAAGGTAAAGCTGCAGGGTACTGACTCGCACAGTCACAGATACTCACAGAGATGTTGGGTGGTCTAAGGGGATCGTGCGTCCTCCAATTTCAGCCACAGTGTCGCTATAGAGAACAGACGCATAGACCAAAAGGCTGTCATTCACCTTTATTTAAGACTACATCTTGTCATCTCCTTTTCTTCTTTCTCTACTTCTAAATACTCTACATGCTGTAATTCTCTTGCCCTCATTTTGTACCAATTTCTATGCTTATTTATTCTCTCTAACACCTTGTTTGTTTGTTTTTTTGCTGTACAGGTGATTCGTCAGGGACGTGCGGAGATCCAGGTGTGCCCTCTCACGGGACCAGGGAGGAGAGCGATTTTCGGATCCGCAGCAAGGTGCACTTCAGCTGTTCCACCGGCTACGTGCTCTTCGGCTCCTCGGAGAGGACGTGCTTACCCAATGGCACCTGGTCTGGAACTCAGCCTTCCTGCAAACGTAAGCAGATTACATCTCGAGTGTGTGATTTGCAAGCTCCACCACTTTATTCGACTTACAACTTTACTATGTATTCACAGTTTTTCAGGGTGTAACACAAGCACAGTCCTTTGAAACACTGTACCGTGGTGGTGAAATGCGAAGGAAAGCGGAATGAATATTCTGTTTTATCCGTGATCCGATTTAGTTAATCATATCTACAGGCGTACTGTATTAGGCACGTTTCTCACGAACACATAATGCCACCAAGAGTGCGTACTACTATGTGAAATGTCAGCATTGATTTTGTTTCTCCCAAAAGAGTATACTTGGAAGGCTTGAATATCCAATATCCAACCCCATGTGATATGATGTCACAAAAGTGAACAGACAGCAAACTGAAGTTATTTCTATCTAATGATTGTGCTGGGGCTTGAACCCCTGCCCTTCAGATCTGTAACCACGTCCAACACTGCTTAGCTTCCAACATGAGATGAGATCGCATGAGGTTGCTCTCAGGGTGGTATGGCTCTAAGCCATACATCTATATTTAGTTAAATATTGCCATGTCATTATAGCAAAATGCTAAACTTTCCTCAAATTAGATGGAGTTCATGCCTTCTAGGGCGATGCTGGATTTTCTATCTTCACATACTTCAGCATTTTGAATGGTAAAGCCTCAGGTTCCACATTTAGTGGACACTCTTGTGACTTGGCCAAATTCAAACGCACACAGTTATAGGGCTAACATTGATGTGACGTTCACAGCCAGTGACAGATTTACACAGTTGTTGAGTTTCTACAGTATTAAACTATATACAGTGGTACCTTGGCATACAAGGTTTTTTCACCCCCACCATTTTCTCCCTAATTTAGTCGTGTCCAATTCCTCCCCGTCACTAGGGGGCTCCCACATTAAGACTACTACTACCACACAGTCAGGAGGGCCGAAGACTATCACATGTTTCCTCCGAACCACGTGACGCCAATCGACCGCATCTTTTCGAACTGCTCGCTCACGCACCGTTGGTGGCGGCGTAAACACACTCGGAGGACAACGCTATCCGCTCCTTCCGCTTGCGTGAGCTCACAGACGCCCCTGATTGGCTGTAGAGCCGTGATTAATGTTGGAGCATTTAGCTCTCTCTGGGCCTCCAGCTGCAAGAGGTTACAGCATCACCCGGGAATCGAACTCGCGACCTCCGGATGATAGGGCGAATTCTAAAGGCGACATTTCTGATTGCGAAATGCATTGTCCCATAGGAAATAATGTAAATGAAGATAATCCGTTCCAGCCACCCGAAACATTTTTACCAATATTACCAATTTCCAACACTATAATCATATTTTTGCGTATAAAACCAATCAAAACATTTAGGAAAGACATGGAAATGAAGTAAAGTATGAAATAAATAGA
Source organism: Clarias platycephalus (assembly GCA_030068275.1). Lineage (NCBI taxonomy): Eukaryota > Metazoa > Chordata > Actinopteri > Siluriformes > Clariidae > Clarias > Clarias platycephalus. The sequence goes on from JAQQZT010000023.1 coordinate 21,368,185, forward strand.
CATTAAACCTCAATTAACCATAATTTATGATTCCTCTTGGCAAATGAAAGCGTCTCCCTTTTTCTTCTTGCTACCGTCCTTGATAACATTCTCCGGACCCATAATGCTATTTAGTCTTCACTAAATCTTAAAAACACAAAATAAAAAAATAAAAACACAAAAAATATTCATAAAAAAAACTTGCTTCGATTGGCTTCCCACTGACGTAAACGGCTCCCGGACATACGTGAGACTTCGGCACGGTTCGTTCGCTAGTATGCTGTAAGTGCATTGGATGCCGAGGTACCACTGTATAACAAATAACTACAATCATTGTCTGGATGGGAGAGGGAGGGACCTTCAAGATTTGTCAAGAGTACTTTAACGATCTATATACTTTTTTGTCTTTTTTTTTGCTTGAAAATGTAATTAAGTACTGTAGGAGTGCACGTATTCATATCAAATAGTACTGAAGGAGAATATAAATATGTCAAGATAATAATCAAGTACTGTAACAATGTACTACTCAAGTACTGTATAGTCCACTTCTGGATACCAGAGGAGGCAAGGAGCCTTGTCGTTTTTATTATTATTTTATTTTTAAGTGATTGTAGTCATTTCAATCCTCGACTTAGTGGCCCGATTCGTTTCATTTCAAGCAACGGATCTTCTTTACGCTGCTGCCTGACGAACTTGCCCTGATGCCTGCACATCTGCTGTGTCGTGTAATAAGAGGCCATATACTATATTGTATACTCAAGCACTGTACGCTGAAGAAACTGTTCTCAGCAGAAGCATGTTCTCTGAAACACTTCGTAATTGGGGCGGATGTGGGGTTTGGTGGAGGTCGAGCTTAAATCCGCTCCCCTGCTGCAAAGTGACACTCACGAAGGACACACAATGGCCAGTGTGTCACGGGGAGCCAAAGGCAATGCTTGTCATACAGTGAGTGCGGCGTGACAAGCTGCTATAAGGGCTGACTGATCCATTCTTGTGTCTTTTCAGCAGTTTGGTTCAGCACTTGAATAGGTGTACAGATTGTTAACTCCGAGGCCCAAAGGGGAGCAACATCTTAACAAGATGAGCTAGAGCTCCCCCTGCCTTTCTCTCTCTCTGTAGCCATTCTCGTCTTCCCTGTGTGGCCCTGTCTACTCCGTTCAGCTCCAGGTTTAATCTAAAGCACATGCACACCAGAGAGACGGTGTAGCCACAGGCTTTTGCATTTGCAGAAAGCCTGACTTGATCAGTAATGCCCTGTTGTTTTAATTTGGCTGGTAGGGCGTATATCTCGTCAGAAGGGACCACAGTCCTGAAATCAAACACGCTATATAGCTCGAGGCCTGAATTTCATCACAAATCTCTCCACAACACAAACACACTCTCATAGGCCCCGACTGCATTCGCTTTCTCTGCTCTTGCCTGAACGCATTTAGTTTTGCAACATCGCCATCATGTCTGAATATTTTTTATTTGTGTGTGTGTGTGTGTGTGTGTGTGTGTGTGTGTGTGTGTGTGTGTGTGTGTGTGTTAATAACCTTCTGGCACCCAATACACCCTGTTGGTTTGTTCTGTCTGTGAGAACTAATCTATTAGATGACCCGGAGCTAGCAAAACGGCATGAAAACAAAATTGCATAGAAGTTGTGCAAAAATAGAGTTTATGGAAAACAAGAAAACGTAATTTGAGTTTACTGGCATTCAAGGGTGCAGGAAGTGGGGGGTGTTGAGAATGCCGTCTTTGAGGATTTCTTCAAATGCATTGGTTAAACTATAATAATAATAATAATAATAAGATATAAAGATGCATGCATGTACAGTAACACGCACATACGTGCGTGATTTAAAATGATTTAAAATGCCTTTCCATATCCCGCCCAGAATTATTTATAATATGTTTATGTATGTAGGTGAATAATTAATTGATTAATGTACCTTGACATGTTTTCTCAGAAAGCAGAGATCTGCTATTTCACAAATTCCCCTAACTTTATTCCCAATCTTGCCTACTACGCTGATTCCCTGATTCTTACGACCAATCAGAACTCTGTATAAGTGTGATATAACCACAATATATATATTTTTTTTTCGGGCCCTGTGAATGCACTCAAAAATACAATTAAGTACAAGATTAAATACATAAATATGAGACTATTCATTGTGTACTGTAATAGTATCCTCTTTGTCAAGTCTCTTTATTTTCCCACACAGAGGACATCAGAGGAGAGCGCATTTTAACGGGAGACTTTTTTATGGGTAAAATGATTAACTACGCTTACATAAAGTAAGCTGTAAGTGCGGCAGATGAATGCTTTGTCAGCTTATAAAATAGCTTACATCCCGTGCGCGCATTACAACGTACTCTTCTCGATTTACCGTCGCGTGTCCGCACGAAGTTGTGCGCACAATTAACCGGCAACGTACAATGGAAAGAAACGACTGTGAAATAATAGGATGTGCTGAATCGAGTGTTATTTTATAAAATGTCGAGTAATGATATCAGGAAAGGCGTATTGTTAAATGAATCCAAATTTCTGCAGTGATTAATGGGCTGCCGTGTTACAAAATATTGGCAAAATACTTGATTAGTCTAATTGGTTTCATTTTTTTTTTTTTCATTCATGTGTCACTCATTCACTCATTGTCTATTCCGCTTTATACTTTAAACAGGCCCGCGGTGGGGCATGGAGCCTATCCGAGGTGACTTAGGGCACAGGGTGCCAGTCCATTGCAGGGCACACACATATACTGTACACACACTGACACGCTTTATCACACACTACGGGCAATCTATCCGGAGTAAACCCACCAAGCACATACAAACTCCATGTACACAGACCCCGAGGTGGGAATCGAACCCGGACCCTGTAGGTGCAAGGCGACAGTTAGCCACTACACCACCGTGACGCCTCATTCATGTGTCATCATTGCTTTTGCACTAAAATGCTCAGACAGGTTAAATGTTTGGCCCTCATCACGAAAAGACACACAATGCAACACGGGATGCAACAAGAGACTAATCAGTTGTACGGCAGTAAGAAAACCACTTGTTGAGGCTAATCAGGGGGGAAAAAAAGCTTAAATTTTCTAGGGAGCATTAAGATTAGACTTTGGAGCGATGGAAAAAGGTCATGTGATCTGATGAGTGCAGATTGAGCCTGTTCCAGAGCGATGGGCGTGTCAGGGTAAGAAAGGAAGCGCATGAAGCGATCATGCATAGTGTCTACTGTACAAGTCTCTGGAGGCGGGGTTATGATCTGGGGTTGCTTTAACTGGTCAGGTCTGGACTCAGCAACATTATGTGGCAATAAAATGCCACTTTTTCCAATTTTTTAAAAACTTAATCAACAAATTATGATCCTCTATATATCAAAAATATTCTATTTTACCAGGTATCAAGTGCTGATTTAATCCCTGGATATATAAAATCAGAGACACTCTGCTCGACTGTGTTTTCTGGTTTTCCTCCGGCCCCTGACCTTTCCGAATGATGTTTTTTTATGTAACAGCGGTGCAGTGTGGCAACCCTGGAACTCCCAGTAATGGCAGAGTTTACCGGCTGGATGGCACTACCTTCTCCCACTCGGTTATCTACTCATGCATGGAAGGCTACCTGCTAAGTGGCTCCAGCGCACGCCAATGCCAGGCCAACGGCACGTGGTCCGGCACCGCGCCCAACTGCACCAGTGAGTAAGAATTTCAGGTTGAGAAAGAAATGTTTGAGCCTGGTGATTGACCGTACTTTCCTATGAAATGAAGAGCTTGATTTTGTTCAGTAATGAAATTTTATCCCTAGTTCATAACCATGAAATATTACAGGTGAGTCTTTATTGACCTATCGGGAGAGAATTTGACTTTTTTCTTTTGTTGATTGATAGATAAAAGCTGTCCTGAAATTCCTTATGCCTTTGAGAGGAGTTCAAGACTCCGGCTTCATAAAATTTAAATATGGACGGCATCAAAGGAATAATTGGAGTTCCTGTGATGGGGAGAAATCGAATTAAAGTGATTCATGGATGTAAGCCTAGGTCAGAGTGATAAACTCTAACAGTAGGTAAGGTCAGCGGAGGTTAGATGAGTTCATAAGATATGAGGAAAGGAGGCGAACATTCATGTGCACAGAAAGACTCAGATGAAAGAATTGATCGCTTCCATCTTCCATAGCGAGGCTGCCGAGGATCCCGGTACTCTCTGTAGTCTCCAAGTCCGCGTCTCACTTCTTAGGCTGGAAGACGGCTTGATTAAATTCATGCCTCGAGGTTCCTTTTGAAATTCGTCCAGGTTGAATTTCCTTAAAATCTAAGATGAAATATCGGCCCTAAGAAGTCTTCATAAAGAACTTTCGCCGGTTAAAATCATAGAAGCGAATGTATTAGTCTGTGCACGAGTTGTCTTCGTGATGAACGAGAGAAATAATGAAAAGCAGGCATTGAAGTCCATCCAGCTTTTGAGAAGGAACTGATCATAAAGCTAGCATCATCAGTCCTGATTGCATCCCTAAAACCACTGAAGCCTTAACTCTATTCTACGTTACTCCTGGAGAAAGTGGAGGCACCGCAAAGCAGTTCTGATTGATGCTGTTTTACACATTTACCCAGCATGCCCCGGGCCGTGATGAATGGCTTTGTCTAAAGGAGGAGTCACATTAGCATTTTGTGTTGGCAATTTCTTATGATCAGCTGACATGTTTATGACTAACTCTACTGATGGATCTTAAACCATGATTTTACAACTGTTTATTTATTTATTTATTTATTTAAGAACACAAAATGTATGGATCTTAGTGCTGTGGAATAAATAATGCCCCCCCCAACCAACCCCACCCCACCCCACCCCACCCCCACCAATAAATCCATAGTCAAATTTTACGCATGAGATTTTGTCAGCCGTGTAAAAGTGCCAAGCGTGGAAATCATTTCCTTCCCGGGCCTCCAGTAGTGCCAGACTCTTTCTCACATTATTCTAGTTACCCCTTTCTTCTGATTATTTTTCAATTGGAGGCAACGGTAATTGTAGAAGATCTGCAGAATTGATTCTAAGTTAAACCTCAGGGATATGCATGAGAAAGTGCCTGCTCACCGATATTGATTTCCGCACATAATAGTGAAATCTATCATTTTGAATAAAAGAGTCGGGGTTCCCAGCGTTATCTCCGCTGCCGCATAAAATGGGTTGTTTAAAATGATTTGTAAATGTGACTCCTCCAGCTTTGTTTCCATAGTTGGAGTCATGTTGTTTGCTGCGCCGGAGAGCTAGACGAAATTGCCATGAAATGCTTCCTATTACATCTCAGACCCCCTGTTTGAATAGAAGCAGCCCTGATCTTATAGTCTGTAATGAATTGCTATGAGTCTCGGGCAGATTCGAAGGTTTCTCACATGGGCTCTCGTGTTCGGCTGTTTTAACCATTTTAAAATCAATGCTGATTACTGTAACCTTAATAGTTTGGCCTACTGACCGAGTTTTTTCCTCCGTCAGTGATTAACTGCGGTGAACCTGGTGTGCCAGCCAACGGGGTAAGGTATGGGGAAGACTTCACCATTGCACAAAATGTCACCTTTGCATGCCAGCCTGGATACACCATGGAAGCAGAAGGCTTTTCGACTATCACCTGCACTGGGAACGGCACCTGGAGTGCCCCAGTGCCCTTCTGCAAAGGTAACAGCTGAATTAAACTGCAGACAAATATGTGTATTTTTAGTAAAATATGTCATCCAAATGTCTGCAAACAGCATTCAGCATTAATTTACTGTATTGTTAGCTAACCTTTTTTTTTGCTTATTTAAGTAGAGCAAAGCAGCGTTTTTTTTTTTCATGTTTGGGAAATGAAGCTCCAGCACATTAGATTAGCACTACAGGCGCTGCACATCTGGATACCACTGCCCTGAGCGCTAGCAGATGTTCCTCGTAGAGTGCGTATCCGTAGTGCTCTTTTGGTTGCTCTCTGATGGATGTGTTAACTGTGGCGTGTAAAAGGGAACCACTTCCAAAATGATCACTTCACTGTAGAAAATTACGCAAACGCTGAAATTTCACAACACATTATTACTGAAATAAAACAGAAATGCTAGGAAGATAAATATATATTTGCTACCTACTGTACCATACATGTTCCTTTCGTTAGGAATATGAGTTACCAGTCAATTCATTGCAGACCTCTGGCAGTTGTTGTGAAAGAGACAAAATGAATGCCGTCGTTACTGCATCGCGAACCCGAAATTGAATTGAACGGGTCCGTTCTGCCAGCGATATAAAATTCCATGTGCAATTGGTCATTGATTTCCTAAAGTCTGCAAAAGGCGCTGGCCTTGAGTGCCATTATGCTAAAGTTGTTATGGTATGCAAATGTCTTATTTATTCGGAAAAGCAGTGGCAGCCTCTTTCCTCTTAAATGGTAAACATTATGGCGTCTGATCATTTACATCGTGGCATGGTAGCAAATAGTGCGGAAATTGAACCCATTTAAATGATATAATTGATTCTTTTGGAGCCATTGAAAACAGGCCACCATTAAAAAACGCTCTAAAGCTTTTCTATTAAACCGACCAGTAATACGACGAATATATAATATATACATACATACAGTATTATTATCTTGCATTTCACAGTGGCACAAACAAACACATATAAGTTTGATTTTGGGAGAACTTTAGGATTACTCCAATGTTAACCTACTACGACTAACTCTGTTTTCATTGTTTTTTTAGTACTCATTAAATGATTTTGGTCTCGTATAGCTTTTACATACTGATATTATGATATTATGTAATTGTTACTACAATAAAATAATTTTGTAAACACGCATAATTTAGATCAACTTACCTTTTTTACTCGAGTGAAAATTCTGTACTTAATTTAAATATGTTGATGCAGGAATCTTTTTTAATGTTGATTATTCCCCTATTATACTTATTATAAAGTCTTGGGAAGAAGAATATGAAGAAATCAGAGGTGGCTCAAGACATTTGCAAAGTATTACACTTCATTAGTTCATATACCCAAAATGTAGAAGTGTCCCAGAATCCACAGAGAATGGCAAATATGATCAAACAGTTAAAAAATATATATATTTGTAAATTCCATACTAAACTTTAATGAAAAAAGATCTAGGAATTAAATTCCCATCCTCAGTTTTTGGTGTTACTGAGTTTTAATTGTTCAAAAATATGCATGCATATGGTGGCCGAAAAGTGCAAAACAATGAAACAAAACCGAAAAAAACAAAATATCAAATCCAAAAACAAAATGATAAAATTGAAAACAAAATAACAAATATAAAAAATCTAAATAACAAATCCTAAAACAAAATATCAGAAATGGAAACAAAATAACAAATCCAAAAACAAAAACAAAATGATAAAATTGAAAACAAAATAACAAATATACAAAAACTAAATAAAAAATCCTAAATCAAAATAACAGAAATGGAAACAAAATAACAAATACAAAAACAAAAACAAAATGATAAAATTGAAAACAAAATAGCAAATATACAAAAACTAAATAAAAAATCCTAAATCAA
>JAQQZT010000023.1:21375781-21397920 GCA_030068275.1 Clarias platycephalus
AAATCAAAATAACAGAAATGGAAACAAAATAACAAATCCAAAAACAAAAACAAAATGATAAAATTGAAAACAAAATAGCAAATATAAAAAAACTAAATAACAAATCCTAAAACAAAATAACAAAAATGGAAACAAAATAAAGTTAAATAAAAAATAACAAAACCGGAAACAAAATAACAAAAACAAAATAACAAAACTCTTTTTTGCACTGTTTTTGCACTTCTCAGCCACCGTACAGGCCTTATTAATTCACATGTACTGATCCTGTCCATTCCTGAAAATATCCGTTCCAGTGTTCCTGTGAATGGTTCCACTTATTATCAACACTTAACCATGAGTTTATGGTCTTGGTAACCATCATGGTAAGTCTTTTACTCAGTTTCAATAAAGCCATTCATAAAAGTTTTATTGAATTAACTTTTACTCTAAAGTACAGTATTTAAAGTGCTAGGGTTAGCATATATACTGATCTGATTGTACAGTTCTTAGAGTTCAACGTCACAAAAATAACATTCTTACAGTATGTTGGATTTCTTGTCTTGTATCTAGACAGCCATCCCTTCTTCTTTTGTTGTTTTTGTTTATTCTCAGTTAGTCATTTAGAATGAATGTTTTTTATTATGTTTTTTTTTATTATGCATTGTATTGCAATTGTTCATTATTTATGTACTATTTTTGTTATTATTATTCCTTCGAATTCAATATTGCATCAATTACTGCATTTAAAATCAAATGAAATGATCTTTGAAAAAACAAACAGCATACAAAAATATACCATTAGAAAGGCTCCGACTGGCAAACGTAATTCAGCAATTCATAGGTGGATCTGGATACTGTATTATTTACAAGGAGATGAGAGTAAAGATAATTTGTGACTACAAGGTTATTTCTGATTGTGTGTCCGCGTGCTCGGTGTAGATAGAATGAGATGTCACTATCAAGTGCTGTGTCTCGGTGGCTGTCGTGTTTTTCTGTATATTTCTCATTCAGCATATCTCTCTCTCTTTCTTTCACTCTCCCTCTCTCGCTCGCTGTTTGTACAAGCGAGGACGCGAGACAGCATGCATTAAGTATTCATTAGCTTAGAAGCTGGTCAAGTCCCGATGGATGTACATCAGACCGTATCCAAGACTAGTTCCGAATATTAATACAGTCATTTAGAATTTATTACACATTCATAGACTCCGCATGTCAGCCATAAATATTTGTTCATTGTTTTTGTGATTTTGTATTTCTAATTGAGACGAGACGGAGCCTCTCCTATATAATGCCGTTTCAATGAATTCGCTGTGCAGGAACCAGGCTGTGGCACAACCTCGAATTACGACAGGCTTTATCCCAAATCCATCGAACAGACCCGTGTCTCACCTTCAATCACTACGTTCCTCACAGCCAGGCAACCTTATGCCTCTGTAATAAGCTCTGATCCCACATAGGCTGCTCATTCTATCAGTAAACCTACGTTATTCTCCATTCTGTCGCTTTACGCTGCTGGTTTTTTTGTTCCGCCGAATGTGAATGAAATACAGGTCTGTGTGCATGTGTATGTGTATGTGTGTGTGTGTGTGTGCACGCATTTCGGTGGGATGGCATCATGCCGTCTGAGGGAACATGAGTCATCCTGGGCCTGAGCTACAAAGCGTGAACTTCCTTTCTTTGTGTAAAGATTCACTCCTGCCTCCACACACACACACACACACACACACACACACATTCTCTCTACAGCGAGTCCGTGGTGCTCGGGTTCGTTTAGGGAAGCACTAGGATGCAGTGCGCGGGGACTGATAAGTGTGCGAGGCAGCTTAGTGCGCTGCTCTGTGTAGGTAGATGAAAACACTGTGCATTAAAGTCATTTACATAGAAATTACCAGGCGTTAATTCATTAACATGCAACGCTACAAATATAGAGAGAGTGCTTTACAGTATGGCTTTATTTAGAATAAAACCCGGTTTCTTTTTATATTATTTTTTTCAAACCTGTTACTGAATACCAATTATGGCATTTCTTCAGGAGGAACGTAAGCTCCTTCTCGGCCCACACACGCTGAGATTAAAAGCATTTCGCCCTTTTGGTTGTGAACAGGGCTTTCTTTGCTTTGCATCGCATGTTTTGACTCCATCCTTCTCTCTCTCTCTCTCTCTCTCTCTCTCTCTTTCTCTCGCTCTCTAGCCGTGACATGCACTGCCCCACCCCTCATCTCTAACGGACTATTAGAGGGCAACGACTTTGAATGGGGCACAAGTGTGAGCTACAGCTGCTCTCCTGGCTATGAACTTTCCTTCCCTGCCATCCTCACCTGTGTGGGCAATGGCACCTGGAGCGGAGAGGTGCCCCAGTGCCTGCGTAAGTACTGACACATTAGGGTGAAATTCCAGTTCTGTAACCGCGTGTAACAGTTTTGGTCCGTTCCGCTTGTCGAGGCTGGAAAGGGTAAAAGACCTCTATAGCCAGAAACTGGTGCAGAACATACAGAACATACAACAATAAAGAGGATGCACATAACCTAAATACTATTACACTTGAGTGACGAAGCAAAAGAAATACAGTTTGCATGTTTATCTCTTAGTTTCGGAAGAGCCGTGCTTTCATTTGTATGCATTTTTTTTTCCCCTATATATTTGGGAATAAGTATAAAATCTAAGCATTGTCTTTGAACAGGAAACTGAGTTTGACACCCTTTTGTGTTTCTACTAATCAGTGTGTTGCGCTTATTCTACCATTAGATGTGGACAACAGATCTAGGTTAGACAGAATGAAGTATTAGGTGCAGCGAATCCCAAAAGTAATGTCTCCATATGACATTTGACAGTTTGAACTTTTGCATTAATGACACAGCTAACGTTATAATCACATTAGGGTTGCATCGTAGCCACAGTTCACAGCCACAATCCTGCCTGTAATTGCTCCATCACAGACAGGGCTCCATCCACTGACCCCAACAGAACTGAGCGTCACAACAGATCTTGATCAACAGGCATCTAAGCGAACGGCCTCCAGAGATCAGCTTGCCGTATGACTCCTATTAGTTTTGGTAGATGGCAGAATGGGGTGACAAATAAGACAAGAGCCGACTGTGAAGGGTTATGAATGTCCCCGCTGAGCCGTAGGGATGATATGATAACAAGTGTCGGTTTCAGAACTTGAAAGAAAAAACACGTAAAAGAGGCTTGTTTGTGAACGAGGAGGTTTGTGAAAATGGGGGGAAAAGTTTTTTCGACGCAACTTCCACTGCAGATTTAGTTGCTGCTAAATCTGTTCCACTTTTAAAGTGTCACACCGTGTGGCGTTATGACACAACAGTACACTCGTCATATTCGGCTTTTGGGATGTGATGAGAGTAAATATAATTTTACTTTCTATTTAATCTTTAGCCATTGCATACTAAACTGTATATCCTACACTATAAGGTCTGTAGACAATCCCTGTAACACGATTCCCTATACGAATAGCAGAATTAAAAAGTAAGTTTCGTTTTATTTGACACTTACATGATAGAAAACTAGGGTTGTGTGGAAGTTATTGAAGAACTAGTTGTTTGTTTTTTACTTCCATTGAATGCTCAAGTATTGTTCCATTTTTGTTCAATTTATATGTTATAATGTTGGAATGTGTATAAGTTTTTTTACTTCTTATACAAGAATTCTTATACTTATACATTTTTTTAAATCTGAGAAGAGAATTCGTGTTCATGTCCAGTGTACTGTAGTTGTGTGGGTCAGGATATTTAGATTTTCATGTGTATTATTAAAACAAAAACAGCATATTTCATATTAGGTTTTCATCAATCAATTGCTGAAAAGTGTGTATTATTTATTTAGATATATGTTGAAAAATAGAACCAATCATGTAAAAAACAATAATAACAACATTGGGATGGATCAAACATTTTGAAGGAGCAGTTGAGACTGGTTACCATTTTTGCTTATGGCATTCAGGGTTATAATGACACGGTGACTTAGTGGTTAGCACTGTCGCCTTGGAGTTTTCATATGCTCCCCATGCTGCGTGGGTTTCCTCTGGGTACTCTGGTTTCCTCCCACAGTTCGAAGACATGCAGATTAGGCTAATTGGCGTTCCCAAATTGCCCATAGTGTGTAAATGAGTGTGTGAGTGAGTGTTTGTGAGTGGATTGGCACACTGTCCAGGGTTAACCCTGCCTCATGCCCTAAGGCTACAGGCCCCCCGCAACCCTAAATACAGGATTAAGCGGTCTAGACGTTGAGTGAGTGAGTTTTCAGGGATTTTTTTTTTACCTACTATCCAAGTTTCACCCATCAATTCAGCCCATCCCATCTGCCACCTACCAGATGGCTCTCCCCATCACATACCCGCTAGGATAAAAACAGGGAGGATGAAGATTAGGACATGTTTCCTTTGATCCACATCCACATTCTTTCGAACATTGGTGTAAAAGACCAATCGAGAGCTATCCGCCCACTTCCACATGCATGAGTTCACATGCTCTTGATTGCCTGTAGTTAATATCGGTAAGAGTATACCACCCTTCCCACTCTGAGACTCCCAAGCCATGGATGGCTGTGACGTCATCAGGATTCGAACTCGCGATATCCCGACAATAGGGCTGATGATTTTCTGCCGCGCCACTCGAGGAGGCATTAAAGGAGCAGCTGGGATTGGTCCGAAATTTAAATACGATTAAAAGTTTTGTGTCGGTTGGTTTTCTGGTCTTTTCTCAATAAAGAGAAACAAGTCAGTTCTCGTTATTCAGATGTGCTGGATAGAAATTGGGGTGAAAAGCACAGGAGCATTCCATTAATTCCATTATTTGATGTCTGAAACATTTTAGTAAGACATCCCAGTATTAGCTTAAGGCAGTGGTGTGCAAAGTGGTCAGGCGTCTCATGCTGTTCTAAATCTGGTAGATCAGTAAAGAAAAGGAAGGGGTCAGCGCGAAACTGGGGTACTGCGCACACATAATTAAGGCCATCCTATATATTTGTCTCGTGGTGCTCAGGCCTGACTTTCTTCTTCAAATGACCAGAGTTAGGTGCACAAGCGTGCCTTTGTAGTCATTCTGTGCACTGATTTTTTTTTTTGTCCTCTATCATTCTTTCTTCTCTTATTGTGTATCTTGGCAGCACATTTATAATTTATTAAGAAAAGTCAAGTATATAGTGCTGGGTCCTAGCCCTCCATACTGCACATTCATAATGAATCAGCCTGCCGGTGAATTAACCTCCAACCTTATTGTTTTTTTAACCCCAGAGAGATGTATTTCTTGCTAGACAGAGACTGGGTCATAGGTAATGTTCACCCTGAGATACTTCAGGACCCTGACTCAACCCTTCAACCCTTCTTCTCCTAAGTGATATGTGGATATAAATGAAAAAAAAAAAAAAAAACATTTCTGATATGGAATTAGAAAAAAAATAGAAGTGGAACATTGCCTAGTTCTCTTATGGGCAAGGAAGCAACACTCTGCCCATACAAAATTTTTCAAACAAAAGATCCAGTATCCGACATGGTGTCGAAATACCAAACCCCTGACTTGGCCTACTGCAGTTTTCTTGGTTTCTTGTAGTTTGAGATTTCCTGCTCTTAAGTGCACCAATGTTTCAATCTACTGTACTCATTACAGCAAAGTTCTGCGGGGATCCAGGAATTCCAGCCCATGGCTTCAGAGAAGGCCGCAGCTTCATCTACCAGTCGGAGGTGTCATTCAGCTGCAGCGCCCCCTATATCCCAGTGGGCAGCACAACACGCATCTGCCAGGCTGATGGCACCTGGAGCGGCTTCCAGCCTCGCTGCATAGGTACTCTCTCTCTCTCTCTTTTTCTCTTTCTCTGATACACACATATGCACAGTTTACATGGTATATTGTATTGCACCTGTTGTATCTTAGCATTTAATTATTTATTCAACCGCTCATCAGTGTCTATTGAAAGCGATACAGGTCGCCGATGTTAAATGTGCTTTTAGTGGATACCTGCGTGCCTTATTATAAATCAAGGCAGACATCACAGTTAGATATTTTTCATTTCAAAAGCAAGTTTAAAACAACCTGATCTAATAAGGAATATCAGTGAGCAAGGTTGATGTGGGTGGATTTTGTTCAGTTAACTGTTTGGATTACACTCTATGTGTGAAACAGCAACAACATTTCATGGCTTGATATCTCTCTGCTGTATTTTTGCCTATAATGGGAATGCGTAATACAGCGAGGCTAAAAATTCTAAGCAAACAAGTGAAAATGCTTCTGTGTTGCATTATTTTCTGATTTAATACAATAGATTTAACTACAAACTATATTATTGACAGCAACTTTGATGAAAAGGAGATTATCTGAAATGTTCACACAGATACACAGTATTTGTTGTGTCAGATTGTTGCTTTAATGAGTGTGTACTTGGCTCGAACTGACATGTATACTACAAGTTTGTTTGATTTCATTCATTTTAGATCAAAACCATCGAAATGTGTCATCTGAACAGGCTTGAGGAAAATCTGCCTTCTGTTTTATTTAAAACCCGCATAATTTTGGTACAACAAGATATCTGGTACAAAGATCTTTAGTCCTATAGTCTGTCCAAGTCTCTCATCTCCACATCTGTACAGTCCGCTCAAATCCAGAGGATTCCAAAGCTTCATGATGCTAACACCACCATGTGTTTTTCATCTCATAGATCGCAACCAAGCCAAGCCTCTGCTGGAATTTAGGTGTAACTGCAGTATAAGAAACCTGCATTGCATTCTGGATGTCTAAAGTTTATTTTCTGGACTTAAAGACATTAATGAAATATGGTACAATACAGTGCCTTGCAAAAGTATTCACACCCCATGAACTTTTTTCACATTTTGTCACAACCACAAATGTAATGTAAATGTATTTTATTGGGATTTTATGTGATTGATCGATTCAGCGATAGGCTGAATGCGAATGCACATCACTCTTTTTTCAGATTTTTATTTGTTCAAAAAAAAAGTTTAAAAAGCATTTATCATTTTCGTTCCACTTCACAATTATGTGTCACTTTAGCTGTTGGTCTACGACATAAAATCTCAATGAAATACATTTACGTTTGGGGTTGTAACATGACAAAAATGTGGCAGAGTTCAAAGGGAATGAATAACTTTGCAAGGCACAGTACCATCCGTCATATTGATGAAAAAAATCCAGCATCAAGTGAGTAATTAGTGAAATGTTCACACTGTTGGATTTTTTTTTCTCCTCCTATTAAATGCCATTATAAATTACAGACAATTAGCACCATGACTGCTTTTTTAAAATTTTATTTAGATGGTCCTTTAATGCTAACCATCAACATCAGTCTTCTCATCGTAAAAAACACAAGAACATTACCGTTTCAGGTCACGGAGTGTCTGGCGATAAACGCTGCCCACCTCACCGGCAGACCAGGTTACTGCAATTCCAGCATCCGAGCTGTGATTGTGTATTTGTTTCAGAAAAAAAAAAAAAAAAAAAAAAGAAATAACACTATTATGGAAAATTGTAATGGTATGTTTCTAAATTTGGTTCCAAATAGAACCCTTTTGATTATTTACCGCAAAATATATGTCCTTATCACCATTATCCAGACGGGCAGAGAGTGCTGCATCAGCCTCGCGGTTTACACCATGACCGCCCGTCTGTGCTGTTTGTGTTGATAGTCGAGCTCCACTCGATGAACTCCATCAGAACAGGAAGCCGGTGCTGTGCTCTACTGACGCGCTCTCAGACCTGTCCAAGTCATTTCAGGCAGCCAGCTGTAAAGAAGCTGTGGATCTCACTCAGCGCAGGGATGAAGGGCAACCATATGAGTGTGTGTGTTTGTGTGTTTGTGTGTTTGTCAGACTGAATACTTTTGATACATCAGCACACACACACACACACACACGGCTCGGAGAGCATGAGCTAATTTGGCGATTTTAAAAGTGCCTAGAGTTCTCTGGATAGGTGTGACATTTTTAGTCTGCTTTAGCCTTGAGCTTTGATTACACCGCGCACGAGGCTCAGCTGGATACTGCTTCAACAACCATGAAGCTGAATTATGCTATACTTGACTCGGTAAACAAAAACATTGCTTGGAATATAAAATCAATTGCCTCTTGTCTGCAGCAATTTAGGATTTTACTCAATGGAACAAATTGTAGCAATTACTGACACTTAAAACATTTGCACAAATAACCGCTTATTGCTTTTCATTTCAACCTTTTTCGCTTAAGTACTTTATGCTAATCAGAGGGAATGTAGGTGCGGAAGCTGATTCAAGCCTTCTCAGAACTAATTCACACTTTAACATGGAGTGTTTCTTCTCAACCACCGCACGCCAGTAAGTCCGAATTAGTCCCTCGTGGGTTTTTATTTTTATTATTTTTTACTTTTACTTACTTACCTACATGAGGTCATGAATTTGGAAAGTTTTTGTGCTTGGTCGGTTTGTTTTTCACTTTCTTTTATACAACAAGTTTAAGAATGAGTGCAACAATATTTCGAGACGGCAACCCCCCATCCCCCCCCCGCCCCCAAGCCCAAAAATAAATACATAATTAAAATTTAAAATCAATGCTCCCCTACTGCCACAGCAGGCTGGGTCCAGCGCTGCCCCAAAGAGCCTCCATGCTTTATTGATCAGGTTATTGTTGAGAAAAACAATACGATTCCTTTTAGTGGCCTTAGACGGAGCGAGCAGTTGGTTGATGAGAGGGAACAAGTTTAGATATGAAATGTGGAGCCGTAGCTGGAAGAAGTAAAAATAAATAAATAAATAAATAATAATTTAAATAATTTTTTTAAAAACTTCAGCGCTGCAGGAGCTGACAGACTCGGCCCTCCGCAATCACAAATGTAGGATATGAAAATAAATACTAGGGTAGGGGGGTCTCTAATGAATTATTTAACCTTTTAAGCAGATATGACTCATATTTTAAAACAGAATGTTTCATTTGCAAGATTATTAGCTGGGAAATCAATTTCCTCCGTTGAACTTTTAGATGCCAGGTTAATACATAACGAATACCCTGTTGATTCCACTAGTACAAAACCGCTATAATAATAATAATAATAATAATAATAATAATAGGTATTAAGCAAGTACATAGGATTCAATGTTCTGACTAAAAGTTTAAAGTTTTGTGAAAAGTAATTTAGTAAATAGTGCCGTCAATCGATTAAAAATTTCGAACTAGTTAATCGGTCCAGGCTTTATTCATTACACAACCATCACCACACAGCGAAATTCTTTATTGTTTACGTACTCCAGCTTTGTTAGTAGGCTAGGGTCAGAGCACAGGGTCAGGTGTAAGTCATTCCTGGAGCAGACAGGGTTTACGGTCCAACCGCTGACCTTATGTTCAGTAACTAAGAGCCAAACTCAAAACCGCCGCCACCACTGCCTAATTAATCGCGATTAATCACGATTTTAAAATACTCAGATTTACTTGTGTTAAAACCGTGCAATGTTAGAATAACATAATGCATGAGAAACTGGTTAGAGGAAACAGATTATGCAGTTATATACTGTAATATCGCAAACATTTCATGTATCTCTACATAATGTCTCTAACATTTAACAAATTAAAATAAAAATTGCCCGCAATAGCTGGATAATATAGGGTGTGGCAACCCCGGCAACTGCAGGGCTCGAAAACAGATCCTCTGATTTGAAAAAATCACCAACCTAGCGCTTTATCTGCCTGAGCCACCGCTCCACAGCTTGTGTCTAATGCATTCTTGTAAAAATCCTTGTTTCCCCTTGTAGGTAGTTAGAGCACACAACTTTGGTTTTATCCAAACTCCTTGCTACTGTATAGCAAATGCTTATATTGACAGCATCTCGCTTTGTAGCATCATAGACTGTATTAAAAAAACTGGACAAACATTCAGTGACGTCACCCACAGGTTTTCTGAAGAGTGGTTTTGAAGCTTCATCTTGGCAGGAGCTGACTCCGCCTAAACCCTGTTTAATCCATAAATAGGCAAATGGGCTAACGTTAATTTATATTCTAACATTACTTGCATTTGCTAATTGTACTTTTCTACACGTCATCCCGTGTCAACCCCTATATTCCTGGTGGTAAGTTAAACTACAATGATTCCACGTAGCTGGTTAGTGAGGCATAGCAAGTACCTGAGACATGCAGTTCCTTGAATGACCACTAGGAGCTTTGACTCAAATAGGACATGCGCTGTATTATTATGCATAATTGTATGGCTCAATATAAACATGAATTGAGTTAAATAAAAACTCACCTTGTACAGTTGTCATTATTTGGAAATATAGCTATGGATACAAAAACTGTTTTTTAGACCATGCTGGCTCTACAGGGATTGACTCACTTTTTCAAGACTGCTAGTGGTCATTCAAGGAACTGCATGTCTCTTCGACATTGGACAAATTTTTAAGCAAACATTTAGGATTTAATGTTCTGACTATAATTTTGAGAGAAAGCAGTTTGTAGGCAAAATTGCCTTTAAAAGCATGAACTGTAGCAAATACTCTAATTGACGTCCTTTCACTTTGCAGCGTTTGTGTATATGCTGAATACACATAGGGCCTATTCCAATAGACTACTGACTTCAGATCAGCTGAAAGGAAAATGTTGTAGATCCATTTCTATTCCATCTGTATCTATTGCTGTCTTGAGACTAAAATAATAATAATGTCAAATTTCAAAATGGATTCAGGCTTTTGGGCCACTCTGTATATTCCATGTATATATATGTGTATATATATATATATGTATATATATATATATATATATATATATATATATATATATATATATGTATATGTGGCAGTGTCTTATTAGTATTAGCAGTGGGATTCAGTCTCATGAACGTGTAATGGCTAAGGGCATATTCATCAGCCATATTTCATGATGCATAATTAACAAAGGCTCTTCCTGTTCCCTCAAGAACGACAATTATCTAATTATAACTCACTTGCTTATATTCCCCTAAAGATGACATTCTCCTGACATCGATAAATGCATCGATAATTGTTCTTATTGAGAAAGTAATTGAATAATCGGTCCGAGCGTCACTGAAGCGAGCTGAACGGCCAACAAGGGTCTGATTTAGAAGTTAAGCTAAATATTTGGTTATAGCCTCGAGTGTCTTACAATAATAGACTATGTGGCCACACAGAGCATCTAATTAGTCATATACCTAATCATGATCACGCTTCGTCAGGTCTCCAGGGAGCTGCAGAGCGCTCCGTAGTGTCCTATATTAACCTCTTGTTACATGATGATGTCATTTAAAACAAGGAAAGGATGAGATTTTTTTTTTAATGTTCTTGAAAAAAGCTAAATAAATAAATGATGGCACACGTGCACAACTCGGAAAACTAGAGCACAGCCGGGACGGACTGGACAGACTGTATGCTCATACTGTCACCTTTTCTCATCACTCTGCTGTTAAACTGACAGATTTCTCTCTCATGCTATCAGGAAAAGTATGAGAAGTAGGTCACCGTGTGTGAGTGTGTGTGTGTGTGTGTGCGAGTGTGAAATAATTCGTGTGGCTGGCATGCACATACCGCCTTTCTACATAGATCTTTACCAACACTCTCTCCTTGCCGCAGTCAAAGCCAGTGCTGCTGCCTCCCTTTGCGTGCATATCACACGTCTGATTTTGTAATAGGAAAGAGGGTTTTTTTTTTTCTTCTCTTTTTTTTTTTTGCTAGAAGGTATAAGCAGTCCCATTGCGTAAGGTTTCCACGCTGTCCTGGCATTTGCACGCCTGCATTAAATCTTTGGTTTTTGCGTTAGTTCGTGGATGTGATCCACATCCCAATTACCGAGCGGCGCAGCTGGCTCTGAGACCCCCCCACCACTGCAGCAACATTGCCCCCTGCTGGGTCTCCCCTCGCTATCCAGTTTTTTCAAAGAAAAAAAAAAAATAATAAAAAAAAATCACAGTTCCTGCAGCACACACTTAAACACCGTCTCCATAACCATGACAATAAGCCAGACCCTAGCAATGTAGGAAAAACACCAGGGAGGGAGCAGTGCTGCATGCTTATGAGGACCATCTCTCGTTATGCAGCAATGATATTTCTACTCTATCTCGAGCTCAAAGGGAGGGGAAGTGACTTATGGAATCTTGATTTCTCCCTCTCTTTCATTCTCTCTCTCTCTCTAAGTTTCTCAAGTTCTCTCTCTCCTTATTCCTCTTTCTATCTTATTTTATTTGTTCCCAGAACCAACCCGTACCACCTGTGAGAATCCTGGGACACCTCGCTACGGATCCATGAACAGGACCTTTGGCTTCAAGGTAAAAAAATAAAAAAATAAATCTGCAGCATTGAAATGACTCCTGCGGATCCGCTTGCACTCACTGAAAGTGAATTCTTCAGCCTTGATTGGTTTTCTATGCATGAGGCCTGTTTGACCATGATTGCGGCGATTTATTTGCACCCGATCTACTTTAAGGCTTTGTAACATGACCCGGAGTCAGATGGCTTTGTGTGCGCATGTGCTTGGTGGCCGGGTGTCCTACAGTGCAAGCACAGCAGGACACACACAAGCCTTACTTCATTTCATGTCCTTAATGAGCAGAGAAATGGATTTGCTGGGGAAATGTTTGTGTTTACTAATAAAGTGGGCAATGATGAAGTAGAATTAAAAATAAATAAATAAATAAATAAATAAATAAAAATTAGAGGATCAAAGATGGATGCTCATGAATAAGACAAACGCAGGAACGTCTGAACAAAACGGAGAGCTCGTCTAAGAAACAGGACTTTCAAGGGCTGCCCATACTTTCAGTTCAAATGCAAATGAGCGTAGACTAAGAATAACACTGTGTGGCAATCAAAGGACAGAAATGAAGAAAAGATTTAACTGAAACAAAAATAAATAAATACGTATTCGTGTACGTACTGTATATAAAGGCAAGATTTGTTTTTGTCCCAGAGATGCACCAACATTAAGAATTCAACCCCTTAATGTAATGCAGAGGCCAAGGCATGGTGAGGCTTGAGAGGACGGCGAAATATCAGGCTTTCCTGCCTCATAAATCATCTCACTGGATCTACTGGCGCCCTCTCACTAGACGGCGCGTAATGATATTGGAGTGCAGGAGATATTGTACCTTTCAGATAAGCAGCATTGCCTATGGCACATCAGCCAGGTTCATCGCCAGGAAGAACGCGCTAATCAATTAATGTGCTGAGCCCATGTGTCACTCTGACACGTGTTAATATTTCACTCACCCGACTCACTGTCAGTCTAGTTAATGTCAGAGCTGCGGTATGCGCTCCACGAGCGGAACAGGAAGCACCAACAGAAACGATCGCAACCGGTGGACAACCCGGGTGCCCAAGACAATGCCGATTTGCCGATTCTGCGTTCTGTTAGAATTTTATTTGTGGTTTTATTAAGTAGGTTTATCATCCTAAAAAAAAGAAAAAATTTTAAGTATGTCATGCTGAATCAAATCTGTATGTTTTTAAACATAAGGTTCTTCATAGTATTTTGATGCTCGAATTATACCTTCAAGCTAGTTGTTATATCAAGAAATAATCGTTCAAATCAATTGGATTCAAATTTATTTGAACATTTACCAACGGTCACTGTCACGAAGCAGCTTCACAGAATCAAAGTGAAAATTAGGGAATGAGTGAAAAATTAAACGTGTGAAAAAATATATATAAATCAAAATTATTACATTGATCCAGACTGATGAGCAAGCCAAACTAAGGGCGAATCGAGGTGTAAGATGAGCGTGCTGACCACTAAGTCACCATACTGTGTGTAAGGCGGCTGGAAGTTCAATAATAATAAAGAATAAAGATGTAACCTGGAGTCAAATAAAAATAATAAGGAGAGGGGATCATAGGGGAGGTCTTAGCCAAAATGTTTGCCGGTACAATTATTTTAACCATGATGTGCTAGCCTATGCTAAAAGCTTAAGAAGATAAAGACTGTGTCTACAAACTCCCCCCATGTTCCAATGAAACCATTCTGAGCGGCTAGACCGAACACGTGCACGAAATGCTGACCAATCACAGTGCAAGCTCTCCACGCACAGATTGCGGGAATGTCCCGAATGCAGGTAGGTAAAAAAAAAAAAAAACAGCAAAATCTACAGGCCTGTATTGATAACATATTCAAGATTCAAAGAACTTTATTAATCCCAGAGGGAAATTGCTTATTCTTGGTTACAGTTGCTCACAGTAGAAAGACAAAGTAATAAATTAAGTCCTAAAACGTTAGAATCTAAAACAGTAAGTACCATATTGCATATTGCATAGAGTCCTAAAACCGTACCATATTGCACACTAAACTTTTGAATACCTTAAATGAATACACTAATATTCTATATTATAATGTAATATAATAGCTACTACGTTTTAGCCTAATAAATAAGGTTTCCTGGCAATTAAGCAAGGGTCTTGACGAATACACTGTTGCGTTCTTTGATCATGTTGGGCCTGCTAATGAATTTATCATTTATCCTACAGTACTGGAGCTGAAAACATCTTTGTATTATTGTGTCCCTGCAGTAGATTCAATAAGAAGTAGATAACAAAAAGAACAAACCTACTGATCTACAGAAATAGGATGGCAGGTGGAGACATGGTCCAAAAAAAAAAGTGTTCCAGCTCTCTTCGGCACTTAAAGCACTTGCCCTCTGAGTGCGTTAGTAGTTCGAAAAAAGTTGCGATTGGCTGGCGTCACGTGGTTCGGAGAAAAGCAGACTTAATGTGGGAGCCCCCTAGTGACGGGTGGGAATTGGATAAAATCGGGGAGGAAAGAAAAAGAATTACAAAATCAATAAATATTCCAAGTGCTTATTTCAAAGCTTCTTTTCAAGGGGTGTTTTTAAATGACTTCTGCTCACTTGAGTGTGTACGGTGTTGCTTTCATGCTGCAGGTTGGAAGCATGGTGGCCTTCCAGTGCCAGCCTGGACACTTGCTTCAGGGCTCCACCACTCGTCTGTGCCAGGCTGATCTCACCTGGAGCGGCACCCAGCCAGAATGCATCCGTACGTTTCCCCTCCCCCCTCCCCCCCACCCCCCGGTTAACATTTGTATTCGACTTGTGAATATGTTTTAAAATGACTGCATGTAAGTATGTTGCAAGGACATTTTTTGACTATTAAAAAAATAATAATAAGTGTTTCACAAACTCAGAAGAAAGTGTCTCAGCAGGTTTAGGTATTATTTGTGTTCTGTGATTGTGAGCTCCTGTTTCTCCAGCAGCAGGGTTTACATAAGAGTTAGTCATTTATCCTCTGTTAAAGAAAAAAAGGGAAGGGAAAAAAAAAAAAAAAAAAGGGCTTGGCTTCTGCAGAGTAAAAAAGCATCATTATATTTTGCTCCCTGGTACTCACAGAAGCAGCAACAGGAAACTGAGTTGAAAAATGTTCTGCGTTTTGAGATGACAGTGGGTGTCCTGGGTTATGTAAGAAATCTGTCCTTTAAACCCAGGCTTTCAGGATAATACAGTCCTTATTCCGGACGTAAAATTGAATTTAAAAGGCATATTGCTTATTAAGCCGGAGCAATAAAATGGAACAGAAGTAAAGAACGTTATTTGCTTGGTAGGCATTTTTTTCAGTCGGTAAAGAAGTCTAGAAAACGCTGACGGAGTAGTTAGTTCTAGTGATACAAGGTTTTGGCCGCTGTTGCTTGTTTGATTTGCCTTCACCTGCGGATTAAAGCCTTCTTTGGGTTAAAGGTCTGATTTATACAGCATCGATACATGGTGAGACTGATCTCCTTGAATTGTGCATAATTTCCAAATTATTTGTCTTTACGGGTAGCGTGATTTCACCAATATAAAGCCATCCAAATGAAAGTACAATGAAAAGATCAAGATTAGCATGCACTGTTCCGTCATCAAACGCCGCAGGATTTGGTCAGATGGCCGAGCTGTGACCTTGCAGATTTAGGGAGCCTTCACTCAGATCTCCTCATGAGTACAAGCCCCAAAATGAGCAGCATTAAAACAGCTTGGATTGACTGTGTTGGAGAAAGGAAACAGCTGCCTCCCAATTTTGCAAGACAGATTGCCATTCAGTCCAACCATTTCAGAAGCTAATTACATTTTGTTTCATATGTGACTCCCCCAGTGCACTGTCATTGTTTTGCAAAATTGGGAGATTGAGCAATGGGATAGCTGTAGGGGGAAAACCAAGTTTGCGGCACTTTAATTGTATGTGATTAACTTGTCCTGTGATTAAATAGCCTTTGTATGTTTTGGAGTAATCATAGCATTTTTTGTGTTTTAGAATAATCATCATTTATTTTTATACTCGCGCACTGTAATTTTGCTTATCCAGTGCGTCTGACTACATCCAAAACAAGCCATATCTCATAATCAGCATTATTTCCACTCCTTAGTTTAACCTTACGGCTTAATCGCTGCCCTTTGGGAGAAACAATAGTCAAATATTTTCCAAAGTAATTTCTAGTTTTATAGCACCTATTTAACCCTGCCAAGGGTTATCATTATTGCATAATTGACTGGGCCAGTACGAAACGTTTGAATGGATTACTGTCTAGTTACTGAAAGTAATTAGGTGTTTATTTCACAGCCGTACTGATATATTAATCAGTGAAGAGTATCAAAGTGTCGAGGCAAATCTGGGTTACTTTTGATCATAGTGGAGTAGTGCTTGAGCTCCTCTGCTGAGTGACTGCATGTTGGCTGGTGCTTGATCTGCCAGTAAAGGTGTGCTTCATTCCTGTGGTGCATGCCAGTATACATCAAGGGCTGACAGCAGCGTCTCCAGCTGAAGGAATGGGTGATGGACTGAGATAGGAAAAGAGGGATGACTGGCAATGATCTTTCTTGTTTTAACCGGTATTGAGGGAGGAGATAGGATATTGCAAAAGTGCATTACCTGAACTCGAAATGAAGAACATAATGTCTTTCTTTCCTTCTTTCTTCCATCAGCCCATAGTTGTAAGCAGCCAGAGAGCCCACCCCATGTGGAAGTAGTGGGGATGGACCTTCTTGGCTACGGATACACTCTCATCTACACCTGCCAGAGTGGTTTCTTCATGTCTGGAGGTTCAGAGCATCGAGTCTGCAGGTCTGATGGCACATGGACAGGAAAGATGCCAATGTGTCGAGGTATATAATGTCTCTTTGTTTAATAAAACATTTACCATTAGAGCTAAACTTAATTTTGGCAACATTAAAGATGTTGCCAAAATTAACACTACTGATATTAGGTTTTTGAAAGTTAAAATGACTTTGGTAAAATGACGTTGACTACTGTATGTAACATTGTGAGACATAATTACCCCAACCCATCCATCGAACTAGAAACCTCTGTAGTCCAACTAGGTACTGTTGGAGGGCAATGGTGATTACCATTGTATTTATTCCCATTTTTACAACCATGGTAGGACGGTCAACAATCACACACCTCTGGCAATTTGGGAAGGCCAATTAGCCTGATCTGCAGACTGTTGGAGGAAACCCGCCAAGCATGGGAAGGACATGCAAATTCCATGCACACAAACCCTGAGGCGGGAATCCAACCAGACCCTGGAGGTGCCACGTGACAGTGCTAGCCACTAAGCCGCTTGCGCCGCCAATAACACCAATACTTTGATGCAAATATTCAACGCAGCAGTTGAACCTAGATTTCTCAACTGAAATAATTATTTGAAATGCTCGTATTGTCCAATGCTAGTTTTTGGGTTCTAGCAGCGAGAACAATGAATGGCCCCTGATCCACCAGTGATCCTGCTGAAGACGGTAGTATACCAATCAGTAATACCATTATAACACCTACCTAATATTGAGTCCCCCTTTTGCTGCCAAAACAGCCCTAATACTTCAGCATTGACTCCACTAGACCTCTAAAGGTGTGCTGTAGTATCTTGAATTAAGCCTTCAATAACATATATTGAAACTTGCATGCTAGAGGCTCAATGGATCGGATTTGCTTTTCCCGCACATCCCACGGATGCTCTATTGGATTGAGATCTGGAGAATTTGGAAGCTATGTCAACACTTCAAACTGGTTGTGTTCCTCAAACCATTCTTGAACCATTTTTGCAGTGTGACAGGGCGCATTATCCTGCTGAAAGAAGCCACCGCTATCAGGGAATACTTGTTCCATGAACTTGGTCAGCAACATTGTTTAGATAGGTGGTACGTGACAACATAACATCCACATAAATGGTAGGAACCAAGGTTTCACAGCAGAGCATCACCTGCTGGCCTGCCTTCTTATCATAGTACATTCTGGTTCTATCCTTTCCCCAGGTAAGTGACGCACACATACGTGGCCCAGGCTCCCTCAATCCATTGGCGACATGGTCCAGTTTCAGTCTGCCCTTTTGTTGGCACTTTTAGCATTGGACAAGGGTCAGGATGCACAACCTGACAAAACAGTGTGTTCTGACACCTTTCCATCAGAACCAGCATGAAGTTTTCAGCAATTTGAGCTACTCTTCAATTGTTTTGGACTACACAGGCCAGCCTTCGCTCCCCATGTGCATCAATGAGCCTTGGGCACCCTTGACCCTGTCATCGGTTCATTGGGTTTCCTTCCTTGGACCACTTTTGACAGGTCCTGACCGCTGCTGACCGGGAACATCCCACAAGAGATGCAGTTTTGGAATTGTTCTGACCCAGTCGTCTAGCCATCACAATTTGGCTCTTGTCAAAGTCACTCAAATTCCTATATTTGCCTGTTTTTTTCTGGTTCTTACTGCAATTTACTAAACATTAAATTGGGAAGCAACCGAAGTGAAATAAATAGCATTGTCAGTATGAGTATAGCAGAGATGTACAGGTATGTCCTGCTTAATGTCACTGAAACTGGAAATATACATCATGAAGAAAACCCTTCATCCTCAATCTCTGAGGAACACCGATTAGCAGGATTATAAATCATTACAGTATGCAAGGTCCTGGTTCATGCAACATTGTGATGAGTTTCAAAACCTATTTTCTTTAACTACGCACATTTTCTGCACTGATGCACTCTCGAATATTTGCCACATTTCATGCTCCTGTCGTCTTTAAAAGGTTTGGGTCTTTTTTTCAAGGGGGAATAAAAAACATTATTGAAAGGTCATCAGCTAAATCTGGTTGCAATGGGATATTCTTATTTGGATAACGGAAAGGTCTAAATGAATTGCAGTCACTCAGTGTTACACGAACTTGGTTCATTTCGATTTTCACACTCATCTACTGTACCAACGCATGGCTGAGGGCCTTTTGATCCTCCTGTATAATCAGTTTACAGACTTTGCAGATGCAGTTTGAGACATTTGCCCTCGCACATGCACAGCCCATTAAAGTAAACATTTATATTATGTGTGGGGAAAGAAAAAAAGAGGTGTGATAAGAATGGTGCCTGCAGCGTGCTGTGATTTCCTCCCAGTGCATCCATGGCACCCTGCCTCTACTGCTGTGTGGGCACACAGCTGCACACTGCAGGTTTCCTCATAATTACTGCACACAAACAGATGTGAAAGGCAGCCAAAATAAAAGATTCAGTTCACGGTGTCCCACCCAGTCCTGCGCTAGGTCCGTTTATTATTTATCACCCTCTTCGTTTTTTTTTTTTTTTGTATGCTCCTTTCAAAGAAAAGGATTTTTTTGTTGCATGTTTGTAGTAGTGCTTGATGCAGTGTCAGTGTCACCTTCTGTGGCTTCTGCGTTTCTGTGATAAGTTTTTATTTTGCAAGACGCAGAGATAGGAGAGCAGTCTTTGCTAGATGTTACAGCCCACATGGCGGAAATCACAGGTTCTTGGAGCTCTGCCAGTACGAATGCTACTATCTGTGTGTTTGCATTTTGATGTAAAATGTTTTTTTTTTTTTTTTTTTTATAAAATGCTCTACTAATTTACATTTTATTTATGTATATTCTAGCTGGTTCCAAACTTTCAGAGAAGCCTGTTAAGCCGGTCCCGGGTACACCGAGTCCCAAACTGAATGGTATGTATATAATAAAGTGAGATAAAAGCTTAAAATGAAAACATTTTGTCCAGTATTACATTTCGAATACTACAGAATGGAAGGCTGTGCATGTTAAACAGTAAAGTGACAGCTTAATATTGCAATTCTTCCGCTGTCCAGCGCACCAGTAGCTCAAACTCCGAGCTGTCCTTGATGTATTCTAGAAAGACGTCCTCTTGAGGAAGGAGCGGCTAATAAGTAGGACAGTGGTTCCACTCAGTTTGATACTAAAGTGGACCGGGCCACTCGCAGATTCTTCTTGAGCCGTGTAATAATCCTCCTCCTGTTTTTTTTTTTTTTGCCTGACCTTCATCAGGCACAGCAAGGATCTAACACTTATGTGCTCGGTGAGCCAAGAAAGAAAGAAAACCATGCAGCTGATCATTTGCAAAGTTTTGGTCTGTATGATGCAGCTGTTCTCAAGTGCTCTGGGATCAGGGCCCATTTATATGGTATGAGAAGTAATCAAGGATCCTTTTCGATTTGTGTCTTAATGAATAAAGTGTTATTAAAAGGAGGATTCTAATTTAGCACTCTTTTTGCGTAGTTTAAGCATGATAATTCTCTCCAGTGTGGATTCACAGGGTGTCAAGAAATTTTAACACTTTTTTGTGGTTTTTTTTTTTTAGGCTTTGTCACAATTTAATCAGTATTATTGCACAAGACCAAGTAAAATCATAAAAGCTAGCAAAAAAAAAAAAAAAACATTTTGCTTGGACATTTTGCTTTCTCTAGCAGCGTGAATACATCCAGTTGTTGGAGCTACTGTACTGTACTTGTTAGATACTGTATATGAACTAGACATAAGAATTATGTTTTAGTTTCAGTTTGTAGTCTGTTACTGACAAAAATAAAAATCGGACTAGTTTGCACGTCACATTATTCACGTTACTGTGGCGATCAGTTAACCTTGTTGGTGCAATCTTTGAGCAAGGACACTCAAAGCAGAAGTATGAGATGAGCAGGGGCGTGGCCACGTGGAAAATCGGGTCCTCCCACTCCGAGAACGACTGCAGGGTTGATTGTCGTAAAAAAAAAGCACACCTCTAATTTTGTACCACATTGCAATTAGTAAAAATCATTCATAATACTGTGACTATGTATTTTATATCTATTGTTTCCATTTTGTTTGAGAGTAATTTAAATCTATTCTCACATGAAATGGTTTAGCCTCGACTCCTAAGCCATCAGGTCCCCAGCCTAGAAAAAGAAAAGGAGGAGAAAGGGCCAAAAGATATAGCTATGCACCTGCGCTATCTGAATAAAACATTAGAGCGAACTTAGAGCAAAGGTTTTTTTTTGTTTTTTGTGGAGGGGCGCTGAAGGGAAGGTCGCCCAGGGCACCGTATTACCACACTATAGCTGTCACTCACTTCAGGCGACTGTTTAAACTTGACAAAGCTTTTGATGTTTTCTGATTGGATTAGCTTTAGATTCATACAATACAATAAAGCAATTTCTAGTCTCGCTCTTTCTCAATTCACTAGATATTTAATCATAATTCTTCAATCTCTTATACTGTATCTATTCATTTTTTTTTTCATTAGGTTTTTTTTATTTATTTAATCTTTAAGGCCAGTTTCTGGATTATTAAGCTTTTATACAATATACAGACATTTATTTACACACCTACAGTTTTCCCTCTGAGACTTAATTCACTTTCAATTTGTTTGTATGCACAGCTGCATGAACTGCTTTATTTTTGTTAAAGCTTAATGACTAATCCTCTCTCTTTGTTTGTTTGTTCTCTCAGTCCCAGATGATGTATTTGCTCCGAACTACATATGGAAGGGCTCGTATAACTACAAGGGAAGAAAACAACCAATGACTCTGAGCATCACAAGCTTTAATACAACCAATGGTAGAGTTAATGTCACGTTAACTAGTAGCAACATGGAGCTCCTGCTTTCAGGTTGGTTCATCTGCAAGATTGTACGTTTGTTACCCCGAAACATTCCCTTTACAGCGGTACCTCGGCATACGAATTTAATCCGTTCCAGAGGCGGGTTCGTATTGCGGAACGCATTTTCCCATAGGAAATAATGTAGATGCAGCCACCCAAGGATATTACCAAATTTTAACACTGTTATCATATTTTTTTGCATATAAGAACTATTAAAAGACAAACAAATGAAGTAAAATCTGAAATAAAACCTCACTTACAGTGGTGTGAAAAACTATTTGCCCCCCTCCTGATTTCTTATTCTTTTGCATGTTTGTCACACAAAATGTTTCT
>JAQQZT010000023.1:21421348-21449134 GCA_030068275.1 Clarias platycephalus
TAGATAGATGGACAGATGGATCGATAGATAGATAGATAGATAGATAGATAGATAGATAGATAGATAGATAGATAGATAGATAGATAGATAGATCTATCCATCCATCCATCCATCCAAGGTTAATTCAACATGAATATAAGCAGTCTATTAATGGTCTTGTCTTTCTTTGTTATTTAAATGTAGATAAGAATAGTATTTAACATTTGAGTGTTTTAGTGGATGAGCTAGTTTCTTTCAGGCTGGATTTAGCCTCTAAGAATCCTATCAACAAGATAAGACAGGGAGGTCAGAATTTTGTAATTGGCAAATCATAACACACGATTACTTTTCACTTCCTCAGAGCATCCAAATCATGTGTTTTCTGTCTGCATTTTACACTGACCTGAGTTAGGTGTAAATGTAAAAATATAAATACAATAATTATCTTAGGTTTTTAACACACGTTTTGTCCACTGCTACTGCCAAATAAGTAAGCAAACTGCAAATATCATTAGTCATCATCCAATCTTGTTACATTGTGGCTGAACCCAAATTTTGCCAAAAATATACGGCTATTGTTTATCCCTACCCCATCAACCAATCTGTCCTTGCAGATGAGATTGTGCCCATATAAAAGCTGTGTCCACTGAGGGCTCTCAAGCATTATGTGGAACAGTATTAACATTTTGATTGATATTTAGTCTCAAGGAAGTATGGTATTTGCACACTTTATGAGTGCTATCTGTTCCCGTCTAGTGAGGTGGGACCAGAATGTGTTACAAGCCTTGTGATGACTTTGATACACAACCTCCAATACTTTTAATGGAAATCATCCTGGTGTTTCAGAAAAAAAAGTTTAGTGTACCGAATGGATGCTCACCAGGGCCAACTGGGATGATTGTGTTGATGGGAATGACCAGACGATTGATGTCCATTTTTTGTACATGCCAGACAGGTAACAAGTCATAGTCAAGAAATTGAGACTTACAGCATTATTACTTCGCAACAAACAAATATACTAATATGGGAACATTTTAATACTTTCAAAAAGAAACCACCTTGATGCTTCTCCACTCAGTTGTAGTTGCAGTTGTAATACATGCATATAAGGTTGTAGTTCATTATAGGTAGCCTATCTAAACGATCACAAGTGTACCATTCAAGGTAATAAAGTGATGTGTAAATGGTAATAAAATTAATCTGTAACTTTCATTTATACTCATATAAACTTTTCTCATCATTTATAAACAATGCCTATTGTGAATCGGGTCACGATGGTTTGTCGTTTTTAAAAAGTGTATCCTTAGGGAAAAAAATGTGTACTGATATTGATTATTGGTTAAAGGCTACAAAAAAATAACATGCATCGACTTAAATATTTCATACTACAACGCGTGCCAAATGTCTGCAGGCAAAAATTTACAGCAAATGCTCAAATCAATGGCCTGTGACTTTGTGACACTTGTGTATCCGCTGAATACAAGGTCGCTGAACATTTGTTAATGGGTCAGAGCTGATGTTGTTCCATGCAGAGATGATTTCCTCCTTTAGCGCAATGATTGTTCCAGGCTGAGTCTCATAGACTACTGATTTCAGATGACCCAGAAAAAAAGTTAAGTGGTGTTAGATGTGGTTCCATTCAATCTTCTATTGATAGTTTCAAAGCCATCTTTGGCCTGAAATAAAGAAGAAAAATATTTCATTTCATTTAAGAAAACATGTCAACATTTATGCAGGTAAGATATCAAAAACAGGAAAAATCTGTTTGCTAGCTATCTATCTATAGTGCAGTGGAAAAAGTATTTGCCTCTTCATGAGTTTTTTTTTTGCATATTTGCAAAAAACAAACTAATTTTAGTAATGCACAAATAAATAACCTGAGTAAATGCAAAATGCTGTTTTTAAATAATGATAATGACATTTCATAAGGGAAATTAATTGACATATATCAGTCTGAAAAGGGTTACCAAGCCATTTCTAAGGCTTTGGGACTCCAACGAACCACAGTAAGAGCCATCATCTTCAAATGGAGAAACTTGGACCAGTGGTGAACATTCCCAGGACTGGTCAGCCTAACCAAAGTACTCAGAGAGCACAATGACAACTCATTTAGGAGCTCATAAAAAAAACTCTAAAGAACTACAGGCCTCAGTTGTCTCAGCTGAGGTCAGTGTTCATGATTCAACAATTAGAAAATGGGCAAAAACAATTGGGGAGTTCCAAGGTAAAAGCCACTGCTGACCAAAAAGAACAAAAAGGTTTATCTCACATTTGCCAAAAAAGCACCTTGATTATCCCAAAGACTTTTGAGCAAATATTATTTTGACTGATGTGACTGATGTGACAAAAGCCTTTTTGGAAGATGTGCGCCACATTACATCTGGTGTAAATCTAACACAGCATTCCATGAAAAGAACATCATAGCAACAGTCAAATATGGTGTGGTGGTAGTGTGATGGTCTGGGGCTGCTTTGAAGCTTCAGCACCTGGATGACTTGCCATAATTGATGGAACCATGATTTCAGCACTCTACCAGAAAATCCTGATAGAGAATGTCCAGCCATCAGTTTGTGATCTCAAGCTCAAGAGCACCTGGATTACGCAGCAGGACAATGATCCCAACCACACCAGCAAGTAAAAAAAATAGTCAAAGTCTGGACTTAAATCTGATTCAGATAACCTTAAACAGGCTGTTTATGCACGGAAAACCAGCGATGTGAAAGACTTATTGCCAGTCATTGCAAATGTTTGATTGCAGCCGCCAAGGGTGTTGCAACCAGTTATTAGGTTAAGATAAGATAAGATAAGATAAGATAAGATAAGATAAGATAAGATATACCTTTAGTCATCCCTCAGTGGGGAAATTTCAATGTTACAGCAGCAAAGAAAAATGTGCAAATATAAAGTAGGGACAGAACAGTGTATAAATACAAAAGGTTAAGAGGACAATTCTTTCTTTTACATAGGGTGCAGGTTTGAATAACTTTTTTTCAATTATTAAATGAAATCATTGTTTGTATTTACTCGTGTTATCTTTGTGTAAATAATTTTGTTATGATCTGGATCATTTGAGAAGGACAAATATGCAAAAAATTAAAATCAGGAGGTTTTTCACATATATGTGCCTGTCTATTCTATCTATCTATCTGGTTGTCTATCATTCGTTCATGACTTTCTGCTATCTATCTGACTGTTTGTCCTTCATTCTTTCTTCCTGCTTTTTCTATCTATCTGTCTATCTATCTACACATCTGCCCATGGCCCCTCCCACCCCGGATGTAGAGGTGTTTTGTTTTTGTTAGTTTTTTTGCAGAGGAGGTTGTTAACTGTAAACATTGTGCACGCGCGGAGAGAGGGCGTGCAGACAGCGCGCGAGAGCGCGGCGCCATTTTGTTTGTTTTAGAGAAACTCCCGCGTTACCGTGGGCGGGGGACGGGGGGGGGGGGGAGGAGAGAGGAGGGGAGAGGAAACCCGGGGCACAGCGGCCAAATAAGGAAGGCTACCATAGGAGCGTTTCTTTGTAAGTAATGTTGCGTAATCGCAATCAGCTGGTCGTCGCGACCGTGTATAGTAATTAGACATTCGTGCCTGCTTTATAGGCGCGCAAACCGTAAATCCGCGGCGTTTCTCTGACTCAGAGCTGGCAGGGCTGCAGCACGGCGGCTAACGGGCTAAACAGAAGCGCTAGAAACGCTGGCATGGTTCATGTTGTTTGTGCATTTTCACTCGGCGTGTTTTTCAGCAGTACAGTGCAGAGCTCCACACAGCGCTGGCCTTAATGCAGTGTTTACTGGAAATGGTTTAGAAATGTCTGAATGACGTGTAAAGCCGCTGTAAGGATAAAGCAGAAGAAAACTGAGTCTGAGGTTAGCGGCAAGACGTGACGCTCTATTAGAGCACAGTGCAGCATTCGCTATTTCTCTAGCTCAGTGTGTGTGTGTGTGTGTGTGTGTGTGTCAGGCCGCGCTGCGCTTGACAGGTGCAACACACACAAGTGTCTTACTATCCTCCTGTGGACCTGACGAAGTTAAAAAAATTATCAGCGTAAATCTAATTTAAACCACTACTGTGAATCGATTAAAAAAGTTTATCTGGATAATCACAGTCATAAACTGATTAATCACAATTTTTAAATACTCAGATTTACTTATATTTAGTGCTGTTAATGTCGCCTTGCACCGCCAGGGTCCGGGTTCGATTCCCGGCCAGGCTCGATTCCCGTCTCTGTGTGCATGCAGTTTGCATGTTCTCCCCCTAAGTCGAGCCTGATTAATTACAATTTCATAGACTCAGATTTAATTATATTTAGCACTTTCAATCGATTAAAGAAGATAAACTCTAGTTAATCAGTCATAAACTGAATAAAGATTAATCACAATTTTAAATATTTTAATTTACTTATATTTAGTGCTGTCAATCGACAAAAAAAAAATCTAGTTAATCACAGTCATAAACCCATTAATTAAGATTCATTACAATTTTAAAATACTCAGATTTACTTATATTTAGCGCTGTCAATCAATTAAAAAGTTTATCTAGTAAATCACAGTCGTAAACTGATTAATTAAGATTAATCACAATTTTAAAATACTCAAATTTCCTTATATTAAGTGCTGTCAATTGCGTAAAAAATTATCCAGTTAACCACAGTCATAAACTGATTAATTAAGATTAACCACAATTTTGAAATACCCAGATCTAATTATATTTAGTTCTCTTAATTAATAAAAAAAATTTTATCTAGTTAATCAGTCATAAACTGATTAATTAAGAATAAATAGAATTTTAAAATACTCAGATTTACTTATATTTAGTGCTGTCAATCGATTAAAAAATTAATCTAGTAAATCACAGGCGTAAAACGATTAATTAAGATTAATCTGAATTTTGAAATACCCAGACCTACTTATATTTAATTCTCTTAATTAATTTAACATTTTTATCTAGTTAATCACAGTCATAACCTGATTAATTAAGAATAATTAGAATTTTAAAATACTCAGATTTACTTATATTTAGTGCTGTCAATCGATTTAAAAAAGTAATCTACTTGATCAGAGTCATAAACTGATAGTCACAATTTTAAAATACTTAGAGTTACTAGTATTTAATGATGTCAATCGATTGAAATAATCTAGTTAATCCCAGTCAAAATCTGATTAATCACGATTAATCACAATTTTAAAATACTCAGATTTACTTTTTCCATAAACGTGTTGGAATAAAGAAATGCATGACAAACTAGTTAATTAGTTAGATTATTCCATTTTATAATGTCTAACATTTAACAAATTTTAAATTCAAATCTCTCGAATGGTAAACTTGCAACAGCACTCATACTGTGAGTTCTGTCTGTTCCTATAGTGGTAACCATGTCTATTACATTCTTTACATTTTTTTTATTATGGCTCGAGCCTCCAAATTCCCCAGATAATAATCCAGTCAAGCATAAGTGGTACTTTGGTAAAGTGGTAAGTGGTAAAGTGGCAAATACACCAATCAGCCATAACATTATGACTGCTTGCTTAATATTGAGTGGGTCCCCCCTTTCACCACCATAACAGTGATGCATTGTGTGTTCTGACACCTTTCTATCACAACCAGCATTAACCTTTTCATCAATTTGATCTACACGAGTGCTTCAATTGGATCAGACTACACTATCCAGCCTTCACTCCCCATGTGCATCAGTGAGCCTTGGTCGCGCATGACCATGTTGACAGTTCCTTCCTTGGATCAATTTTGGTATGTCCTGACCACTGCAGCCTGGGACCATCCCATAAGACCTGCAGTTTTGGAGTTCCTCTGACTCGGTTGTCTAGCCATCACAATTTGTTCCATCTCACAGTAGCTATATTTTCAATATCACACATATGGGTTTGAGTCACTTTGACACGGGCCAGATTGCAATGGCTAGAGGACCGCGTCAGAGCAACTCCAAAAATGAAGCTCTTGTGGGATGTTTCTGGTCTGCAGTGGTCAGGACATATAAAAAGTGATCAAAGGAAGGAAAACCGGTGAACTGGTGACAGGGTCATGTGTGGCCAAGGCTCACTGATGCACATGGCTGGCCCGTGTAGTCCGATCCAATAGAAGCATTAGTAGTGTAAATCAAATTGATGAAAAGGTTAATGGCACTGCCAGCATTCATTTTTTTTTATACTATAGCAGCTTTTCTATGGAAACAGATGAGACGATCTGCCTTCACTCCTTATGCGCATCAGTGAGCCTTGGGTACTCATGACCCTGTCTCTTACCTGTTCACCAGTTGTTCTTTCTTGGACCACTTTTGGTAGGTCGTAACCAGTGCATACTGAGAAAACCCTCTGGACTAGTTGTTTAACCGTCACAATTTCTCTCCTTGTCAAAGTAACTATAAAATTAAAGGATGTGGGAAAAAATCAATTCAGTGATACAGTATGTCGTGATACTTTTGCGTGGCAATTCATGTATCACCACACTGACTCCAAAATGTATATACTTTTTAAATTATGTATAAATTTATGCATGTTTGCATTTGAATTGGTAGAATGTTGCAGTTCCTCTAAAATGCTCCAGGTGGTGCACTCTGAACTATCCACACATTGGCATTTATATACACTTTTAATCAGGAATTGAATGAAATTGGGATACTTAGAAAATTGCAATACAAATCAACTCGCCATCTAAATATCGTAATAATATCGAATCAGCTTGTCCCTGGTGATTCCCATAACGGTTATGTCAAAATATCAAAATAATCATATGAATTTAATTTCTTTGCCATATGTTAAATTATTACTTTTAGAGTATTTAGTTACAATTACGTTTTAAATGACAGACCTTTAATATCACAATGATACATATATTTTTTGCAGGTGGATTTTAAAGATTGTTTGATGAGTATGTAGTGATTATCAGTTAGCCACATTGAACTTTTAACGTCAGTATATGATGCAGCCTTTCTCGCTCTCGGTCTGTTTTTGGCCCATTGCATTAGTTTATCACATGTACTGTAGAACAAGAAGACGTTTTCACATGAAAGCCTGAATCAATCAATCATGTACAGTGATGAATGTCATCCTCTTGAGGATGTCCAACGTCACACTGCTTTTGACTTTCAGGTTTTACATCCCCCGCCGCCTCACTCGTGAGAAGGTGCTGGGACGATGTTTTACGCCCACTTCGTCCTCAGCAAGCGTGGGCCGCTGGCCAAAATCTGGCTAGCTGCCCACTGGGACAAGAAGCTGACCAAGGCACATGTGTTTGAGTGCAACCTAGAGAGTAGTGTGGAGAGCATTATCTCTCCAAAGGTAATGCTGAACTTATTACTGTAATTAATGTCATTATATGTTATATTAGACAGGTTAGTTAAATGTGTGTCAAATAAGTCTATTTAATAATATTGCTTTTTTTTTTGGTTAGGTGAAAATGGCTCTGCGCACATCTGGTCACTTACTTCTGGGTGTTGTGCGGATCTACCACAGGAAAGCCAAGTACCTGCTTGCTGACTGCAATGAAGCTTTTATTAAAATCAAGATGGCCTTCCGTCCAGGTACGTTATTAGAGGAAATAAACCAAAGTAACTAAAATACTGTAGCAGTACAGTTAAACCTTGGATTGCGAGCATAATTTGTTCCGAAAGAGTGCTTGTAATCCAAAGTGGATCGCTAACAGAATCACTGCCCTCTGACAGAGAGTCATATGGCAAACCTGAATCTTTTTCTTTTTGTGTGACTTTAACAAGGAACCTCTCTAATGACACTTTCTTTTGCCTCCTTTTGAGGATTTCACGGAAATGTGATGTCGAATTGATGAGATTAATCTCCCGCAACGTTTTTAACCTTTTTCTTCCCAGAGTCACTAAAGTTGGACCCAAAATTTTAAAAATGCTTAACGCACGCGTGGTCACAATGTTGTAGTGAACGGTACCCTTGCACACGGATGTTGACTTTACAAGTAACGCGGACACCCGGACACTGAGACTGAGCATGGGAGACAATTACCCACAATCCCACAGCGAGAGAGAAGAACAATTGGCTCAGTTGTGATCACATGACGCTTGGCAGACAAAGCATATACGTACTGCTTGTATTTCAAGACCTCGTTCGTTTATCAAGTTAAAATTAATTTAAAAATTTTGCCTGTCTTGCAAAAAAAGTTACTTGTCGCAATTCAAGGTTTTACTGTATAATGTAAGTTTAAAAAAATTAATAAATGCTAGATAAATTATAATTTAACCAGAAGCAAATAGTGCAGGATTTTATTTATTTATTTTCTTTTGGCATACATTACACTTCTGTCACATTTAAAATGAGTCAGTATTTTGTATGCAGTTTGTTTTTTATATGTCTGATGTAGGTGTGGTGGATCTGCCGGAGGAGAACCGCGAAGCTGCATATAACGCCATCACCTTACCTGAAGAATTCCATGACTTCGATCAGCCGCTTCCAGACCTTGAGTAAGGTTTTGCTAGTTTTTTGCTTTCAGTTAATTGTTAATACATCTCAGTTGTGCTTATTTTAGGTCTGTATTTGTTGTTATGTAGTGTTTCGTATTATTGTATAAAAACAACGTTTTGTGTATTACAGTGACATCGATGTTGCCCAGCAGTTTACCCTGAATCAGTCTCGTGTAGAGGAAATCACCATGCGAGAGGAGGTGGGCAACCTGAATTTACTGCAGGAAAATGACTTTGGTAAGGCACAGTGTAATCCTTTAATCTGCCTTGCTTTTCAAAGTCTGAATCCAGAATTTACTCTAGCCTTGTCAACTACTTGCGGCTGATTCCCTTTAGTGGAACCCTTAAATGTAGGAGTAATTTGCAAGCTCCTGACTAATGATGATAATGAGTAGTAATTTCTCTCAAAATTAAAAATGGTAAAAAAAAAAAAAGACATGTAGATAATTTTACTTTAAATGTCCAGGTGCATTAAATGTTAATACCATAAACATTGTAAGTGTAGCCTTTATAAATTTTGATTCAGCAATTCAGGAGATACAGGAACACTATATGTTTTTTTTTAGCTAATACAGCCTTCAAACCACACTTAAGTACAAGTTGCTCAGCATATAAGATTGTCCAGTAGTCTCTTTTTGAAAACTGTTTCCTAAGTTGTGATCACACTGCACTTTTGCCTTACAGTTTTATTTTTAGGGTGTTTTCACATTAGGGCTCCGGGAATGTTTCTGAGATCAATTGACCACAAAGTCTGGTTAATTTTGAGCAGTGGGAACACAATCGGTCTGTGCTCAGGAACCGTGCCACAATACAGAGTACTCAGAGTATCAAATCAGATATAGAAGCCTGAGAATGGAAGTAGATTGCCGTCTAGACGCGACATCATCAGTGCCGTCTGTCTCCACCAAAATCTCGCACCATTACACACCCAAAGCTGATAAAGTCATGTAGGAAGGCTCTTGATATGACAATTTTTCTGAATTATCAGTAACATTAGGCAAAGTTAACTTCTTTGATCTTTTCTTCTCTTGTGTTTAATGGTAGCTCAGAAACCAAGTAGGTGCATACTGCCACCTGCTGTATCGGAGAGGGTAAATACTCACATATACCCAGAGACCAAAAACAATGTGACCAGCAGGGGAGTGGGAAAGGGGTGATTATTTTTGTTTTTGGGGATGGTACAATTCAGTCGTGCCTAATGTGAAAACCCCCTCGCTGTTGTGAAGAAGGGGAAATAAACTCAGAGTGGATTGTGTGTTTATTTATCTTTATGTTGGCTATCATGCACTTAAAGTTGAAAGCACTCTAGTTAATCAGCGTTCACTACAGACAATTTATGTGCAGCATCTGACATGAACCAGACTATAAACTCGACATGCTTTAATTTTATAACTGCAATATGAGCTAAGCTTGCTTTAAAAAAAAAATCCAAGAATTATAGCAGATTGTGGCCAAATTACAGTTCAGGCAGTCTTTTCAGTTACGCACCATCATCACACACTTTTTTCTTTCTGCCTGGTAGGCTTTTCTTGTTAGTAATGTTGGCAGTTCGGAATAACGATCCAATTAATCACAAGACAAGGCAAGTATATTGCCCTTCAGATCACCTAAATGAAGGCAAGAATGGGTAAATTAAATTTTGTCGGAATAGATAGATAGATAGTTGAGGCCAAACCTTGTTAGGAGACATTAATGAAGTCTGCTGTAATGCATTGTTGGCTGCAGGGCAAATTATAGGTATATACAAATTTGCTCATTTTAAAATATTATTATTTCAATAGTAGCAACATACTTATTTGGTCAATGCTCACCTAATGATGCTCTAATAAAAACAGTGATAACATATGAATGTTGATCTGGTAAAGAGTTCTGTAAGAAGAAGCTAATTAAACTTTTATTATAGAAGACTAGTGATGTGAATCTAAATCCTTATCTGGAGTTCTGCAAAGCTGCTTTGTGACAATGACTTTTGATAAAAGTGATATATAAATATAATGAATCAAATGTTCATTTACATTATTCATTTCAGTTGTATTTATATTGCGATTTAAACATTGGTCATTTCCTCAATGCAGGTTTACAAAATTATCCACTGCAGGTATTTAATGTGTACATTTTACAGTGTCAGGTTTTTATTAGGATTAAATAGGATAAAAGAATGAAAGAAAAAAGAAAACATGAAAATGCCTTTTTTTTTGTCAGAAACTTTTGCAAATGAATACACAACTAATGAAGAATACAGCTGTCTGGAGGAAAGTCTACTTTTCTGACCCAGGTTAAAGTTTTGAGACGATTGTCTTTGAACAAATAGTCTGCACTTTTTAATGGCCCTGTTTGTTCACTGTTTTTAATGGTGAACTTAGCAATCCGAACAATCCCACTCATTTGTTGCAGAATTTCATTTGTTATAATCTTTTTTCCCTCTAAAATTGAAAAAAAAAATGTCATAGCAATAACTTTTTAAGCCTTGATCCCTGAGATTGCCATTTTTTTAAATCCTCAGCTGATTTTGGCATGGATGATCGAGAGATGATGCGGGAGGAGAGTGCTTTTGAGGTGGACATCATTCATGGAGCTTCTGCCTCCAACCTGCTGCTAGAACCAGAGTCTACCAGTGGTCAGATGACTGATAAATCCAACCACTTGGAGTATGACCAATACAAAGACGACTTCGGAGACAACCCAATGGAGAGCAGTGAGGGAGGTATGCTAGGTAAGTGTGTGTTAATTATATATTTATGATCTGTTGCCCTGCATGAGATTATCTAATAATTGGTCTGTGATTGGTCAGCATTTTTCTTCTTCTTCCTCTACGTCCTAGTGGACAAGCTTCTCAGCAATGAGGATGGAGGCGGCATTTTTGATGACCCACCTGCTGTTACTGAAAGTGTCATGATGCCACAGGATCACGGTGGAGATAACGAGGATGATTTTGACAACCTGTCCCGTAAGAAATATGAAACGTATTTCCTAAAGAAAGTGTACTGTTGTAAGAATAATTGTAAAATATAAAAGAAAAAACTGTATGTGTGTAAATTGTGTACAGCAGCAGGAGGTCCAGACAGTCCAGACTCTGGGCCTGTGGAGCAGCTTCCCACCATGACAGACCAGACAGAGCAGACCACACTGGTGCACAACGAGGAGGAGGCCTTTGCTCTCGAGCCTATTGACATCACGGGTCAGTTTGGCAAGAATATCGTTACTATAATCAATGAAGTATTGATTGTTATTTCGTTATGAATGAGTCCAAAGGCTGGCCAAGAAATATAAGTATTTGAAGATGTCAAGGATGAAAAATAGTCAAGCAGGTTGTCCCCTACTTATCAATGAGTTCCGTTCCAGGAGCACGTTCGTAAGTCGGATTTGTTAGTAAGTCGAGGACTGACAAAGTCTTGACACAAATATACAATATAAAGCATACCAATCCACCTGACTAAATCTATCCCACTTTTCTTAACACTGCCATCATATGGCCAGAGCTACTGCAAACTTCAAGTTTACGAGGGGAATCCCGGGTTGATTGTTATTTCGTTATGAATGAGTCCAAAGGCTGGCCAAAAAATATAAGTATTTGAAGCTAAGATGTCAAGGATGAAAAATAGTCAAGCAGGTTGTCCCCTACTTACGAACGAGTTCTGTTCCAGGAGGACGTTCGTAAGTCGGATTTGTTAGTAAGTCTGTTAAAGTTTTCCACTTTCTTGGACTGTGAAATCTGTTTTGTTGAGGATTTTCTAAAATTAGGATTATTCACCATCAGGACAGCATTACAGGACACACATTTTCTATCATCGCATTCACTGATGCGAACCAAGGTCCATTCGTATCTGCGGAAATTCGTAACTCGGATGTTCGTAAGTCGGGGACTACCTGTACAACCAGTTTTAAACCATTCAAACAATAGCACCCTTGCTAAATAGCTACATAATATGGGGAAGCAGGGGAAAATAATTTGTAAATAATTTGCTTAAATTAAGAAAAGTTCTCACATTTGTATGCAACTGACAAGGTTCATATGTAAATTTCTTCCCCCAAATTGTATATATATATATATACAATATATCTCAGTGAAGGAAACCAAAGCTAAGAGGAAGAGGAAGTTGATTGTGGACAGTGTAAAGGAACTGGACAGTAAGACCATCCGGGCTCAGCTGAGTGACTACTCAGACATCGTCACCACTCTGGACTTGGCTCCACCGACTAAGAAGCTGATGATGTGGAAGGAGACTGGCGGTGTAGAGAAGCTCTTCTCGCTGCCTGCTCAGCCACTGTGGAATAGCAGGCTTCTTAAGGTCAGGATGATTCTGGAGAACGCTCTAGGGCTTTTAAAGCCTAGGACTTATTCATCAATCAGCATAATAAAACTGACACTAGGCACGGTTTCTCTCACAGGGTTTAATTACTGTCCAATTTGGCGGGAATTCCGTAATGTCATAGCTCAGGTCATATTTATTCGGTTGGACTGAACCCCACACCCGTCATACGTGCAGTAGCCATGAATCTTAATTAAGGTGATTTGAGGTGGATGCCAGTACATTTTCTATTCTGTTTAATAAAAAACACGGGTATGAATATGAATCTGAAATTCCTATGTGTTATTGATTGTAGATGTTCACAAGGTGCCTGACTCCTCTTGTGCCAGAGGAGCTGAGGAAGAGGAGAAAAGGTGGAGAGGCTGACAGTCTAGATGAGTTTCTCAAAGACCTGGAGAACCCTGAGGTGCCTAGAGAGGAGGCTCTGCCTCAGAGGGACATCATTGGTAAGACAATAGCAAGGATATTTTGGACAACTCCAAATTTAAGACCGCCCAAATTAAGAATGTGAAAAATATGTTGCATTTTTGGGGCTGGAACATACTTTCAGTATAATTTTAGCACTGAACTAAGAATATATGCATTTTATAGGGATAGGTGATATGTCCAAAATGTCATGTCACAATAATTTTAACATTAGCGATGATTAATGAGCTATAAAAGCTGTCATGAGCACAGCTAGCTAGTAGGTATGAATTAGGACATGAGCAAATTATCTGCAAATAAAGATAAAATTTTATAGATTGTATAGTTGAATATACTACATTTATAATAATAAAAATGATACACATATTTATCTGTTATTCTTTTCCACACTGACTGTTGATGAGCATCACTGACTGACTTTTCTAGTTTTTCCCAATTAAAGAATGCATTTTGGGGATACGCTGAAGAAAGCACAAGTGGTTTTAAATTACGTCACACTGCATGCTCCATTAATTCCACACATATAGTGATGCACCAGAGTGGATTATTAAGCGAAAATAATCTATTTATTCGTCCAAATCAAACAACAGCTCATGTACAACTGGTGTATAATGTAGTACTTTTATATAAACCTAAATTTAAGGTACCAGCCCTATTTTTCATATTAGATTCCAGCTGCCGATTCTGTGGCAACATATTGTCGTCGAAATCCGAATTAATAAATAAATTGGTCCTAATCATGCGCATGCACTCAGTTTGGACTAGTCATTGTTATGGAGGTAGCTGCTGTACATTCCTGAGGATCCCAGCCTCTGGTAACCTCAACCCGCAGGCATACACCCAGTCATACACGACAGGCTAATTGGAAATGCCAGTCAGTCTGGAGAGTAGAAGAGGTGACTGTAGTAGAGCAGGAAGTAGCATCTGGTTGGAATTCCCAGGAATGAGGTCTAGACGAAGACCAAAGAGGAGATTTATGGATGTAGTGAGAAGAGGATGCAGAGGATAGGGTTAGATGGAGGTAGATGATTGGCAAGTGACCAGCCGAAAGACAAAGAAGAAGAAGAAGAAGTCAGTCTGGAGTCCCTGGAGTAAACCCAGGCATGTGTGGGGAGTGTAAAGGTGGTGCTGAACCAAAATATTGATGGACACCCATCGGTCAGGCCAGTTAATTATTCGGAACTGTGATGAATGATTTTTGACGTATGTGTATTTTTGACGATCATTATATAAAGTGATAACCCTGGCTCACTTACCAGGAGTTAGGTATATGTGTACTGTACGTTAAGTTTCTTGTACTTTAATTTAAAGGTTGATTTATAGATAACACCTGACTTTGTGTGGATGGGTAGAAGCATGTTTTTCATATGTATAAAGGATTTGGAGGAGCATCCACTAGATGGCATTAACTCGTTCCCATTAATCAGGCTTTCAAGTCATACTGTATTTTTTGCACCACGGACCAGTTTTAAGTAAGACAGTATTCCACAGACCGGCTATCACGCGCTCATAACAAAGCATAATAAAGTTGTATAATATATACAACATACCGTAATGCAGAATCAGTTTGAGCACTAAGCTTGTTTCTCTGTGACGAGACGTTCCAATCTAGGAGTGATGGGAGACAGTGAAGTGTATTTCTGTCCTCATGTCCATCTGCTCCGTAATTTCATTTCCGTTGCTGTCACTGCAGACAACTCCATCTCACAAAATCTGTTGGAAATGAAAGCAGTTT
Source organism: Clarias platycephalus (assembly GCA_030068275.1). Lineage (NCBI taxonomy): Eukaryota > Metazoa > Chordata > Actinopteri > Siluriformes > Clariidae > Clarias > Clarias platycephalus. Next base: position 21,436,239 of record JAQQZT010000023.1, read on the forward strand.
TTTTTTTGTGGCGATTTCAGGATATTCCACCCTTGATTTTAATCCAGAACGTCAGCAGAGTTGAAGTTGCTTCAAACGCACTTTTAAGGCCACATTTATTATACAGACCGGGCTGTGAGCATGCGAATCACATGTCACGATGTGCAGACGGAAGCGAATTTTTACAATAGAACAGTCTGCAGAATCCGATAGTCAATAAAATAAAATATTTATTTTTCATTCTTCCTGAGTGGCCCGGTGGTTGAGGACCACTGATTTAGAGCATTTTTCCAACCTGTTCCAATGCTGCACATAATATTTACCTGTATGTTAATGACGAGGACATTGAACGCAATGAATGCTCCAAAAGTCTACACGAAATATTTGGCAGCCATCTTGCATTCTCATAGTATGACTGCTTAAGGGTGCTTAAGGCTGTGGTTTAAGGCTCCATATTGTGATTAGATTTTCTGCTGTTTCTGCATGTTTGTGCACTTCAGACCAGACCATCCTGGAGGAGCCCAGTGTGTTGCAGGCCTCTGCCATGGAGGGCAGTCGTACCACTCTGGACGAGTCAGTCATGCCTCCTCCCTCCAGCCATCGTGGCCAGAAGCGCAAGGTCCAGGACACAGAGCCAGCTCTACCTGTGAGTGTCCCTGCCTTTAATGTCCCGCTCCACTGTGACTGTCCTTGTTTAATTACACTTAATCTGTCTGTCTGTCTGTCTATCTGTGTGTCTGTCTGTCTGCTTATAGATGCTGGAGGACGACCGCTCCTCTATCGTGTCCACAAGACTCAACGTACAGCAAGTAGAGCTCCCACCAGAAGAGCCAGCTAACCTTTCCCAGCTCATCCCTGAACTAGACCTACTTGGTGAGAAGAGCAAGGAGAAAAAGGATGATGATGAAGAAGAAGAGGTGAGTTTTGTTGTCGTTTAGTTTTTGGTCAGTTAACTGTGTCCCAGTAATTCTGTGTTGTTCAAGGTGCATAAATTATTTGTGACTGATAGACTTAATGCTGTTGTTATTAGGAAGAGGAGGGTCAAGGTGGAGACTTGGATCAGGAGGAGAGGAGATGGAATAAGAGGACACAGCAGATGCTACACGGTCTGCAGGTATGACTAGGGTTTGCATCTGAATCAGTCTCTGTCTGACAGATTACCCAAATTCTACAGGTGTTAAATTAGCATTTAATATGTTTTATAGGTTGTAGCATAGAATTCACAGTCATGAAGTAATTTATTGCAATACATATCCAATGCAAGTTTTACGGAAATACATCATAGAGACATTACAGATCTCGACTAATTATAGCACCTTAGAATTGTTATTACATTATGTAGTGACTAAACTTACCGTATTCATACTGACTGTGGAGGAAAATAAAATTTTTGATATAATTGAACATAACTGAAGAATGCTTATGGAGATCACCAAAGAGGTTAAAGCTAATTAGCAAAACAGTAAGTACAGGTGGTCCCAGACTTACGAACATTCAAGTTACGAATTTCTACAGATACGAACGGACCGCGGAAACAAACCACTGAAGTAGCTTACGTAATGTACAGAAAATAGACACTGCAGTGCACCAGATACCAATATTTATAATCATATGCAATATTTTCAGTGTGTAAGTGAATTTATAAAATGTCTAAATTCCGGTATATTGTATATGTGTGCGTGGGGGGGGTGCGGGAGAAATGAGTCGGCCTCAATGGTTTCGATAAATCAGTCTGGAAGCACGAAGATAGAAAATATCCTGTAAAGCTGTTATTACGGTGAATAATCCTAATTTTGGAAAATCCTCAACAAAACAGAGTTCACAGTCCAATACAGTGGAAAACAACTCTAAGACAAAAAGGCGTTTGGCATTCCTCGCGATTTAAAGACGCAGAGACAACACTGTTACATTTGACACACGTGAGATGAGGCGTGACTATGGTTTTTGGCCACATGATGGCAGTGTGGGGAAAGGGGACAGATGTTTAGTCAAGTGGATTGGTATGCTTTACATTGTATATTCGTGTCAAAGGCGTACAAGACTCTCTTTGTCTGACTTAAGAACATATCGGACTTACGACCGTGCACCCAGAACAGAAATCATTCGTAAATCGGAGACTACTGTACCTGCATGTTATTGGAGAAATGTGATGTACTCAGTATGCAGCCAATCTGGGATTCGACAGAAGATTTTATCTGAATTTGTGTTGATTTTATTTGTATTCCACACATAACCAGCACCAGGAATGAACTCCTTGCCCTCTTGGGCTTAGACTGTTATAGATAGCTAACATAATGTGAGGTATATGTGAGGTAGCCAGTGGGTAAAGCGATCTCAAATATACTCCTGAAGCTGTTGTAGTCCTTCACAATTTACCAGAATTTCTGCATAATTAACAGAAACAGTAGATATATCTAACAAAAAAAAAATTAAACCCTTTCATAGATATTAAGTTTCATAATCGTTCAGGGTATTTTTTCCATGCTATGAGACGACTGTGATACCAGAACAGTCCACATGAGGGCACTATTAGCTCATATTAATTAGATAACAGGAAAGGATCTTTGATCTGATTATTATTAAGCTAATAGGTTTCTGTAGTGATAATGGGTTTCATTTCCATTTTAAAACTTTTTTTATTTCAAAGTAATTTGACCAAAATATTACACATGGTCGAAATGACAGAGAATGAAAGGAAATCACACTCACACCACATTTTCATTACTAGTTTAATTCCCTTCATTTCAATAAATGTCGTTTTTACACGAGGCATGCTGAGTATTCCTCAGGCCATTAAAGCTTCTTCAATAAAATATGATAGTACTGATTATTCTGTGAAAACACCATAAGGACAAATTAGTCCTGATGATGTCTGAGATGTTCGATTTAGGGTGTACAGTACAGTATATGTCTCCTGAAGGACATGTCTTCCCAACAGGTCTGTAGTTTGTATGGATGCTGAAGATGCTCTTTGTCTTCCTACATCTACATCCTGTTTGTGCCAATTGAGTCATAATGAAAATGACTTTTCACACTCTGTCTGTATAGCGGGTGATCGCCAAGACAGGAGCAGAATCGATCAGCCTGCTAGAACTTTGCAAAAACAACAACAGGAAGCAGGCAGCAGCCAAGTTCTACAGCTTCCTAGTGCTGAAAAAGCAGCAAGCGGTTGAGCTGACACAGGCTGAGCCTTACAGCGACATCATCGCCACGCCCGGTCCCAGATTTCACATCATATAAACTATCACACCATACAGTCAAGTGACATTACACAGGCTGGTTTCTTTTTGCTTTCTTTCTTTCTTTTTTTTTTCTTTTTCTTTGATGATGACGTGTTTAAGATGTGTTACGTTTTATCCGTCTGTTTTATGTAACTTACTGTGTATGTGATCTCAAGTAGAAGATGAGTTTTTAATGGATCTTCTGATGAGGTTCTGGATCTTGTGTTTAAGTCAAATTGAAAAACTACAGAGCAAAAGTAGTTTGTGGATTTTAGCACTCATGTGGAAGCTGGTATTATTATTATTATAATTAGCGTTTTTTGAGAGAGAGAGGTTGCAGTCTTTTTCCTTAACTAATACTGTTTTGTGAATGGATTGAGTCTGCTCATTTTGCATGCATCATATGCAATGTCAACAATGTCTAACATACAAATGGTTTTGTTATTGTAGCACTAATTTCACCTTCGTATAAGCTAACGAGTGCTCTAGCACCAAAATAGAAACGGTAATTCACTACGTACTGAAATTAGTGTTTCTAGTGTTGAAACCATACAAGAAATTTCAAAGCCCATGGTTTTATATGGGTTTTTAAAAGAGAGGAAGTTTTTCTCCCCCTCAGAAGTGGTCCTTGCCCCAGTGCTCACAGAGCACGAATGTTCTGAACATGTAAACAAAGGGCAGCTTCAAATGTGTCATGTAGACAAAGCTGAAATGAGACTGATAGTTCTTAACTGTGATATATATATATACATATTAGATTAAATTATATATTGATATTGTGCCATTAATTTAAACTGTTTTCCCTCAATTGTTGTTGAAGTCATCCGTCGCAAGCCTTGTGTGTGAAAGGCTTAGTAGGTCATACATGTTACAGAAATGGCAACTATTCATTTTTATATTGACCCTATGTGATATAGGTGGATCATGTCCTGTTACAGTACATCGTTTATTCAATTTTGCCTTTTATTTAGGCGTATTTGCTAGTACGTTTCCATTCTGCTTGTTTATATGGAAACCTTTGAAAAAATACTAAGTATTAAAGTCACACTTTGTTATTGATATTATTGCCTGTAGCACTGAGCTGATACATATGTGTTATCTAATTTTTGTAATAAAATGTCTAAAAGAAAATTAAAATCTTGAAATTGCCATCAAAGTATAAATAATAATATTTGACCTGGAAACAACCGGACTTCAACAAAAGCTAAAACTGAGATACAAATGCAAATAAGGTCAGATTTCACTCATGTGTAGGTTCAGCTTTATCCTGGTTGGTACATTTGGTATTTATTTTTAAATTACAATATACAAAATACATTAAATCTGCTTAGCCTAAAAATACAGTATATCTTTTTTTATGGTGCAGGCATGATTTTGCCTCTGGGTTGAAAAAAGAAATTAAATAAATAATTGTCTGAAATGTTTTAATTATATTAGCAAGAATCTGTCATTTTTGACTATTTAGGTCTTTAAGGTTTCCACATGAGGTTTTGTATTAATGTCTTGCTCCTTTCATTGATGATCTAGTGATGATGAAATGTGCTGCCTCCTTCATCTCCACCACAGCAGCAACATTACTACCGACAGTAGTTGCTTAAGACATCGTCTGACCAAACTCTAGAGATTATATTGTGTGGAAAATCCCAGGAAATCAGCAGTTACAAGCAGTCAAGCACCAGCAATCGTGTCACAATCAAAATAATCGAAATCACATTTCCACATTATGGTTTATATAATGAAGCTGAAGCTGATGACGTTTAGCTGCATGATTTTAAATATTGCACACACATGTAGGAGTGTAGACCACTCATAAATTCCCAGACAAAACACTTAGCGGCAGCTCACTAGAGGGTGTGTACCAGCACACACACCATCCTTACTTTCCACCAACTGACAATATTTCTAGTTTTTGTTTGTTTGTTTGTTTGTTTGTTTTATCTCTATTTTATGTAATGGCAGCACTGTGGCTTACTGGCTGGCCTCCAGGGTCCAGGTTCGATTTCCGTGTATGTGTGCGCCTTTTGATGGATTGGGTCCAGGGTGTACCCCACCTCGTGCCCTAAGTCTCCTGGGCTAGGCTTCAACCCCCCCACCCCCACCCCTGCGACCCTGTATACAGGATGAAGCGGTATAGACGACGATGAGTGATATTTTATGCTAGAATTTACCTGTTGCAATGCAAAACAGTTTCTGAAATTAATTTATATCTTACTTCATGTCCATTTTGTCACATGTTACTCTCTCTGCTCACTGTAAGGTGTTAGTGCAGAGACATAAGAAGCAATCACCATCACACCCATGTGGTCCTTAATCAAACTCTTGCCACAAAGGCTATAGAAAATTTGTCAAAACATTTAATTGCGCAACACTGAATCTAAACGGCATAAGGATGTTCAAACAAGATAATCCTTTACAAATCACACTACATAAGGGTCTCCAAGGCTGGAGTGAAAAGTCAAATGTACAGTATATTCGGCAGGAAGTGTATTACTTGATTAATTGTAATTAATTAATTACATTGGAATTACATTGGAATTACATTGGAATACATTGCCCAGGCAATGTATTCCATGATTAAATGTGAAAATTCTTTTTTCAACAAGCCATATCACTGCCTAGAATGAACATAAGCATAAATCTCCACAGCCACACTCTAAACCCTAGTGGAAAGTCTTTTTCAGTTGGATAAAACTTGAATGCTTTAATGTCAGGTGTCAGTAAACTTTTGGTGATGTAGTAGGTAATAAATAAGTTCCAGTTGCTGCTCAGCCACCAATGAGTGAAAAGAGGCGCGTCTAGTCAGGGGGGGGGGGGGCTTTCACAATTTAAGATGTGCGTTTCTGCCTCACAAGGGGGAAAAAGTCTCAAGTGGAGGGAACATTCCCACGTAGGAATCCAGAAAACTTCAGTCTCTTCCTGCACGGTATGGAGATTCCCAAACGCACCCCTGCCACATGAGTCCTCCTCCGCCAGTCATGGCAAAGAGAATTTTCCTAAAAGGCTAATAAAAGCGTTCAGAAGGAATATGGGGCTTTTGCAATCGAGAAATGGTAAGAAGTTTTCTGAGTTTCTTTTTATTTGTGAATAATATTTACCCAAGATTAAATAAATAAATAAATAGCCCACGTAGACTGTATACACAAATATTTGAAAAAATAACTAGAAAAAATAACTAGAAAAAATTTTCTGCATAGTGTGTATTCTGACTGTTCATCACATCTTTTCTGCTCTTTTAAGCTTGTAAACGCAGGGAAAGTCCAGAAGGTATGTATGCCCTCTGAGATCCCGTACATTTTTATTTCAGAGTTTATCGTGGATATTATGTGTTGATGAATAATTTGTAAACTTAGGTGGCACTTTGGCGGCTGGAGCTCATCTCCTGCAGGCAGAGTCGGCTCATCCCCCTGAGTCAGACAGAACCAGGAGCAAGCAGGTAAGAGCAGCACACACCCATTCAGGTCTTCCCTTTATAACATGCATGCATTTCTTATTAATCAGTAAGGGGGTTTCATAAAAACTAATAAATTAAGCTGGCTTATCATATTACATATCTCTCTCTCGCACGCTGTCTGTCTCTCTCTCTCTCTCTCTCTCTCAGGATTTTATATATATATATATATATATATATATATATATATATAAAAGGATACAGACATTTAGCTCTGCAGTCAATGATGAAGTGACACTGGTGAAACCTACTGAAAAAACACACCATATAAAGTGATGGTTATGGGATCATAGTATGTAGAAAAGTAAGAGCACAAATATAGTGCCCTATATGAACCCTGTGTGTAATCATTTCTAGGCTAGTGTCCTTCTTCAAGCTGTATTTTGGTTCCCATAACTAATAGTCCTTAACTTCAGAAAATCGCACAAGGCACAGGAAATGTGATATTATCTTATATAATTATATATTATATAGTTTCTCTTATCCCAAAACATTTTTTAAAGCTGAAATTTCAGGAATTGTAAAAAAAAAAAAAAAAATTGTTTGTTTTCTTTGTTTGTTTGTTTTGTTTTATTAATGTACAAATTCTGTGAATCGGTTTCTTTAATCGATATTTACGTTTCTTTAATATATATTGGCTACATTGTAGTATATATGATTTAGTATTTCTGCAGCATTGATAAGCAAATGTTTTTGACCCCATTTCTTTAAGGAGAAAAAAAAATGGGCAAAATCTTCAGGAATTGTAAAATTGACTTTTGTTTGTTTGTTTTGTTTTCGTGAAAATTCCATGACTCGGTTTCTTTACGTTTCTTTAATTTATATTGGTTACACTGTATTATGTATGATGTAGTATTTCTGCAGCATTGATAAGCAAACATTTTCCATCTTTTCCCAAAACCGCTCTGTAATCCTTTACCATTTTCACCAACAGATAAGACACTTTTCAAACTCTAAACTTAAAATTCATCACACTCAGAAACTCTATGCACTTTAATAGACTAAGCTCTTTAATGGTGTTTGAAAAGGGTTCTCTTTTCTGTCTCTCCTGCCCTCTCATTCTCTCAATTGAGCCTAGACCCTTCATCCCAGTGTGAAATGCATATGGCTGGCAGCCAGAAGAGCAGGGCCCTTGAATGCAGCTCCACCACACATCTGGTACTGGTTTTAAAAACAGAGAGGGGCTGTCCTGGGAAAATGGTGGGAAGTGGTTGGAGGAGGAAGAAGGAGGTGTAGTTAATGGGAGGGGTGGCATGACAAAGGGTTGTGGGAGACCACTTATGAAATGGAGATGTCTGAACTTGGGGAGGTGGGATGTGAGGATGTGTGGGGTTGGTGAGGATTCCTGCCTCATGCCCCAGCTTAGACTGTATACCTGTTGTTGATAAGCGTATTATACATTTGGCAGAGTTGTCCTAAAATGATGGACAGTTAGGCTGAGGTATAGATGAAGTAAGATTTACGATCCGAACAGCCCTAGTCCAAGAATGCAGTTGGAAGCTAAATACGTACTGTATTATCCTGGCTGAATCAGGCAGAAACGTGAAACTTTGCAAGAACTTTGGAACTTTCAGAAGAACTTTTAGAACGTCTTCTAACCAGATATCTTTTTATCAAATTTGTTGCAATACATCTCGGATCTATTTGTACTCAAATTGGCAGCTGAGTTGCTGGTAAAATAGTAATGTCAGTTCTGTTCATACTTGTATATTTTCACAAAAATATGACTTCTTTTGGTTTTTTCGTGTCTTCTGGAGATGAGATTAGCATGGATGATTTGTGCATTCTCTGGGTCTAATTATAACATTTCCCTTTTGTGTGAATCATAAAGCATGGGACACTTGAAAGGGCCAGGCCACTGCGCTCAAAGCATCCAGTGTTTTCTGAGAGAGGCTGTAAGAAACCCCTCTTTCACCCTTGTTTCCGCTCCCAGGCGCATATCAAAGGCCAGGGGGAGGGGAGCGTGTGCCGCAGACACTGAGCCGTGACTCTATCTTGGGGCAAAAGCCTGGAGTTGACCATAACTTGTTTACTCAAATGGTTTTAAATATAAGCGGCTAATTTCGAGCAGGATGGTGCAGCACGTGATTTCTGTATAACTAGAAGCAGTTGTTTTCTTGCAGTAAAACAAGTTCTAATGTAAGGAATTTCGGGCAAATTATTTCGTATCGCATCATTTCTCTCAACTTTCCCTACATATTTCCTAGTTGGGCCGACTTTAAAGAAAAGTCTCACTAGGTTAAAAGACTCGCATCCCAAAAAAGCAGCGAGAGCGTACCTTTTGAGCTTTGTGCAATAAACAAAGAGGTTGTTTCTTTCTTTTATTAAAGAGAAATGAGATATACTGGTTTATGGATTAGTGTCAAAGTTCTTATTCGTGACATGCTGGCGATCCTCTGAAGTCTCCCATCAACACTTCTAAAAAAGTAATGTGAGTCACGCTGAAGTACTGATACTCACTAAACAGAATAACAAAGGCTCCATTCACTACAAAAACCTGTTTGCTTTGACAGACTTGTAGAATACTGGCATGAAAGACAATGCCGTGAAATCTATGTAACATATTGTGAAATCTGGAATATTTAGTAGTAATATGTACTTTTAATGTGCTTTACAATTCAAAAGCTGAAATTTTACACATCGTTAAAGTATTAAGAATTTCTCTTCACAAAGGAAAAGACACTAAGTGTGTGGTCTTCTACACACTTATTGAGTGACATATCCTTTTTTTCAGCACTAACTAAGCAACATGATGAGATGAATTTTAGTTCTTTATAACCAACTACCCAGCTTTATTTATCTGACTTGTTTATCCATTTGCTTGCCTTCAACACACACAGGTTTCATGAGTGATGAAAAAGATGTACACATGTATAAAAGATATAAAAACCATCCAGTTCCAAACTTCATCATCAGTATATCCGGACGGTGTAGGCCCTGACCGTATCCTAACCTGCTTTGGCTCGGTGATGACGCAATGAGGGTGTTATTCCCCCACCTCCTCCCCCTCATCATGTAATAAGACTTTAGTCCAGGTGTTTGGTGACAGGAAGTGAACCGAAACAAAGCACGCCACTGTTCCCAGCACTGTGAGTGGGTTCAGAAAAGTGCTGTGTGTGTGTGGGTTGTCTCGCGACACCCAGTGTAGGGCAGGAAAAGCCCCCCTCATGCTGGTAACATGAGCACACATGAAAGGGCCGAGAGCAGGCAGAGCGTGGCAGTGGCTTGGCTGTGATAATGGGAGAAATCATTTGGTGGAAAGGCCAGTAACGCACTGCACCCATCAGCAAAGGGCTTTGTTCTCCTGCACACTGGACCTATAGGTTTTATGGTCACACATGGTCTTTGCTACCAGTCTTCATTCATTATGTTATCCTCATCGGGACAAAGCCTTTCGTTGTTTCTTTGAAGTTTAAGTTGATGCAGGTCACACATATGCAGGACAGATGTTTCCTCAGGTACTTACAGTGGAGTTGTTGGTGCACAACATATGCCATGCACATTTTTTTTTTTTTAATCAGTGCACAGTGGGTGGTAATATTTACTATGGATGTAAGTGACTTGGTAAGGGTTTATTACGCAGGCTGATGTAAAGTCTGGCATTTATCATGAAATATCTTTTGTTAGAGCTCAACGTGTTTTTATTGCCGTTTCCGGTATGCTAATTTTAAGAGTTCTTCTTTTTTGTGACATCATTCCCATAGTGGCACAAATATGTGCCTGGAACACAGTAGTGGTAAAGTTTACATGTTATAAAAGTAATGATAACTTTTATTCTTCCTGACATATCTGAAAACCCAGATACACAGTTTCATGTGAGTTTGACATACACCAGCAAGGTTTTCATATAAGCACCTTTTTTTAATCGTCATTGACCTATGCTGTGTTCTCGGCACATATTTGTGTCACTTGGGTTTTAATGGTTAATTAAAAGATGTGCGTAAGGGTTGATATGGTGAGGTTTTCCGCATTGTTTTGGAAAATTGTTAAAGCTGGCCTTTCAAGTTTTCAGACATGGGAAAGTCTTCAGGGCAGAGGACTCTTTTTTTTGTAGCATGACAATATGCCTTTTTATTTCTTCAAGAGAAAAAAAATAAAAACGTTGGTGGAATGACTGTTAATGACTGTTAATAGTGACACTGTTTCAATGACACTCCATAACATGAAATGTAGTTGGATTAAATGTTCATAAAAATGCTAAGCATTGGCGAATTGTTGTAGTATCAAGAGCAGGGATAGAGCAGCATTAAGACACTTCAGGACATGTTGTTATGGGAAAATCATCAACTTCAGTGTGGTTAACCACACTCTTGTGCTGTTTAAATACATAGTTTTCAACAACTATAAGTTTTCTAAATAAAAAACAAAAATGCAAACACATCCACAGCATGTTTAATGTGGCATTTTAAAGGAATGGAAAAGTATCACTTATCACTTAACTATCACTAAAGTATTAATTCTCTAAAGAGTTAGAGGATATCTCGTATTTTAGAAATTCCTGTAGTAAACATCTTAATGCCTTTGAACAACAAGAATGAAGAAACGCTTGTATACAGTATGTCCTCGACTTACGGAATGTGTTCCGTGAAGCGTGTTCATAAGTCGGATTTGTTCTTAAGTCTGACAAAGTGAGTCGTATACACCTTTGACATGAATATACAATATGTAGCATAACAATCCACTTGGATAAATCTGAGTGCTGCATCAGTCTCCTTGTAACCACGTGTAAGCCTTTTTAAACATGCCTAAAGAGTCAGCAGACCTTGTGTTTACTGCGCTTGAACAGATGCTATTTTGTCTCAGAGCTGTTTTCCACTGTATTGGACTGTGAACTCTGTCTCGTTGAGGATTTTCCAAAATTAGCATTATTCACAATTGAGACAGCCTTTTACATAATTTTATGTCAAATTTATTTACATAAACTCGAATGTTCATAAGTCGGGGACTTACTGTACTAGAAAGGGTTCTGAAAAGAGAAATTCTGTCTCTACTTAAATGTATCACCCTGTGGATTGGTGGCTCAGTGGTAGGTTTCTCAAGGTTTGGGTTCAATTCCCACCCAACACCCAAACTCCAGCCACTGTAAAACCTGTGCCAAGTTGTAGTGATCGAAAGACCAACAACAACTATTTAAATGTATCACCTAAAAAATAGAAGATCAGAGTAAAAATCTGCCATTGCTTGTGTCTAAATAGCTTTTTCCCGCAGTGTTTAATTTACGCTTCACCCAGACTTTTTCCACTGACAACTCTCCACTGCAGTTCACTGAATCAGTATACTTAAAAATCTTTTTCTTCTGGTCAGCAGCTAAAGTTTAGAAGAGCACTACAGATTTTTTATGTTTTACAATAAGAACTTGATGTAGTTATAAAAAGATTTTAAAAAGGAATAACAAATCTTACGGTGGCATAGTGGTTAATAAGAGTTAGTAAGCACTGTAGCCCTGCACCTCCAGGGTTGGGGGTTTGATTTTCGCCTTGGGTCTGTGTGCATGGGATTTGCATGTTCTCGTTTCCTCCAGGTATTCCGGTTTCCTCCAAAAGTCCAAAGACATGCTGACTGGCATTTCCAAATTGCTCATAACAAATGTTTGGGTGTGTAAGTGTGTGTGCTTGTGCTCTTTGATGGGTTGGTACCTTGTGCCCAAGTTATATCCCAAGTTCTAGTAGAGACGATGGATGGATGAATGGATGGTTGGATGGGTGAATGGATGGATGGAGTGTTAAGTCAAAAGAATTCCACCAAAATCAACACAAAAGCCCATGTTTCCATGCACATAAGGGAATCAACTAATATTTTGCAGCTTCATCACAGGATTGTTCTGTGCAGTCTTTGTGTCCCGCAGTTTGTAAGAAAGACCACCCTGTTTTGTGTCTGGTTTGTGGCCAGAGAGTCAGCTTTCATATCTGAGGTGACCCGAGGGGATTTGACTCGTCCTCTGCATTGTTTAGGGGCACATGAAGCAAATTATGACCGAGAGCTTAGTTAAGACGGCAAGTTGTTTTGCACTGTTGGCTGTTTTACTTCCTCTTGCTAACATCAACAGTGCAAAGCGTCTGGAAACAATTGTGCTCGAGACCACAGGAGTGCAAAGAATGAAGTTAACTTTTTCCTTCCCTACGTAGAGGATACATTAGGGGGCTGATTGTAAAAGTAAGACAGATGAAGTGCAGCAAGGTTGTGTGTGTGTGTGTGTGTGTGTGTGTGTGTGTGTGTGTGTGTGTGTGTGTGTGTGTGTGTGTGTGTGT
>JAQQZT010000023.1:21474857-21486812 GCA_030068275.1 Clarias platycephalus
CCACCTGCTGGACAGCATCACATGCTGTTGAGCATCAGATTGGCAGAATAAACAAACGAATTAAAACTCAAAAGGGGAAAAAAATATTCTATCCACTAAGACAGTTTCATAATTAATTCTGATAATAATTAATTAGGCTACTACTGTATATATTTTCCAGGTCATCTTCCCTAGGATTTTTTTTTTACGCTTGTGGCGGCTGGAAGCCAACTTATAGGTTCATTACTGCCACCTACTGGACTGGAGAGACTTCCGGGTTTTCTTCAGAGACTCCAAAATAAAAGACAATAAACAATGAACATAATTCTTGTCCAACTTAAATACTTCTATCACAAACCCCTACCACTTAAATATATAAATAGAGCACTGTCTATCTCACTACTTCAAACAGACTAATAACAACTAAGTACAGGATAAATATCTCAAAATCAGAAATGTTTTATTATTAGGATAATTTACTGAGAAATGTAAGAAAAATTTATAGACACACTCCACTTTGGTCTCATCTGTCCATACGCCATTGTTCCAGAAATCTTGTGCTTTGTTCAGATGCAGTTTTGCAAACCTCACTCATACTAACATGTTCTTTTTAGACAGAAGAGGCTCTCTCGTGGCAATCAATTTAAAGCAAACCATTCTTTGCTTCTTGCTCTTCTATTTGTGCTGTCATGGATAACATGCTCAGTGAGGCCTGTAGGGACTGAGATGTAGCTCTTTTGTGTGTGTGTGGCTTTGGGGTAGATGTCAGCCACTGATGCTGGATGAGAAGGTCCTGACTTGTTGCTCAGCTCTGCTGTTCCCTGGAGAGCCACGGTGGAGCATGAAGAGGCTTATAAGATATACCTTTTTTCGTCTCACAGTGGAGATGTTTCTAACATCTTATTTACACTGAAATGTTTGTAAGAGGTCTGCAGTGGAGGGAGATTGATTTATGAAAAAATGCATTATCTCGAAAGAGTATTTCAGCTGGAGTATTAACAGACACTTTGGGGGAACTATTTTAAAGAAATAGTTAAAACCTTAAAGTTGTTTATTTGTTTAATTTCTCAGCTATCTTTATTGATCATGAGAGTTGTCCTTAAACATTAAGTATAGGTATCCTTAAACATTTTTTTCCAGTAGGGATGGGAATCACCAGAGACCAGTGATACGATATCATGATACCTAGGTGCCGATTCGATTTGTATTGTGATTGGAATATTTACAAAATTGTGATACTAACAATCATATATATATAACTTAACAAATAATTTACTCCTACCACACAGGGTGCTGTGCTGCCTGCCAGTTTAGAGCACAGCATCAGAGCAGAACAGCAAAATTTAAAAAATCCGTTTTGGAGTCAGTGTGGCAATACATAAAATAACAACAACGAAAAAATAGTGATATGTAACTGAATTTATTTTTCCACCATCTCCACTGTCCAGATACTGTATTTGCTTATAATATTTTATCACTCAAACAAATCAGTCTAATTACGTCATGAAGGTCACTGGGAATCTTGCAATTATGAACAGTTTTAGCACTTATGAGATTCCACAGACAAGGTACAGGTAATCTGTCGAACAGTACAGGAACAGACCTGCATCCTAAATTATAATCTAGAGTTGAAAGACCCACTTACACATATTTTACTTAAAAGTCTGTCTTTCTGTTGTACTAGTAAAGTTTGCATTTAGCTAGGAATGACAATTGCTTTAAACCTTTAATTATCTGAGTTCTGCTTAGAGATAATCACATACAGTAGTTTAAGCAGAAAAAATATTTTCTTAACAAGCTCTAAATAATTTGCTATATAAGAATTTCAGTCTGTATTTAGCTGTAAATACACAGTACATTCACTCTCTGTTCACTGGCTGCTTTCATATAGGACATGTTGTAGAATGTATTACAGCAACAAAAAAAGAACATTCAAGACTATTGTATTGCTGCAGTTTCCATTATTTATTCCACATACAAGTGTCTAGGGAAAATATTAAAGAACTAACTGTCCCTCAGCACATTCAATCAAATATAGACACAGATGACAGTACAACATAATTGTGAAAATTAGCAACAAATGATAAAACACCAACTAATCATACAATACAACTCAGGAGAAAAGAAAAAAAAAAAAACACCCTTTAATAAGCTTACTGTTTTACCCACATATTCAAAAGATTCTGCTCAGCAAGCACAGCCTGGGCTCACCACATCCCAACTGACACAACATTCAAGCCTTAAAACCCCATATGCACAAATCCAACTGATTAGGTTACTAATAGTAGATACTAAAAAAAGGAGGGATGCTGAAGGCAGATAGGCCAGCATAGTAGCAGAAAGCCAAAAATCACAGGACTTGGGAGAAAAGGTCACAATTAAGTAATACTGAGATAATGTGGTGAAAAGCATCAAGCAAAAGAAGTAGAGAAAAGTGAAAATAAAAATGACAACAACCTGTTGTTATATTTCATTTAAATTGTTTTAAAGTACATACCGAGCAAATACCTATGAAAAAGAGATGAACCGAGTTTGTAAACCATGTCCTTCTTTTCCAATGTATCTAATTTATGGATCCTAGTAAAGTTATTTGTTTAAAGAAACAACTACACATACTGTATTTGATCTTGTTCAGCCATGTAACCCTGACCTTTCACCTTTTAACCTGTTGTAATGTAGTACAATCTATGTAATCTATGCAAATAAAAAAAAAAAAAAAAAAAATGATCCTCTCCGTTCACCACACCACAAAAAGCCACGATCAGAGATTAAATCAGATCAATGCTGTTGTGTTTATGCACACATATGACAGCTGAATATCACAGCCATCAAGAGAGCAGAACCTCTATGACAGTTTTGCAAAACTCTTTGCTGAACAAATCCCCAATTGTGGCTTTATTTCATTGACTGAACTGGTGGTCGAGAAGAAGAAATGTCATGATTGAAAAAGACTTTTCTACACAGGGTTCTGAAATGATGCCACCTGGAGTGATGCACACTAATAATACACAGTAAAGCTTTACTACATGACTCTGACCTTTCAAAAAAAAAAAAAAAACCATGACCAAGTTTGAAGTTGTTTTTGGTTATAAAATCATGTTCTTAACTTGTGGTGCAAGTAAATATGGCACAACTGCAAGCAGCCTTTCTAATCAGATGAGTTCCCTTATATACAACATGAAAGATACGTTTAAAAAAAAAAAAAAAGCATGGTTGAAAATTTTTGTGTTTCATTCATTTGGTTTATTTCAGCAGTTTCGTTAGGTTTCATTTCAATCGTATCAAACCCAAAAGAAAATATTCAGAGTAAACCAGAGCACCAGGAGGTAGCATGGCGCTTCTCCTCTATTCCTGCCATCATGGACTGAGAGCAGCATGCAGTGCAGTGTGGCATGAGTCACTCCAGACGGCAGCAGTTACAGTGTAGCAGAACAATGCTCTCATCATAAAGCACGTGCGAGAGGGAGGGAGAGACAGAGGGAAAGAAACCAAGAGTGAGAGAGAGAGCGAGATAGAGAGAGAATAAAAAGATACAGAGAAATGTATTAACATTTCAGTGTTTATGGGAATGTATAATGAAAGGGCAGCGATTCTCCCAAATATGGTGGGGTACAACTGAGTAACGTATAGTTGTGTGCACTGAACATTTCATTATGTACAATGACACGTGATCTCAAATTACTGTCCATCAACTGTTTACGAATTTACAATGCAAGGCATGAGACACCAATGGGGGAATGTCTTCAGATTTTGTACGGAGAGATGAGTCGGCCTCTGTTTGCATGTGTGACTGTATGTGGGCGAGCCTGAGTGCGTGCATGTGTGTGAGATTGTGATAGGGGACGCTTATGGCTGTTTCCTGTGGGAGAATGGCAGGTCAGAGGTGAGAGGTCGTTGACTAAGGGTCACAGTAGGGTCAGATGCGGGGCAACTGCTTCTCGATGAATTCCTTCACGGCAGACATCTCCTGCACACAAACCCAGAGAGCCGGAGAATCAACAGGAGCACATGTGAAAAATATTATGTTAAACTTACAAAACTGCCAATCAGTGACACACCTAAGTGAGTTTTAGACTTCCTGGAGTTGTTATATTAAAACAGTCTTATGCAAAAGATTGGGCACCCTTTAATAAATAACAGATTTCAGTGATTTTTTTTTATTGAAAGGATGTTAAAACAATCTCTCTTGGAAATAAAAAAAATGCACAATATTTTCAGAAACCATTGAGGCATAGTTACTTCTTATGCCATAAATTTGAAAAAAAAAAAATTCTTTTTACAAGGTTTCAGACCTAAATCAGTTCGTTAGATCTGATGCGTGGCAACAGCTGTCATTAGTAAATGCCAATTTCAAAGCTTTACAAATACTTTGACTTGTGCACACACTTGCATACACTTAACAACCATGAGTTCCTCCAAGCAGCTGTGTAAGTTATTGATGCCCACAACGCAGGAGAAGGCTACAAGAAGATAGCAAAGCGTTGTCAGCTTGCAGTTTCCACAGTGAGAAATGTAATTAAGAGATGGCAGTTCAGGGGAACTGTGGAGGTCAAGATGAGATCTGGAAGACCAAGAAAACTCTCAGAGAGAACTGCTCGTACTGTATGTTGGTCACCAAAGACAAATCAAAACCCCCATTTGACTGCAAAAAAACCTGCAGGAAGATTTAGCAGACTCAGGAGTGGTGGTGCACCGTTCCACAAGACCTTCATGGAAGAGTCAGCAGAAGAAAACCTTACCTGCGTCCCCATCATAAAAGCCAACGTCAGAAGTATGCAACAAGACATCTAGCTAAGCCTGATGCGTTTTGGAAACAAGTGCTGTGGACTGATGAAGTTAAAATATAATTATTTGGTCAGCAAAGGCATGTTTGGAGGGGAAAAAAAAGGAGCAGCATTTCATGAAAAGAACACCTTGCCAACTATTAAGCATGGGGGTGGATCCATCATGCATTGGGGTTGTGTTGCAGCCAGTGGCACAGGAATTGTTCCACAGGTGGAGGGAAGAATGGATCCCGCTAAATACCAGCAAATACTGGAAGCGAAACCCACAGCATCTGTAAAAAAGCTGAATCTGAAAAGAGGATGGATTCTACAACAGGACAATGATCCTAAACATACCTCGAAATCCACTATGGAATACCTCAAGAGACTCAAGCTGAAGGTTTTGGAATGGCCATCACAGTCCCCTGATTTAAACATCATTGAAAATTTGTGGGTAGATCTTAAAAGAGCTGTGCATGCAAGACGACCAAAGAATATTACAGAACTAGAAGCCTTTTGCAAGGAAGAATGGGAGAAAAATTCTTGGAAAATTCCAAGTACAAGCATTGAAAGCCTTTTAGCTGGATATAAAAAGCGTTTGTGAGCTGTGATATCTGCCAGACGTGGTGTTACTACGTACTGATTATGTAGGGTGCCCAAACTTTTGCACAGTGCCACTATGCATCAATGTTTGCTGAAAATACTGTGCATTTTTTCCATTTCCAAAAGAGACTGTGCTAACATCTTTTTAATAAAAAAAACCCACCAAAATCTTTATTTTATAATGTTATTTATCAAGGGGAGCTTAAACATCTGCTTAAGACTGTATATTCTCAAAAGATACTAATCTATACACTGCCTTGCTGTTGAAGTGGTATAATTATTCTGTCACCTTACATGCACCTCTCTAAGGTTAAAGGTACAAAAAGCTGCACACACAAAGATAGCACTGTGGCAAGAAAAAAAATAAATAAATAGCACGGCTTACTCATTTCTGAAAGTGTAAATAAGGTAAATTAAGTAACACTGTTTTATTCTGCTGGGTTACTTTGTTTAGACGCAAATCTTTTTATTGTGCATTGTATGCGATTTTACAGGTGCACTGGATATTCTCCACTGGGCTTTCATTTCATTTAGCACGTTACCTGAGGGCAGGAGCTGTGCATGAGGCCTGGGTAGGTGCGGAAGGTGATTTTCTGTGATGACACAATGGTTTTAAGCTTCTCGGCTGTCATGGCCCCAAAATGTACCGGAATCATTGGGTCCATCTCGCCATGACATTGCAGAATAGCGATATCCTTGTTCGCGCCGCCACTCGCCGCCTAACAAAGCAACAACATAAACTCATCCACATGACTGCTCAGATTAAAGACACACCAAAACGAGTGAGGTTTATTTTACTCTTAAAGATGAACAGTAAATGAACAATATACATTGATGTGAATAAATCAGATGGACACTGTTAACCAGCAGATCCGTCTGGATGCCGATGGGCACGACAGAAAAGTATTCGCCCTCCGCTGTCAATCACAGCGACACTATTTAAGTTTGATTGATCAGATTCATGAACTTAGACAAGTACACAAAAGTACACTTTAAAGGCACTTTAAAAGTTAAAACGTTGACAATCATCACAAACACAATTTTACCATTCACACCCACACACACGCTAAGCTCACACCTGTGGAAAGGTCTTATGAAGTGGTAACCAGCAGCTTAGAGCAACTACACCGGCTAGCTTCTGCTGGCAGGTCAGAGCAGTGTACAGTGATAGAGCGCCACCCTGAGGACACATAAAACAAACAAGCAAAAAGACTTAATTTATAGCAATTACTAATAGATGCAAATTTATTAAAAAAAAAATAGAGATGTAAAATTCCAAACTAGCAATACCATTAGACAATGTCTAGGACGGACAGGTGTTTGACTCACCTGAGAGAAGCCACCAAGGATGATACGATTTGGAGGTATTCCATTTTTCGCCTCATGGTCAATAATGGCCTTGACTTATTTTAAAAGACGGGGAAAATTGTTTTTTGGTCAGAATACATTAACTTTAATTTACTTTTTAATTAAGATTTAAAATCTTTTAAGTTAAACAATACCAAATGCTTAACAATTAACCTTCAGGAGATCCCCCCCCCCTCCAAAGATACTTATTTATTTTTTTTACTGTTTTCTGATGCTCTCTTAATGCCGGCTTCGTCCTCTGGAGCTTCTGGGCTTAATCCCATCAGGTCAAACCTAATCAATAAATAAATAACTAAATAAAAAACCTGCTACTGCACACAATCAATAGAAATGATTCTGCAGAATGGTCAGAAATATCCAAACCTGACCGCTATATAAAACCTTACCATGAGGGCATGGTCATTTTCATATTGAGTGTAACCGGGATTCTGGGTCTACAGGGGGAAAAAAACAACAACAAAAAAACATGAGACTTAATGAATTTGTAAATAATAGGAAATATTTAGAATACTCCACCAAAGTGCTTTCATATGTACAATTATAAATTAAATAAATTTACGAACGGCTGATAAGCATTTGTGTTTATACAGAATGAAAATGACACAATATTTTCATTTATTCATCTTCCTGGAAATGCGTGCTATGACACCAAACGCATGAACAAATTCTCACACTTGTTCACAGTGAATTTAATTTGGAAGGACTTAGTCTTCAAACAACCATACCTTGAGGTAAAAAAAAAAAAAAATACAAACTAAATAAATAATTTTCATTTTACACAGTCTTTCAGGTAATCGAAGCCGAGTAATGCTGGACCATTTCAGATACCTACGCATGTGGGCAGATGTACTTTACATGGGGCAGCTTGATGGATCTCATGGCATCAGCCCAGCCATCTCTAAACAAAAACCACAAGTGAAAATATTACGAACACAGTCGGTCATAAATGTAAGTGTCACGTATCACATGTCATCTTTCCCCAGTAGCTTAATGATTAAACTGTCTCGAAATTATTTAGGTACAGAGGTCGGCGATGGTTTCAGTAGACAGATTGAATGATGCTGCTAATGGATCATATGCCTATATTACTTGCCTTTAGCGTGGAAAAGAAAGGGAACTGGTTATAACTAAAAGACTATATTTAAATCAAGTACAACTTTCACATTTTCACTCACTTCCTGAAGCAAGAAATAAAGTTTCTTTACACAAAACAACTTCATTGTACTGTATTTCCATCCACTTCATTTTAAACTCCTGTTCCAGCAGCACAAAGGTTAAAACCAAGCAGACATCGGTAAAGAGCTTTAAGTTAATGTTCAAATCAAACATCAGCCTGAAGGTAAAAAAAATGTGTTCTCTGTGACTTTAACTATAGCATGGTATGTTAGTGCCTGACAATACTAGCGTTCATTTATGTACAGATGCAGAAACAGAACTTACCCAGTATCACCCAGACCATGAAGGAAGATCACCTGTAGTGGGGGGGGGGGGGTTGGGGGGAAAGTGACATGAGTAACAGTTCCGTCAGGGTATCAGGTTTAAGAATTCATATCCTGTAAGAGCCAAGCTGAGTCTCTGAGCAAAACGCTTATTCTTTAGCTATTGAGCTGTATGTTAACATTGCACCATTTTATCTAAAGAAGTTGCTTTAATTAAAGATACGTAATCTAAATGAACACATCTACATGGACTAATAGTAATAAAATGCTTTTAGTGAAACATGATTACAAAAACCACTGACACCCCTAAGCATTTGTTCTTCTTTTCCTCATATCAGTAATAAAATATCTTAGTCTAGCCTGAACAAAAAAGAATATTTTTCTTTCGTTCTCTCACCGCAGCGGTCTCCTTCTCCGCCCCAGAAATGGTCACAGCCTCGGCGAGCAGCGGCACAGACATGTTGTTGCCACACATACACTGGAAGGGTGCTTTTACCAGAAAACAGATAGTGTTAAATTCCGGTTGATACAGCTCTGGAATGATGATGTACTTAATCGGAAACGCTTCCGTTCCATTTACTGAGCAGACCGGGAATTGATTAACTAAGTCTGTGAGGACAAACGCCCCCATAACGGTGCTCATCATAATTATTTAAACATGTAAGAGAAATACAACACTTAGCAAAGCACTAATAAGTAAGGTAAAAAGCAGTTAATGTGTAAACCTTGGACGTGAATCATTAGGCGTTTTGACCAGTTAAACGTACGGTTACACAAATCTTCAGAATGTAAATTCATCATGGAAATAAGAAAGGAAATATTTTGACTGACTAAGCCAGAAAAGATGACCCGCTTTGTTAAACGGCACGACCGGAAGCCCAACAAGATCTGAGGTAAAAATGTCTGCTAAAGGTCACTACTATATGAAGTAAACGTGTCTAAGAAATAATTTCATTTTGTGTCTCAAATAATCTGATTATCTTTTCTACAGGGCTTTTTTCTTCAAAAACCTGGCTTAGTGTGAGCCTTTTTTCTGTCACTTAAAAGTGAGGAGACTAAATGGCACTTGAACAGCTTTTCAGTTTTGAGAGCAACACAAGTCTGCCTGTGATCCACTTTGGTCACATCTCTTCCATCACAAGACTTCAGCTGACTTGGACAAGATGCAACAAAACAAGATGCCTATTCTGCATTTGAAAAACCAAATAATTTTTTTTTTTTAAACAGCGGTCTGCATCAATATAAAACTATGTTCAAGGGAAATGTACCTCTGGAGCTACACATTTAGGGTTTTGTGCAAAAGTCTTAGGCAGCATATTATCTTTAGTACAAATTTTGTTAAATATGTTTATCATGTCTGTATTATGATGTGCAAAACCACTTACTATTCCCAAACATACCTTAAAAATGAACAAACAACATTACAGAGTAATATTTGCATGCCTGTTTAAAAAAAAAAAAAAAAAAAAAAGGCAACATATTACATGTTGCTTACATACAAAGTACAAATGTAGGCTTGTGGCTTTTGCATAAAAATAGAAAGGAGCGAGTGTGACAAAGTTAACATACTCATATTCTCCAGCATGCTACGAGCTGTTTTACTTACAGTACTGCACAAAAAGTCTTGGGCACGTACTGAATGAAATTTAAAAAAATGCCTTTGAAAACATTTCTACATAAAAGTAACTTCTATAAAAGTCAATGAAAAGGTAAAAATATAAAAACACTGATTATTTAGTGTGAAAAATCTTTGCTTGAAAATAATCAGTAGTGTCAGACACAGATTTGTGCAGTTTTTAAAAATATTTCATATTTGTGGAGTTCTATGCCCTTCTTGCGCCTTTCTATTTTCATACAAAACTCAGCAGCCTGCTTTTTTTTGTTTGTTTGTTTGTTTGCTTCCATCTAGAAACTGGTCGGTCACGTAATATGTTGCTTTCTTTACGGACATGCAAATATTCTACTGTAATGTTATTTATTTAAGAATTTTTACATAATAAATGCAGACATGATAAACATACACATTTGTACTAGAGATAACATGGTATATATATTTTTTTACATATTGTAATTCTTTTGACTTTTGATACATGTTTGCATTTGGGATTGGAAAAAGTCCTCCTATCCATATAACTGAATTATTACCCAAGATTGTTCAGAATTGTAATAAAATCTAAAAAAAAGAAAAAAATAATCTTTAATGTTGATATTAGGATATTTATAAAATCATGATACTATCAAAATCACAATACAAATCAAACCGGCAACTCGATATATATCATATTAGCAGGACCCTGGTGATTTCTATACATAGTACTATACTTTTTGGTAATTTGGTCCGTCCACGTGCCATTCAGCATATCGGGCGGCAGATATTCCCCACCCTGGAGATACACAATATGGACAAAAGTATTTGGCCAAACCTGTTAAGTATTGAATTCCCAGTGAAGGGCAATCTTAATGCTTCAGCATAACAAGACATCTTGGACAATGCTATGCTTACAACATTGTGGCGCCAGTTTGTGGAAGGCTCTTTTCTATTCCAACATGACCGTGCCCGAGTGCACAAAGCAGGGACTATAAAGACATGGTGTGATCAGTTCTGTGTGGATCACAGACCCTGACCTCAACCCCATCGGGCACCTTTGAGATGAAGTGGAACTGAAGATTGTGAGCCAGGCCTTCTCGTCCAACATCAGTGCCAGACCACGTAAATGCTCTACAGAACGAATGGGCACGAATTCCCACAGAAACACTTCAAAATCTTGTGGACTGTTATAGCTGCAAAAGTGGGACATGCTTCCTATTGAAGTACATGTATCTTTTACATTTCATACAAACTTGAATAATTATTTTGATTGTGTAAAGCTGCTTTGCACGACGACAATGTCAATTGTTAAAAGCGCTATACAAATAAAATTGAATTGAATGTATCTGAATATAGTGTCATTGCAAAAAAAGGTTTGGCCATTTACTTTTGTTCATGTAGTGTATACACATTATTTTTTAAGTTACTTAAGGGGTGGGGTTGCCAGCTCGTCACCCAGCTGTCATTCACACACGACCGGCAATTCTGGAGTACCTGGAGGAAACCCACCAAAAACAGGGAGAACAAGTTGCATACAGACCAGAGGCGATGAAGTAGAAAAGATTGCTAACACATATTCAAGTAATCTTTTTTTTTTTTTTTTTTTTTAAAGGTTAGACTTTTTAGTCATGATCATTAATAGGATCATGAAACGCAAACTTTTTTTATTTTTATTTTATATGAATCAAAGAAGGTGCATCATATTTTATTTTTAATTTCCAGAGCCTGGAAAAACATTTCCCAGGATACTAGAAAGGAAAGTGAAAGGCAAGGTCCAGTCTCTTGAACAGAGCAATAAAACAAAAAAAAACAACAAGAATCAGGACACCACCAATAACCCATTGTTAATCACCCTTAAAACCGAACCGTGTATAATTAAACAGAATAATTATCAATGTTTTATGTATATCCATGGACTTTTTGTGTCTCTGATACAGAAAGTACACTCTGCACCAGATGCCACAATATGGCTCCTGATCACCAACCAATGTGACATTCCTGTATAATGAATGATGAGAAACGGAGAACGACCGTGTGCGGCGCTTTGAACCTTCCTTCCTTCATTTGCTATTCAAACTAAGAGGAAGAAGATTATAGACATGGAAAACATCACGGGTCGGGGAGAAAAGGAAATCAGGCCGGTGTTCTGTCGATTTTTGCTGCCTTGTCGAAAAATGCTACCGTAGCACAAATCGATAGCATAGTCTATCGATTT
>JAQQZT010000023.1:21496677-21517633 GCA_030068275.1 Clarias platycephalus
TGATTGGTTGATTAGATAATTGCATTAATGAGAAATTGAACAGGTGTTCCTAATAATCCTTTAGGTGAGTGTATAAAATTGGATATATAAAATACAATAGATGCCATTATATATTAAGCATTCTTAATATAGCATTCTAATTTTAGGCTAATTTAAACATACTGTACATCACTAAACACTGGTTTGGTAAGGGTGACCCCTGTTGGAGCATAACACATTTTAAGCATCTGAATTCAGTACAAAATAAAATTTGCTCTGTTTGTCAGTGTAAATGTAACCTTCTGGCAATAAAATTCTTGTACCTGGGCTGTGATGTGATTTATTAATTTTTTTAGTGAAGGTACAATTTTATAGTTTATTATAAGCACATTCAGGCACGTACACAAGAGATCTACACTCCGTGTACGCATTTTCACACCTCAGCCTGGAAGCTGATGCAGAGTTTACTCACCTGATTGGAATGGGTGCCGCAGCACTAGTGCTGCTGCTTGTAGAGCCGTCTTTAGTGCCAAACTTCTCCTGCCGCCTCCGGACATCCCGAGGGGGCTTAGCAACAGAGTTCACGTAAGCCATCTTTACTTGCCGACCTGTCGGTGGAACGAACGCACAATTTTATCATGGACTGTCAACTCATTCATGTAGTTATCTGATCAGCCATCATATGGCGGCAGAACAATGCAAATGATCATGCAGAATTATAGTTCATGTTCACATCGAGCATCAGAATTGTGGCCTGGATGATGCTATTTTATAAACTGCTGATTTCCTGGGATTTTTACATTTTCACACAGACTCTAATGCTTTTACACAGAACTGTACGAAAAAAAAAGAAAAAAGAGGGATATAGTTATTACTCTTTAGACCCATGCTGCGCAGAAAAGCATGTCAGCATACACAAAACATCAAACCTTACAAGTGGATGGCCTAAAACAGCAGAATACCAAATTGGGTTTTTACTCCAGAACAAAAACAAGAACCTCAGGTTACCATGGACATTACCCGGATTTGTACATCAAATACATTTTCGGGACCTTTAATCTCTCCTAAAGGAAAGTGAATACAATGTAGAAAGTTGAAGCAGTGCGCAGCTTCCACATTTTCTTTAACTAAGACCCATGCACGAAGGATCTATGCATACCTTTAGGTTTATTTGCATGGGCGGAGCTGATATTCTGTGTGAGCTTGCGCAGGCGCTCTTCACGTTCATCGTGTAGGCGCAGATACAGCTCTCTCCAGGACTCATATTCCTGAGGAGCCTCGCGCTTAAAGTCCCGCTGGCAGTGCCGCATCCACAGATCATCTGATTCCTCTGTAAAAGACTTGAGGGGATGTCGACACTGTTACTATCACAACATTAACCCCGCTCTTCTGCATCTTCAAAAGAAATGTCATGCTCGAGTGCATGCGTGAACATGCCTTTGCGTGTATGCATACCTGGTTACACTGTTC
The DNA here is from genome assembly GCA_030068275.1 of Clarias platycephalus. NCBI lineage: Eukaryota > Metazoa > Chordata > Actinopteri > Siluriformes > Clariidae > Clarias > Clarias platycephalus. The sequence continues at coordinate 21,498,127 of JAQQZT010000023.1, forward strand.
GATGCGGTACAACTGTTCTGGAGTACATCTCTCCAAAACTGGCAGCAGAATCTCATAAGGCACACCACCCACTTCATCGATAGCTAAGAAAAAAAAAACATCTTAGTACAGGTAGATTTTCTTACGCTGGGATTTTTGTAAAGCAACCCCATCCAAGGTGTACCCTAAAAGTGCCTTGAGGTCTCCAGAATAGGCTTCAAGTGGTATAGATGGATGGATGTGATAAAGCACGGTATTTTGTGCAGAAAAACACTCAGACATTTAAAAAAAAAAAAAAAAAAAAAAAAAACACACACGCAAAGAAGAGTGCATCAGGACGAAAAAAAAGTTTAGTGTGTTTTAGTATTTGGTTTCATGATTGCGGTACAAAGAGAGGAAGCACATAACCAATAGCACCCTAATTTATTTAAGAGACCAGACACTTTTTTTTTTCTTTCTCTTGGCGGTTCTCATTTTTGCATTTGCATGGTATAAGTTTAGGTTCGCTCACAAGCTCTTGGCATGACATTAATTCAATCCATTGTTAACATATTACTTGCTATACATTACTTTTATTTGTTTTGCAATTTCGAAACTTTTCATTAAATACACCCTGACTCGTACTCTTTCATATCCAACATGTGCATGCTACAAGACATGTAAAGTCAGCCAACCACAACTGCTGCACATGTTGCTTCACAAGTCACTCAGTGCAATCTGGCATCTTCGACAAACATAAACTCATAAATCATAGACACTCGAGACTGACTGTTGTTGCTGTAATTGACAGGGGGGGAAAAAACAGCATTGCCAATTTTGTTCTTTCGGCTCCCGAGATCATTGAGGATCACCGTTTCAGCATGGCTGTAAATCACAATGGACAGGGACATCGGACAATACTAGAACAGTAGATTACAGATTAAATAACCTGCAGCTGTGTAATAACCTACTACTTATCAAACCGTACGTTTGTCCAGGCATTTAAATCTCAACAATTTGGCACAAATTCCAACAACTAGCAAGTTGTTCATTTCCCCCCACACAGAGACTACGCTTTTTTTTCCCCCCCAGGCATCTGAGGTTGGAAGCGGCTTGTCATCCTAACACATTCACTATAGAGAGGCAGTGGACTGAGAAACAGCTACCAGTTAATCCGAGTTGCAAGTTAGCAAAACGTATCTCAAATTTAAGCGAAAACTGAAGCTAGACCCCTATAAACATTGCACAGCAACATGGTTTCTCTTTTCTTCTGCCACCATAAGTCACTATCACTATCACTGTTGTGTCTTGTGAAAAAACTTGTCTCCTTCACGTGTACAAAATGAGCCCATTTGTGCCATGTCACAGGAAGAGGGGTTGTTGTTTTTTTTTTTGGGCATCATTGGTAGCACTGGAGCTGAAAACAGGGTCAATGGGGCATTTAATATCATTTTAAAAGCTGTGGCTCATATGGTAGAATATGAGCAAACCTCAGAGGCCTATGTGGCAGTGCCTCTTGGTAAATTTACATTTACTCTCTACACCGGGAAACCAAACAGCTTCAGCAGTGCAAAGTCATCTCCAGACAGCCTTAGCCTCAGACAGATAATTTTCAACCTTGGGCGTACTCACTATTTCGTCAGGGTCAGACTGAAGCCAGAATCTATTACAGAAATACTGTGCATGGAACTGGAGTTGTTTTGTTGTTGTTTTTTTTTCTTTCAAATGTGTTAACTATCTGCATATGTATATTCTGTATATGTGTATATTCTAGTAGGTTACTTACAATCAATATTGTTCTGCAGAACTCTAATGCACTGCTCGTATAAGGTCATCATCTTGGGCAAGCATGAGGTCTTTGAGCCAGAGTACACCACCATTTTGTTGTTGGATCGCTGCCCAGTGAAGCCAGCGTCCTCTCCATCATATGCTATGGGAACTACAACGAATAGATTAAAAAAAAAAAATTAATCCCGATAACAAGCAAAACAAGACATAAAGAAAACTTTTTCTCTTAAGAAAATCCTATGCTGTAATAAACTTGTCGATGAAACAAAATCAAAAGGAGACCAACCTTTGCGTCTCTGCGGGGACAGCGGCGTGACATCTATTGAGGGCAGGGGTCTATAGTTGGGCTGGATTGCTGGCAAAGGAATGTCGGGTAAAGTGGGCACCACATCAACTATCTGAGGGAGAACCTAAAACATAAAAAGCACAGTTTATATTCTGACACGTTAGAAAAGTCCTAATCCATAGTGTTCCAACTATTATGTATATTCATGTTAGCTGATAACTATTAGACTATTAGAAATAACAGCCGCACCTTTCTGCGTTTCTCTGGCACTGTGGGTGTGGACACTGATGCGGTAGCTGACTCGGACCGTTTACCGCTAGTCCCGTTAGATTTACTAGACTTCGAAGATACCGAAGGAGCAGGAGGGGTGACAGGCTGAGACGGTCGAGAGGGTTTCTTCTTCTTCTTACTGTGAGTTGGTTCATCATATGTGAGAAAGGATTCGAAAGACATAGTAGGAGTTTCGAAGGTAGCCTCTTCTTCATCGTCGTCGTCGTCGTGATGGTCAGGCTCTGGCTTGTCTCTTTTTTCCCTGCCTGGAAACAGCCACAGGGTCAGCAGAATATATTCAATTCTCATGCACCACATCTCATTCTGTATATCGGATCTCTCTGTTCTGAACTGTACTATCCGTCCCGATCCTCCGAAGTCAATTTACTGTTATATTAATCGAAATGCGAAACAATGATTACTCCAAACACTTACCATCACTGACTCTGACTTTCTTCTCTTTTCTGTTTTCCTGTACAGACGAGTGATGACTGCGCTTGGACGATGTGTGCGTCGTACTTTCTTTCTGTGCCCGGTTATCATGGCGATTTTGTGCCTCGTTCGGAAGCTGGGCCGGCCGTTTCCGCCTCTCCTGGTCCCTGGAGGAATGAGAACCACCGTGTTCTCTGGTTTGCTCCCTGTGTGGTTTGCTGTGTCCAGTCTGTTTTTGCGGAGGACTAGACACCGGCTCATCTACCGGACTCTCGTATTCCTCAGATTGATAATCCCTTTCATTTCCGTGACTGTAGAGCTGTGGGGAGGAGGGGGAGTATTCTTGTTGATATTCTTCTTCATCTTCTTCCTCCTCTACAGGTGGCGGCGGCTCTGGTGAAGGTTCTCGGGGGCGTTTGTAACCTCTGGATTTGTCTGGCCGCGAATGCGAGCGCGCTTCTTTAGTGTTGCTAGGTCTGCTGATAGATAAAGATATAGCATGACTAAGAATGCTTTTAAAGACTGCAAGCTTAAGTAGTACTGCATCTCTGATGTCCTATATCCAGTAGTCTGGCGAGCTTAATATATTATCCGATATTTTATATATTTAAATTATTTGAGTTTCAGTTGCACTTCTTTCTATGCTAACATATGTGTCTCCTTAAGCTTAGATCAAAGCTGCCGCGTTTAGCTAAACATCTCCTGGTCTTCAATTCAAGTCCAGATATTTACAAATGTGTGTGTGTGTGTGCTCACCTATCTGCAGATTGTGGTACCAGCTTCTTCCACTTGGCCACGAGATCCTTCGCTGTCTCCCCAACAAGGTTATGTTTGCGAAGAGAATTGACAGTTTTTCCAACACCTGTTTCCTGCAGGTCAGAAAAACGAAACTAATCATCTTTCACATATGCTTTTGATTTAAAACTGAAGACACGAGGCCCCAGCACCAACCCCTGTAATACTATACGGGTTCAGTGTGTACAGAAGCAAAGTCACGCAGTCTAGAGAATTGAAAGAAATTTCACAAGCTACAACTGAAGCAAAGTGTGAAGCCATTCAAGCATGACTGAAACAAGCTTCGGGGGAGAGCAGGGTGCGATGGGTTTGGGTGATACTGGGACAGGTGGGGGAAGTGGAACACTTTCTAGCAGCTAACGTGCTGCAGTAATGAATAGAACACCATATCAGCAAGGGAAATGGTTTTAATAAGCCTGTCATGTTGTGGTTTATTAAGTGTATTGCTGTTCATCTCTGTTCTGTCCCTAAACCCACACGCTCTCTCACTTTAAATAACAAATACTTTACTGTCATGTTGCTAACGTCGCAGTGTCAAAACCCAAAAATTTGTTTGGCGCTATGAAAACTACTTTCAAGGCATGTTTGTTGGCATCAGTGTTGAGATTATGTCTTTGAGTGGCAGCGGTGGTTCATACGGTTAAGGCTGTAGGTTACTGATCAGAACGTCGGGGGTTCAAGCCCAAGCACCGTTAAGTTGCCACTGCCGAGCCTTTGAGAAGGGCCCTTAACCCGCTCTGCTCCAGGTGGCGGTGTATTCAGGCTGATCCTGCACTCTGGCTGATCCACAGCTTCTTAATTGGGATATGTAAAACTGGAAATGTAGTTCATGATATTAACAAAATAACTTCAACCCGGCACCCAGGTTACCTGATTTTTTCTTTTCTTTCACAGATCACTACGATTCACGAATCATGACGAGCAGAATTCTTTTTAATAATACGGCTCTTTCTATGACCTGTAGATCTGCCATAAGGACAATGTATGCTTCCTTAAGTGTTTCTTCTGGCAAGCATTCACTTTACATTCATCAGCGTTCGAAAACGGTTAAGGCTGTAGGTTACTGGGTTTCTGATCGGAAGGTCAGGGGTTCGAGCCCCAGCACGGCCAAGTTGCCACCGTCGAGCCCTTGACCACGACGCTGAACTCGATCTGCTCCGGGGGGCCCGGTCAGTGTATCCTGGCTGACACTGCACTCTGACCCCGGATACTTAACTTTAAATTTCAAATTCTAATTTTATTTGTCACATACACAGTACGATATGCAGTGAAATGCTTATATAACCGCCAGTGACCTTACAAAATAAAAGCTAATATATAGATAAGAAATAAATATGAATGAAAAGAAATACGATAGAAAATAAATTTAACTAGGATAGAAATAAAAATATACTGTACAAATAAGGACATTCAAAATCTAGCAAAATATACCAAAATAAATTTAGACAATTAGTGTAAATAAAGAAAAAGATGAAGTAAAAATGACTGGGGTTGTGCAAATATGCATAAAAAGTGTCTTATTAAAGTGTCTTATTAAAGTGTCTTATTAAAGTGTCTTATTAAAGTGTCTTATTAAAGTGTCTTGCGCAATGGTCCAGAAATGAAAATATAAATATGTAAGTGTGGTAAGTTAAGTACTTAACTTGAATTATGTACTTAACTTAACTGGTAATATAAATGAACTTCATGATGTTAAGAAAATATCTACAGCCGACTTTCCACCTTTTTTTATTTTTTTATTTTTTTTTTACAATGGATCATTGGGAATGAACAAATCCACAGGAAAGACATGAAGCTTACCACGAGAATGTCCACCGTTATGGGCAGGTCTCCCAATCTCTTAAGTGTTTTCAACAGCTGGGCAAAACAAGGGGGAACAAACAAACAAACAAACAAACAAACAAAGCACAGATTAATGCATTATATTAGAGAAACCGTAGAGTGGATTTTCCTCTGGAGTTGATAATTTGGTGAAGAAAAGCTGATCTCAATTTATTTCTTTTGTACAGATCCTACATGCGAATGTTAAAATAATGGGAGAAGTTTCATGAGGTGTCGTCGAAATACTACAGCGAAGACAAAGTTACCAACAAAAATGTATAAATTATTTTATTTTTTAAATAATTTAAAACAGTCATGTGTGAGACTTTCCATTGAGACATGGAGAACTTCAGTGTTAGTGAAGCAGACTAGCTACAGTAGATCACTCACTCAGATCACTCACGGCCTGCCTCCAAAATACAGTAATATATATATATATAAATATATATATACACAAAAAACAAAGCAACTATCACCTGTCTAAGCTCAAACCCGACAACTACAAGCCGCTTCCGTTGCGTTTTTCATTTATTCAGACATGACAAGACGTGTATGTTGGCAAACTCTGCCTCGCACTTCTCTATTTAAAGAGCCCTCAGTGTGTCGCACTAAACGTAAGCGTAAGCAGTTATCAGTGGCCACATCTGACTTACAGTCTTTACACACGGAACTGCTCCCGGACACTCACGCGAATCCGAACAACGTCACAGTATATTTAATTCCACGCCGCCGCGTGCACGTTTCCGACGCTGAACGAGCCGCTCCTACCTTACGGGGCTCCTGGTTTTCTGAAAGCCGTGACTGCAACTTCTCCACCGCCTCCAGCAGCTCCTCCGCCATGTTTACAGCTGGGACACAGTGAGCGGAAACCACACACACACTCTCACACACAGCGCCTGCTCAGTCGGATCCATGGAGATCCAGGAAATACGTCACACTCAGCGCAAGCACGGCGGGGGTTATGACGTAATGCGTACGGTTACGTATGCCATTCATTGTTTTTCTATTTCTTTTTTTTTTTTTTTCGGGAGCAAAAAAAATTATAGAGTCAATATACATGTAATATACTAGAGCTTCACTAGAGATTTTTCGCTACTGTTTCAGCGCCTGTGATACGCGCAAAGAATGACGTTAAATGGTTAGATGGTGATGCTGCCTACTGTTACATTCGGTGAGGAACGTGAGAGGAACCTGTGCAAGAACTACCTGTGCAAACACAGCCCATCACGGATTAAGGTTTTAGCCATAGACGACACTGCCCACTGTTACATTCGGTAAAAGAAACATGCTGGGACCTCAGAGTGAGAAGAACGACAAGTACCCCACCACCGTCACCACCAGCCACACGCCACCCCCTCATGCCATTCACTGTTTTCAATCCAGACTGTGTCTATTTAAATTTAGACAACCATCCTGAAGTTTATTTTCTTCCCGATTTATGTTTATACAGTAAAGTGCCGTGCAATCTTTAAGTTCAAAGATTTAGCAAAGCCTTAGCAAAACATTCAAACAGGGGCTGTTCTAGAGAGGTTTATTTGGCAAATCTACTGGTGGCTCAGTGGTAGGTCTTTCGCCTGCCATGCAGAAGGCCCAGGTTCGATTCCCAGCCAGTGTCCAAACCCCCCAGCCACTGGACGCAGCGTCGGTCCCAAGCCCGGATAAATGGAGGGTTGCGTCAGGAAGACGCAAGGCGAAAAACCTGTGCCAAGTTGTTGTGCGGAATGGATATTCCGCTGCGGCGACCCCTTGCCGGGAGCAGCCGAAAGACCAACAACAACTGTCAACCTGACAATGCCAAACGTCATTGAGCGCCATAAATCACTCATTGGCTACTGTTACATTGGGTGAATAAACTTGGGTGAGGAAGCTCCCTATGGTTACATTTCAATGAGAATGCTGCCTATGGTTACATTCAGAAAGGACGCCACCTCCTGTTACATTCAGTGAGCTACCATTACTTGCTAAGACAAATCAAACTTTGTGTATGTGTTTGTGTTCCATCTAGGCTGTGTTCCCAGGGGATGCTTCATATCCTTGTTACTGAAATATATATAATGACAGAGTCTCACCATTTATACCTCTTATGCTATATACAGGGTCACATATACTGTACTCTATATACTCTGCATGTCTTTGGACTGTGGGAGGAACCTGAAGGAAACCCATCAGACGTGGGGAGAACATGCAAACTCCATGCACACAGACCCGAGGTGGTAATCGAACCCGGACCCTGGAGGTGCAAGGTGACAGTGCTAACCACTAAGCCACCGTGTCGCGTCCTTAGTATTAGCCAAGGTTAAAAGTAGCTTCCTCTTGGTTACACAGCAATAATAACCAAGCTGTCAAGGATCATTTATTGATATTCTTGAATTTAATTGGAATTCTCTGCCACTTTTAAAGCTTAAGCTTTTAAACAAGGGTTATTAAAAACAGATCTTTAAATAGTGCAAATATATCTTTCAGAAGGCCCAGATTGACGAGGTTGTGACTCCATTGAAGCTTTCAGACATCATACATTTATTTCTATTGCTCCATTCTAAAAGAGTGTTATATGTTACATTGCTTAAAGAGTGTTATATTTAATTCCAAAAGGCAAACAAATATCAATCATAATAATAGCAACCAATTTTGGTAGTGATTTCATTTGGTAGTAATTGTATTGTAGAAACATGGTTGTCTGTGTATAGAAAATCACAACTGGTGTCCCATGAAACAAAGAAAGTGTAAGATATATAAATAATCACAACTGTGAGAGTAGGTCACATTCTATAAAGGCCACGCTCAGTCTCTAGCAAAAACTCATGAGCACAGCATGTTGGCATGGCTGAATAAAACTGTGATGCCCGCCTCTTTTCCATTTCAGGCTTAAGTCCTGGATGTGGGCTATGTTTGGTGGGGAGGGGTATAAGCTGAATATGGAGATGGAGGTCCTGGATGAGCTCAGGCCTTGGGTGTTAATGTTACTCAGCTTTCCTAGGAACCTGTCTTCCACAGGCTTGGAAGTGGACAGTGCTCTGGCAGACAGACAGGCCGAGGACACAAGGGTAGTGTACGATAGGAGAAAAGGAAAACAGACAAGGATTTTTTTTTAAGAATGGTTAAACGAGAGTGCAAAGAAAAAGAACAGAGCGATTAAGAGGGCTGAAAAAATAAGGTAAGTTTTTTTGTCTTAAGTTTTGCTTTATTTATGCATGTCTGCCTGCACTACAATAATTAGTAATGGATTATAATATTACATTAATATGGGCAATGGTATGGATTATAATATTACATTAGTATGAGCAAAAGGTGAGAAATTACTTTTTTGTAGTCATGTAGAATTAAACAAAGTAATTTTTAAAAATGTAAAGATTTTACAAATTCATGAATCTGTAAATCATATTAAACAATTAAAGTAAATAGGTCTTAGGTTGGGTTAAATAATGTTTTGCTAAATCTTTGAACTTAAAGATTGCACGGCACTTTACTGTATAAACATAAATCGGGATGAAAATAAACTGGTTGTCTAAATTTAAATAGACACAGTCTGGATTGAAAACAGTGAATGGCATGAGGGGGTGGTGTGTGGCTGGTGGTGACGGTGGTGGGGTACTTGTCATTCCTCGCACTCTGAGGTCCCAGCATGTTTTTTACAGTCCCTATAAATAACAGATTGAGATAGGAGCAGGCATGCTGTGGCAGAGGGTGGTGTGCAGTAGCCTACAATCAGAGGGCAAGCACTGCACATGACAGCTGTTGGTTGTCACTTAAACACCTTCTGTATATTTTTTCATTTGACTTTGCCCCTATAACTGTTCTCTGTCAGGCTCGGACTCTGTCTTCTCTGTTCTGTCCTCTGAAAGACGAATTCAATTCTTGTTTCATTTATTACTTACAGTAAATGCGTCTCATAAATAGTGACGAGTAAGGTGCTAATCCAGGGAATTAGCACCTGGGAAATACCTTGTGGTCAAATGTTTTGCAATTAAAGTATCTTTATTACTTTAGAGTGTATTTTAACAGTGCATATTCTTATTTAAATGTGTTAATCAGTATCCATTTTTCTCCATCAGCTATGCAACACGGTTTTGCTTAAGTGCTTTGTATAGGGAAAAAAAAGTATTCATATAATATTCACTATTATAAAATAAAAGGATACATCATTGTTTCACCATGAAAGTTTATGTTCTTAGTTCATTTTTATTTAATATTCAATCTACACTGTATAATCATCCACCACTGAGTACAGACTTACATTAGGCATAGCTATGCATATTAGGTTCAATGTAGTTACTGCATAATAAAAATGTAAACAATCTACATCAGATACGTAACTTCAGTTTAATCTCACCCTTCAGTTACACCTCAATATAATTATACAGTAATATGATGTTGGAATTAGTATTTGTAAAAATCTGGCCACAGTTCCATGACTTGGGACATCATGGGACAGTTTCTCTCTCTGATTGTGGTTGTGTATTGTATTGTATTGGCTTTGTATTTTATCTGTCCCAAAGCCAGCTGCAGCTGTGGCGTTATGTGATAGAGCCACATTTCTGTGTTATGACAGTTAGGATGGTGCAATCCACTGACAGCATTCAACCCACACACATCTCAGTGACTATAAAACTGAGAAAATTGATTTTTGTCATAATTTTAAGACAAATTCATAAAAGTTGTTTTTCAGAATGGATAAAATTATAGACACAGTAAAGACACACCATGGACATACTAAATATTAAGAAAGCCCATATATTTTATTAATTATATAATACTTTAGTAAGGACAGCTATTTATAAATATTTGACGACACCCTAAGCTATGATTACAGATGTGTGAGGAGTTTAATCTGTACCACACTTAAATCTGGATTATTATTTAAAATTAGTGATTTATTTTATGATAATAGTTTGAGTTTGGCACGTCTTATCAGCAGTGACACCTGTCTCTTGGCAATGACGTATACGGAGGAAGGTATTTATTATTTATATACGTGTCTAAAGAAACTAACAATAGATAATTCTAAAATTATAAGGGAATGAAGACAGGGTGTATCTCTGCTGTGTGCCCAGTGTATACCTAATATAGGTCCAGATTAACAGACACCCTGATTTTTAATGAAAAGACATTTATGCGAAATTTCCCCTTATATTCCTCTCATATTCAGCATCCATAATAACATCATTAGATGAGTCTATGTCTGTGAGAAAGATGGACACCTAAAACATCTGTTTCCTGAATTAAAAAAAAAAAAAAAAAAAGATAACCCTTTGTGTAATGAGAAAATGAGGGTGGAAGGAGGAGGAAGGTAATAGGAAAGGGATTCACAGGGGAGCATGGAAGAGGCAGATGGCACGGAGAGGGTAATTTAAGCAGTGCAGCTTTACCATGCTCTCATGTGGCCTTAGATATTTTTAGGTAGTGATTTTATTGCACCTGAGTATCATATACTCCATCTAGGACTGTGTGTGAGCCTGGATGTACACAAACAGGATTTTCCTCCTTTTATGATCATAAAACAAATTACAGTTGTAATCCAACTTTATTAAGTTACACAAAAGAAATAGAACATGTAGAACGGTTGTGTGGGATATACAGTACTCACCTGTGTGCATGTGCTTTATATTGAGCTTTTACAATCTTCAAAGTGGAAATACAGAAAAAAAGACTTGCATCAGATGCGTCAAAATCACATCTCTGTAAGTCAAGATGCCTTTAGATACATACTGTATAGAACTTCCTATTTTAAGATTATTAATCGAATATATGTTTATTAAAAAAATCATAAGAACATTTATATTCTTATATCAGCAGATATGTTTTTCCTAATTTCAGGCATTTATTTCTAGAAACAAGCAAATCTGCCAATAAAATATAGGTTTAAATGTAAAAATATATATAATAATAAAAACAGGCTGAATAATGTTGCATTGCTTCATAATAAATGTCATACATTTTTACATTTACAGTTGGACATTTGGCAGACCCTCTTATCCAAAGCGACTTACAAGAGTGCTTTAAAGTTTCCGTCATTGGATCTATCCTTACACTGGTTACTAGGGTTACTAACTATGTACCATCTCATAACGTCAACTCATAATATCTATATTAACTATAATTCCTTTAATACTCCTAACAAAAATATTAGTAACATTTCAGTCATAATAACAATGTAATAATACTATAATAATAATAATTGAATTCAAACCTGTGTTCAAGATAGAATACCAGAACAGCATACATTACTGTAGACTGTAATTAACAGCAGGCGATTCTGACACGTGCCACGTCAAGACCTCATGTACCTGTCAATCACCTTTTTCCAAGAATGAGAGAAAAGATGTAGTGAATACAATACTGTTGTGTAGGTATGTAATGTTCTGTAGTCCTTTTAGTACTATTAATGTCATATGTAATATGTTTCTTCCTAGGTCCTGTGTCCTGTGGGACAACCCTTCACCCACCCCAACAAATTTCAATCAGTGTAGTCTGTCTGTCTGTTTCTGTCAGTACTGTGTTGAAGACAATTTCCAGGAAGTGGGTTCGTCCATTAAAACCCTAACAAAACATAAAAATTATTTGAAATTATTACCCTATTGTTGACATCATATCACTACTTTGATTTAAACGCACCACTATCAGTAACTAAACTCTAATCAATTAATAACCAACAAAAGAAGCCCATCTTTTATAATGGCCCCCAAGAAGAAGCCGTCCCGTCCTAAAAAGTCTCCAGAGCCAGCACAGATGGAGAGCGGGGTGGTGGTCCCTGAGACAGGGGTGAAAAAGTTAGAAATGTCTCTCAGCATTGAGCAGTTGAATCGTCTCAATGGAATGTCCATGACACCCATGATCCGTCCCGGAGAGAGGAGTTTCGGTCTGGGTGGGGAAATGACCCGTCCCCAACATGGATCAGCTCTTCTGGAGGAGCTAAGTCGAATGAGACAGGAGCGCTTCCTTACTGACCTGGAGCTGGCTTGCAAGACTAAAGCATTTGATGTCCACAAGCTGGTCATGTCCTCTGTCAGCCAGTACTTGCGTGAAGTTCTAGCCAAGGACCCTGGCCTCAAGCGTTTGGAGTTGCCAACCATATCACCCTTAGGTACATGGCTGTATTTTTTTTCTATGTATGTGCTAATCACTCCCAGTTCATTAGATTTAGCATCATTTCAACAAAACCTCCATCATCAATTATCATATAAACTCCACATACATGCTGATCGAATTCATGATAACAATTGATGGGTAAATCTGGCATTTTATCCAACATATATTAATCAATTCATCATTTACCCTCAGGTCTAGCCAATGTCATCACCTTCGCTTATCTTGGCCGTGTGCACATGTCTCTATACACAATTGGCTGTACGGTGTCTGCGGCCTGCACCCTGCAAATCCCCCACCTCCTCCAGATGTGCATGGATTTCTTGATGTCGGAGTTGAACGTGCACACCTGTGTGTATGTGTGGAATATCGGAGCCGCTTATGGCCTGAGCCCTGTGCGGGACTCTGCCCGCCGCTTTGTGCTGGAAAACTTTGCCCAGTTTACCGAGACGTCCCAGTTTACTCAGCTCACCCTTGAACAGATCACTGCTTTTCTTCAGGATGATAAGCTTATCCTGCCTTCAGAGGTCACCACCTTCCAGGTAAGATTACACCAAACATGAAGGCTTTCCGTTGTCCGAACCATGAACAATAGAACAATAGAACATTGTCGGAACGACAATATTATACGATATATGAAATACTGGGCATACCAGTGTGGAAGACAGGACAGGTGGAAAGGCGGGGTTTCACAGACCATGAAGAGGGTCTATTTATGTATCTGATACTGACGTATTTTAAAAATAGCAGTAAATATAAATACTCACATACTCTATATAGAAATAAAATGAGGGTAAAGTGAGACGATGGAATTCTAGATGCTGTACGGTATGTAAAATTGAAGCCAAGTATATTTCTTAATATGGAGCTCTATCTATAACTTTGTTTTTGGATTCAGGTGGCCTTGAAGTGGCTGGACTTTGATCCGAAGAGGCATGTTCATGCTTATGACCTACTGTCCAATGTGCGGTTCGAGACTATCCCCGCCAGTGAGCTGGTCAGAGAGATTCAGCCTGTTGCTTGCATGATGCAGGACCCTCAGTGCCACCGTTTACTGGTAGATGCCATGAACTACCATTTGCTCCCATACCAGCAAAACACTCTACAGTCCCGTCGTACGAAGGTCCGAGGCAGCCAGACTGTTCTGCTAACCATTGGGGGACGCCCCTCCCTTACTGAGCGTGCCCTGAGTCGAGAAGTAAGCCCTAGATAGACAATTTCCTCTGTTCTTCATATTCGCAATTTTTTTCTCACTCGCATTCTTGATTCTAGGTCCTGTGGAGAGACCCTCGTGATGGAGTTGCTACCTGGCGCCATCTTTCCCAGCTTCCTGCTAAGAGCTTTAACCAGTGTGTGGCGGTCATGGACGGTTTCCTTTATGTGGCAGGCGGAGAAGACCAGAATGATGCTCGAAACCAGGCCAAACATGCTGTCAGCACTCTGTGCAGGTACACTTTCGACTGCAGTGTATTGCATATAGGAAATAAGTTAGTTAAAATTGACCTCAATCTCATCAATTTGCACCACTCCCCAGATATGACCCACGCTTTAACACATGGCTGCACCTGAGTAGTATGCGTCAGCGCCGGACACACTTTAGCCTCGTGGCAACAAATGGGCGCCTTTATGCAGTTGGTGGCCGTAACACTGATGGCTTGCTGGCGACCACTGAGAGCTACCTGCCCTCCACTAACACATGGCAGCTCCGTGCTCCCATGGACATGCCACGTTGCTGCCATGCCAGTGCTGTCTTACCCTCTGGAGACATCCTAGTGACCGGTGGCTATGTCAACTGCGCTTACTCTCGCTCTGTTGCCTGCTACAATGTGCAGAGCGACACCTGGAGCGAGCAGGCACAATTGGAGATGCCACGTGGCTGGCACTGCTCCACAACACTAGGTGGTAAAGTTTACGTGGTGGGCGGCAGCCGGCTAAGCCCGAGTGGAGAGCGTGTTGATGTGCTGATCACGGAGGTGTTCTCACCAGAGATCGGTCAGTGGAGCAGGGCCGCCTCTCTGCCCTTGGGAGTAAGCACGGCTGGTCTGGCACCGCTTGGTGATCACCTCTACCTTGTGGGTGGATGGAATGAAGCTGAGAAGCGCTACAAGGCAGCAGTGCAGCGTTACGATCCGGGTACCGACAGCTGGTCGTCTGGGGAAGAGCTGCCCGAGCCCACAGTGGGGGTATCCTGCTGTGCTCTGACAATACCCCCACGCCACACTTCACGCAAGCATCGTAACACCCCCAGCCATGAAGAACAGAGTGGCATAATTGCATGAGAGAGGGAGCGAGAGAGGAAAGGATGAGGCCAAGATTAGTATTGAGAATAAAGATTAAAAAAAAAAAAATTAAAAAAGAAGGGGTGAACAGTTACAGTACTAGCTAGGGAGGATGCAACAAGTAAAGGACAGATATGGAAGGACAGAAATCTTATTACTGAGACAGCTGTGAAGGGAGTTTAGGGCCCACTAATTAATTATGTGAAAATGTCTAGGCCATCATAGCCACAGAGTACATGGGACAAGGATTTGCGAGTGAATGGATTTGCCTGTGAGTATGAGTTTTAGAAATTCATTGCAAATTATCACTTTGCAATCACAAAAGGTTTACATAGATCTGTCCATCCCAGTAAATCTATTACACTATATATTTATTTATTTATTTATATAATGTATTCTGGTCAATTATCAGGATTTTATCATGCCAAGATCACCTCAATGATTAAAAAAATAAAAATAAATAAATAATATACATTCATTCATATCAAGTAATCACTTTATCCAGATCAGGGTTCATAGTGAATCCCGAGTCTATCCGGGGAATACTGGGCATGAGGTGGGAATACACCCTGGATGGGACTCCAGTCCATCATAGTGCACCATGCACACACATTCATAACTTTTCATGTATTTAAATATGCATCCCCAAAGGGATCATCTTTTATATGGTAGTCAGTGGATGTACCCTGTGCTTCTTGAAAATTAATGAACCTCTTTATACTCACACACAATATATGTATTTTTTGAAATAGAAGAAAAACATTAAAAATAAAAAAATAAAAAAGCACATCATTAAGGAGCATATACAGTAAGCATATTTTAAAATAATTTCATTTTTAATAATCACATTAGGATTATTATTAATTATTATTAGCATATCAATAATTATATTATACAGTTATTATATTATATAATTATATATAATGACAATTATATTATTGATAATTATATTAGGAGCATATAATTACTAATAATTATATAAGGAGCACATAAGTATATATTAAAAGAGGAAAAAGCAAAAGCATATAATGAAGTTAAAAAAACAAATCATACTGTACATCAAAACAAGTTTAGAGGATATTATTGCAAAATATTTATCTCTTTTGAATACAGTTGTCTCTTATCAATTTTAACCTCTATAGTGTTAGTGTTTTAATTTTAACTGTCATTCATTTATTTAAAAAAAAAAATAATAATAAAAAAAAAACTGAGAAACGCAACTCAGACAACGCCTTCATCCTTTTCTCCTAAAGGTCAGCAAACTGAGGTTATTTAAATTGTAGCTACTAATTCACGATGGTGACCCAAAGATTAATATCGTTTTCTCTTGTCTGGATAACATGCATCTGCATTTCCGGTAACATCGCCTTCTACTCCATTCCACTGTATAAACACAGAACCCAGCCAACTTCCTAAGAGAGCCAGTGAACATCCTAGAGAGAGAGAATGCTGTTCCAGACAGGGAGAGAATTTTGAAATGTGAAATTAAAGCGAGAAGTAATGTCACTGATAGTGTGGATAGTTTCATTTTCCGCGGCTATAATGTTCCCATTATAAGTTATATGGTCACCAGCTGCTTAAGGCTTTGCTTTGTGTTGAATGGAGATATACTGTAATAAAGTAGGTGTTACAAATGACAAAATGGTGCAGAGGGCACTAATTCTCTAGGATAGGATTTCACTTGAATAAAGTCAAACTGATCGAAACAATTCTCGTGTTTTCATTACAACCTGACTTGTGGTGGTTTGCATGGTAACAATTCATAATTCCACTAGTGGTGGAACTGAAAGTCTGAATAATAAATTAAATCAAGGTTCATTTTAGGGTTTGTCGTAGAAGATCCACTTTGACCCACATACATTGTGAAGATGCAAAGAAGAATATATTGACATTAGTATAATTGTCACACATGGACACCAAATACAGCAGAGTGAATTTGGGAGGCAAAGACCAGAAAACCATCATATCTCAGCATGAATTATTTAATTTGGAGTTCATATAAAATGGATCAGAATATATAAACACAGGATCTTCATCATCCAATCAACGAAACATACCAATATTGCAAGTATCTCATATCCAGAACCTCTAACCATAATTTAAAAATTACTTAATTATAATTTGCACACTATTTTAGTTTTCTCTGGTTTCTCAGTAGTCCAGAGAGATATAATTACTGTTACTTTCTACAAATAAAAAGGATATCAAAATACACATTATCAAAAATAAAGAGGGTGAAGTTGAAGACAGTCTATTGTATTATTTTCCCCACATACTGTAGTTGTTAAGAGTCTTAAGGAATTCTTACTTGGGATGTATAGAGTATGGATGATAAAAATACAGCTTGTGTGTTGGCTGCCCAGATAAACAATTCAATAAAGCCGACCTAATACGTTTCTAAAGTACCAAAATAAAAATAATTAATTATCATATTTATTATTAATGATAAATATAAGAATAAAACTATTTTTCTCTTTCTCTGGAGAGCAAAATAAAGCAAAAAACCATCTGCCATTATTTTAGAAACTATTTGCAATCAAATATTATATGCAATTCCAATCAAGCACCAAATCTCAGTTTCAGGTGCTAAAACTGAAACACTTTTGAGAAACTCAAGTTTAGTTACTACACTTTTTTTTAAAATATTCTATGATAATTTGGAAAATGTGTTTTCCTGTTAAGAAATGTTTTGTAGAATAAACAAGATATCTATCTATGATATCTTATCTATCTATGATATCTTATAAGATATCTTATCTATCTATGAATGCATTCATGATGCTCTTTTCAAACAAATATTTATTCATTCAGTCGTCATTGTTAGACAACGGTTGATGTGACTTAAGATTTCACTTAGTTTAATAAAGGCTATGTTCTAAGGCTAATACACTCAGAGAAGCCTGAACTTATTGAAACCTGCAAATGCACACAAACATCAACGCTCAAAGTGTACAGAGGAAACCCTTGGCAAGAACATGCAAACTTCACACACAGACCGGATGAGAGATTCAAACCCCAAACCTTGAAAGAACAAGGTGACCGTGCTAATCACTACGCCACTGCTTCCTAAATGTGGCTAGAAATGAAAAAACAATTTTAAACAGTTTTATTACTAAATTGAGTTCACACTCCTGATCTACAGAAACAGCCCGCAAAAATATATCACGTTCTCATTTCATACTCACTTTGCAAGATCACTAATGTTTGCTGCTGCCCTGTGTTTGAACAAAAAGCCTGTAAAAGCTCCTCACACAGAAATAAGCATTCTGCAAATCTGGAGCTTGTTTAAACCTAAAGAAATACACTGGTTTATTTAATGAACTACAGCCTCAAAGGAATAAACATGTTCTCAGGCTTATCCCGAGAGAAATGTGTACAAGGAGAACATGTGAAGGATTGTCTAAACAGTCACCTGATGGTTATGAAGAAACTGGCAGCTTTGCAACAGGTGTGGCAAATATCTTGAGGCTCTCTCCATTAATCATCGTTAGACTTAAAGCTGCCAAATTGTGATGAGCTCAAAGTTCTCTTGAATTTCACTCAAGTTGCAGTTATTTGCACTGAAAGTAGAAAAACGCGTCTGATGTGATCGGAGTAAGGTTGGGAAAAGGTCAACCACAAAAAAAACCAAAAAAAAAACCGAATGCAACACACAGCAGCTGGTTACAGATTTAAAAGGGTCTTACCCCCCCAACTTCCTTGGGAACTTTGCCTGGTTATAATTTAATATTCCTTTTGACTACTTGTATATTACCAGATTACAGGAAAATCAACAAGCACCAGGTTTTAAAGTCATCCATCAGCTCTAGAGACCTCGCATGATTAACAACGGTTAGACATTATGGGAAATACAATGTTATGTAATCCGGATATTGCACTAAATGCGGTTATATCCCTAGCAAAGCTAAATAGGATACTGTCAAATTTGTTTCATTTCCAAAATTCACCTCTTGCTGATGAAAGCATTGGCTCCACCAGTTTTGTTGCATTTTGGAGCCATAACACTTTTATTTATATATTTTAATTAGAAACATGCAATCGCTTTGCATACAAGAGAGAAGATATACCTGTGTGCAAGAAGCCATTGTCTGCTACGTCCCATTCTCTGATCAAGATATAACCTTATGGAACCACAGACGCAAGTGACCATTTTAAATTAAAATGTAAAATATATTAAGAGCTGAACTGCAGACAAAACTGTTTAAGATGTACAAATCACACTTTAGAAAGTAGACTGGCATAATTACTCATCTGCACACTCAAATTTGTATGTGCTGCACACAAATCCATCTGGCATAAAGCAGAACATTTTTTTTTTTTAAATAAGACAAAGGAGGCAAAAACTGGGCTTTTCATTTTATTTATTTGTTATAAACAAAAGAGGTGGTCCTCTACTTGCCGGGGAGGATAACGCCATCATACTGAAAGACAAGCAGAGAGGAAAAAAAATAAAGTTGGAGCAACATTGATAAGGTGGCTAAGAAAAAAAGCCCACAAAACCACAGTAGCATGCATGTTCCTCAAAGCGCTGCTGTAAGCTCTTATGTTTAAGCAGTGGGTTAACATTTCAATGGCAATTCATCCAGGTATGGGTAAAGACAGATCACAGGGTAATGTAATCCACTTAAATATACCTTTTGCTGGAACCAGCGCATGGCCTCCTCCTTGCGGATGCGGTGCTTGAAGCCAATGCGTCCACGTTTCCTTTTCTTGTCAGCAATGCTGAAACCGGGTCTGCCCAGAACCTGCATTCACAAGGAACAGGAACAAAGTGCCTTATATTCATCATTTAAAA
>JAQQZT010000023.1:21536007-21561103 GCA_030068275.1 Clarias platycephalus
CAGATGGGCAAGAAACGGACCCCAAATATCTAAAAACTTATCCAAGGATTTGGATCGTGTGTATCTTAATTTTTCCAAAACAGATTTATATTTAACTCACGTTTGTGCTGGGCTCCAGCATGTTGTCTCCGTGCCATCCAGAAATTGGGACGAAAGCAACGGCAGCAGGGTTGTACCCAATCTTCTTGATGTAAGCACTGACTTCCTTGGTGATCTCCTCAAAGCGAGCCTGACTGTATGGGGGCTCGGTGGAGTCCATCTTGTTGACTCCAACGATAAGCTGCTTCACTCCCAGGGTGAAGGCCAGGAGGGCGTGCTCACGGGTCTGTCCGTTCTTAGAAATACCAGCCTCGAACTCACCCACGCCAGCAGCAACAATCAGCACAGCACAGTCAGCCTGTCATGAATGAATAAATGAATGAATGAATGAATTCGGGATACACTGGCTTGCATGTTTCCCACTACTATGCAGACTAAAAAAAAAAATTTTCATGTAGGGATTTTTTTTTTTTTTAATGTGTGTAAAAGACACATACCTGTGAAGTACCAGTGATCATGTTCTTGATGAAGTCTCTGTGTCCAGGGGCATCAATGATGGTGATGTAGTACTTGCTGGTCTCAAATTTCCAAAGAGAGATATCGATGGTGATGCCACGCTCACGTTCGGCCTTCAGTTTGTCCAACACCCAGGCGTACTTGAAGGAGCCCTTGCCCATCTAGTTCCAGAGAACATATAATGTTTCCGGTCATACAATGCAATTTCAAAATGTTAGAATTTGTTTTTAAATTATCCACTGTGCAACAAATAATGAATAAATTATTCATTGTGTCTCTAATAATAATTAAATTATACACACTGTAACTAATAATAACCAAATGATACATAGTGTAACTAATAATA
This sequence comes from Clarias platycephalus, assembly GCA_030068275.1. Taxonomy (NCBI): domain Eukaryota; kingdom Metazoa; phylum Chordata; class Actinopteri; order Siluriformes; family Clariidae; genus Clarias; species Clarias platycephalus. The sequence goes on from JAQQZT010000023.1 coordinate 21,536,909, forward strand.
GTGAAATAATACAATGTGTAGCTACCATCGTCTCACACGTTGTCCATACCGCTTTGTCCTTTATACAGGGTCCTGGAACCTATACCAGGAAAAGCAGGACGTCGCAGTGCCACACATTACACTATGGGCGACTTAGGAACACCAATTAGCCTAACCTGCATGTCTTTGGACTGGTGTGAGGAAACCAGAGTACCCGGAGGAAACCCACCAAGCACAGGGAGAGCATGTAAACTTAATACACACAGACCCTGAGGCGGGAATCGAAACCAGACCCTGGAGGTGCAAGGGCGAAAGTGCTAACCACTAAACCACTGTGCTGCCATTGTGTTGTTGTTGGTCTTTCGGCTGCTCCCAACAAGGGGTCGCCACAGCGGAATATCCAGTCCGCACTACAACTTGGCACAGGTTTTACACCGGATGCCCTTCCTGACGCAACCCTCCCATTTTATCCGGGCTTGGGACCGGCACTGCCATTGTGTAACTAATCATAATGAAATTAAATACAGTGTAACTAATAACAGTGAAATCGCACTGTACTGTAACTAGTAATAATGAAACTGCTCACTAAGTAACTAACAATAATCAAAATGTATCAGTGTGTAGCTAATATTTAAACCCTTTTAATGTATAACGAATAAAATGTTTTAACCAGTAATGAACTTGACTGTTCAAAATTGCTCAGTAACTCTAACTGGTCAGCAGAGGGCGCTCTTACTGCACGCTCAGGCGTTAGCGCGGCGCGCCCATAAAAAGACAAGCAGCGTGCTTTTCCCATGTATTCACGGTTTATTCATAGCACCACCGAATGTCCGTGTGCAACCACACCTCAGCTGCTTCCTTCTCGAATTTCTCAATGGTTCTCTTGTCGATTCCTCCGCATTTGTAGATCAGGTGGCCCGTGGTGGTGGATTTGCCGGAGTCGACGTGACCAATAACCACGATGTTGATGTGGATTTTTTCCTTACCCATATTGGCGATTTACTGTGGAGAAACACGGGTTTCGTTAGTGACATGAGCAGTGGTGCTGACACGATTTCTTTTAGAAGTCAAAAATGACCGACATAATGTTCCTTCGCGTAAAGCGTCAACGTCGGCTTTCTGTGGTGATCTTTATTTTTGAGACAATGGCGTCTACATAAACTACGAGCTTAGAAATCAACCCAAGCAGCTCAAACGATCGCTAATTTGAAGCAGTCATCGTTTTTTTTTTTTTAAGCGTCACTGAGAGAACATTAAAAGCATGGAATGTGCGTTAAAGGAACTGTACTGGTGTCCGGATTTCCTGCCACCTGTACAAGCACATTTCCAGTCTTGCGAGTTTGATTTATATCCGGAATTAGGGAAAGACTGATGAACAGGTTCTTCGGCTCTTTTATAATAACCCCTCCCGTGTACAAGTGTGATCAAAGGGAACTGTGACTCAGCCCGGCTCCCCCACCCTCTCTTGTATCCTCCATGTTGAGCCGTTGGAGCTCGCGTGTGTGCGCGCGCCGGCCATGTTGTTTAAAGCACTGGCATAAACCCGACAGCGCGCGCGTTCTCAATGACAATATCGCGCACAAATCTATAACACTGGCGAAAACAAGCGTTTCATTTCCCCCTCTCTGCCTATTATACCCCCCTATCTAAATATCCCCACAGCACATTACACTTTGTAACCAAACATTTACAATCACGTTTTAACTAGTTACATTATACCAAAAATTCAACGTAAAAAAATTACTTTGAAGTCCAAACACCACTCCTCTGAATCCCATTACCCCTCCTACCCTGTTTAAGGCATCTTAAGTTAAGACTAAACCCACGTCCTAGTTGATTACAAATATATACCTTGCCCTCTACATTCAATCAGCCCCCCTCAAAAGTTCATTAACTGTAAGCTTGGTAACTTACCAAATCCCAGCACTGCCTGAACAACCCAAAGTAAAGCTGGATAAAAAGGACCGAGTCACACTGACCGTCCTAATTTATACCGCTTCGTCAAGTTAGGGAGGGTACCAGTGCCTGGACACTTGATCTATGATACGAATAAAACGGGGGTATCATTGGTTGGCACAGCAGGCATACACAGCCATGATTGGACATAAATTTAACACCATCAGAAGCACAGCAGACAAGAAACAAGGACACAGCTGAGCTGCATTAGCAGCAGTTTCCATACAAATGGAGGAAAAATAATAATAAAATACACACGTTGTGCAATTTTTAATACCTTTATTAATTTCTCAGCAGCTTTCCTTCCAATTTTAACTGTGGCAACAGGTGCAGATCTAAACCATTCAACTCAAATTAACAACTGAAAGATGCTATCTGTCAAACAGTGAAGCCACAACAATTATCCTTTCCTGCGAAAATTTTTCCGATGAGTTTTAATCAGCATTAGCCAGTCCTTGAGTAGAGTGCCCAGGTTGAGAGAAATTCCAGGAAATGGGGAAGGACGCCCCACCACCTTTAAAACAACTGGAATGAGAATTCACTTGGTCTTGGCAGCCTTCTGTGCAGACTTTGTGACCTTGCCAGCACCAGCAGCCTTCTTCTCGACACTCTTGATGACGCCGACAGCTACGGTCTGCCTCATGTCACGCACAGCAAAACGACCTAAAAAAAAAAAATACAAATACGAGGGGAACATGGCATTAGTCAGGTTGTAAAGCACACAAGGCACGGAAACAGTAGAAGTCTCCCATTTATGCAACAAGTATGTTGGAATACTTACCAAGAGGAGGATAGGTGGAGAAGCTCTCAACACACATGGGCTTGCCAGGGATCATTTCAACAATGGCAGCATCTCCAGACTTCAGGCTCTTGGGGTTGTCCTCAAGCTTCTTACCAGAACGACGGTCGATCTTCTCCTTAAGCTCAGCAAACTTGCAGGCAATGTGAGCAGTGTGGCAATCCAGCACTGGAGCGTAGCCCATAGAGATCTGACCAGGGTGGTTCAGGATGATGACCTATAGGACAAAGACAGGTTAGTCTTCACTAGCACAAGCTTGAGGCTAAAGTAAGACATTCGAAGATGGAGGAAATGGAAGCAGGCCAACCTGAGCATTGAAGCTGCCAGCCTCCATGGGTGGGTCGTTCTTGCTGTCTCCAGCCACGTTACCACGGCGGATGTCCTTCACAGACACGTTCTTCACGTTGAAGCCAACGTTGTCACCAGGGGTCGCCTCTGGGAGGGACTCGTGGTGCATCTCAACAGACTTGACCTCAGTGGTCACGTTGACTGGGGCGAAGGTCACAACCATGCCAGGCTTGAGAACACCAGTCTCCACACGGCCCACGGGTACAGTTCCAATACCTGAAGACATGAACAGCCAAATGAGCCGACTGAAAAAGCTAGAGTTTGTACATCTACTTTTAATAAAATACAAAAAAATAATAATAATAAAAACCCACAAACCTCCGATTTTGTAGACATCCTGCAGGGGCAGACGGAGAGGCTTGTCAGTTGGGCGGCTTGGGGGCAGGATGGCGTCCAGGGCATCCAGGAGAGTGGTGCCGCTGCCATTTCCCTCCTTGCGCTCAACCTTCCATCCCTTGAACCATCCCATCTACACCAGAGGAAAGAGAAATAAAGCCAGTTAGCCATCAGCCACCTGTACAATATAAGCAATTCAGCACAACAGCTTTATAGTTAACTTACGTTTGTGCTGGGTTCCAGCATGTTGTCTCCGTGCCATCCAGAAATTGGGACGAAAGCAACGGCAGCAGGGTTGTACCCAATCTTCTTGATGTAAGCACTGACTTCCTTGGTGATCTCCTCAAAGCGAGCCTGACTGTATGGGGGCTCGGTGGAGTCCATCTTGTTGACTCCAACGATAAGCTGCTTCACTCCCAGGGTGAAGGCCAGGAGGGCGTGCTCACGGGTCTGTCCATTCTTGGAAATACCAGCCTCGAACTCACCAACACCACCAGCAACAATCAGCACAGCACAGTCAGCCTAGAGAAGGAACAAAGCAGGGGGAAATAAGCTCGTCAATGGTCACATTTCCCCAGAGTAAGAAAACAGCTAAATGACTCAATGAATCGCATACCTGTGAAGTACCAGTGATCATGTTCTTGATGAAGTCTCTGTGTCCAGGGGCATCAATGATGGTGATGTAGTACTTGCTGGTCTCGAACTTCCAGAGAGCAATGTCGATGGTGATACCACGCTCACGCTCTGCCTTCAGTTTGTCCAACACCCAGGCGTACTTGAAGGAACCCTTACCCATCTGGAATTAAAGACCAAACTTTATCAGAAAAAGCTTTATGACAAAGCATTAACATCGTGATATTAAAATTCATAATGATTAAAATCTTTAACAAGGCAACAATTTAGAGTAGTGTGTTGGAGGGGGGAGGGGGGGCCGGCTCACACGCGCAGCCGTGGGCGCCATTACAGCCATCTACGTCACCGCGCATGCCCCTCCCACCCCACACCCTGCCGGCTCACACGCACCATAACGCGTGCTTCGGGCGCCATCTTGGCTCAAGTGAGTCAGAACTTAAATTTTCATCTAAACTGTAACCAACTCACCTCAGCGGCTTCCTTCTCGAACTTCTCGATTGTTCTCTTGTCGATGCCTCCACATTTGTAGATCAGATGGCCGGTGGTGGTTGACTTTCCAGAGTCGACGTGGCCGATAACCACGATATTAATGTGGGTCTTTTCCTTTCCCATGATTTCTTAAGTTTCTGTCGGGGGGAATAAACAAAAGAAAATCATTTAGAGGGAAATATTCAATTAACATGGTGTTGTATTTCGGCAAGATTCACCAACAACGTCTTGATGAGAAGTCAGAGAGTCAAGGCCTAACTTAACCTGTAGGCCGGCCACACGCCAGGGAGGGACACGTGTTTAGGGCCACGTAAGATTTACAGAAAAAAAATTCGAACAATACAACTAAATTAAATTACACATATACAACGTATACATTTAAATTTATTTGAACATCAACCGCCATATTTTAAACACTCACACACAGGCCTGAGAGACTCGTAACTGACTCGGAGCCTTTGTTCTGAACGAGGTGAACCGGCAATTATTCAAAAATGACGCTGACCAATTAACAACTAAAAACGAGCTTTAAGAGACACATCGACAAGAAAAAATCTAATCAACCACCAAATAGCCCATTAAAAAGACGTTTTCAATAAACTTATCCAACATTCCAACACTACATCCTCCTCTACGAAAAAAAACGGAAGTCATTTCCATCATAACTGTAACACATACAAAGTAAAGCTATAAAAGGCATAATTTCTAGGTATTAAAGGTAAAAAAAAAACAGGCCATTTAGGAAGCACTTACCAAGGTTTGGCGATTAGTCCGCAGCAGCTGCTCCCCTATGCCAGGTTAACAGAAAGAGACCGAAAAATGCTTGAGACTCGGAATTTATATGCAAGTAGGCGGTCGGGTTTCCTCCCCTCCTCCCGCACTGACCCGCAAATCGCACGTATTTTCACAGCAAAATCTCCCCGCCTCGTCTCTGTGACATCATCAATGTGCTTCACAGATTCCGGGCTTGACCCACTGAAGTTTCACCTAAAACGTTCGGAGACAAAAATATGGATGGAATTATGTTTGTATCCCTCTTTTTTTTTTTTTTTTTTTAAATATAACTACTAGATATGATTATCAGAATATATATTTTTAAATAATGTAAGCATGAAGCATTTTAATGTGACATGTAGAGTGAGCCTTTGTGTTGTTTTTCACTTTAAATGGTTAATGCATTATCTCTGCATTAGTTTGTAAATAAGCCTTCCTCTTAGAGCCCCCAATAGACTTACTGCTCTTAGACACTATGCCTAAGTATGAGTTATGAAGCCTGTATAGGGCATGCTGCCATGTTTAGTATGTACTCTATACTGTATGTCAAAGCAGGACACATGAGCTGTACAAAGGGCTTTAAGGGATGGGCTCACATAAAGGCTTGAGCAACCTGAAGTGTACTGTATGTTTAGTTATATATAACTTTATATACAGTTTATATAAACTGTACTCACTGTGATACCTATACCTGCATACCATAGCTTTGCAAATAACAAAGGTTTACAGATATTGAAACTGCTTGCAGACTTTTTGAATGCACATTGTATTCACAATCAGGTATTTACATTCAAAACGCTTGGCTGATAATAGAAGATGAATCACCATTGTCTACTCTGGGTCTCCTCCCAAAGTTACACCTATTCACATTCAAACTTGATCTGCAGACAAGGACACTGTGGGGGTTTTCCTCAATTAGCACACTTTATTCAATCAAAGCCCAAACTGATTATTTCTTGCTTAAAAATGTTAAACTTATACTGAAATCTGTTTAGAATTTCTGTTTTATAAAGACATTCTAACATTACCAACATACAGTATATTAGCCTACTGGTACCACGCTATGCAGAGTGCCTCATAGTCTCCATCACTTTTTAATGGACCTATTTCAAGCAGCTGGCTTCCCTCTGAGCCTCCTCTCAACTCCCTTTTGCTTCCCTAGTTTACAGGCCTAACCAACAGCTGTTTCTTTCAGTCAGACACGGATACATGCACAGTCTCATACACTCCAGGCTCATGCAGTGGCAGTTTAAAAGCTACCTCCATGCCACACAAAATGTAACTTCTATTATTTTTGCTATCAAGTGACAGGTTATTCATGCAACACTTAATATTAATATTTAAGCAGAATCTGCTTTGGGTATTGGAATAAGGTCTGAGGGAAATCTAAAACAGGAAAACCATGGAGAATTTATCATATTTAAGCTAGGTATTATATGTACCTTATTGAAAGACATTTCATTTCCAAAGATATGTACATCAAAAAACAATGATTGTGCTTTAATTGTAACTTATTTTAAATGATTATTACAACATATACAAGCTCATCTAAACAAATAGAAAGAAATGGAATAAAAACTATTACTTTATTTTGAAGACAAATGACTTCTAAATTGCCCAACCGTGAAACAATGGAGCAAGTTTCTAATACCGTAAACTAGTTATAGCAATGTATGCAAAGTATTAACTGTGAACATGGTTTCAAAATGCAAACACATTTCATTTTTTTCTTTCTCTTTGTTTGGTTGGTTTTTAACTGAATGTAGTAGCTTTTTAAGTATTCCCAAAATGTTAAGAAAGCAGGGAGTACAACAAGACAGGCAATATGCAACATATAAAAACATGCATTAATTGAATGTCGTTAAAGGAGAGACTTGCCACCAAACCTGATAAACCAGATTTATTCATACATTCATGTTATAAAAGTTTACTCATGAGAAAAGTCATTCACTTTGGATAGTATTTTTGAATTTATACAAAACATAACTAAGAGTTACTTATTACTGTGTTACTCCTTAAAGTGTGGAAAACTGTAAATAGGAAAAGGTGCATGTGTTTGTGTGTGTGTGGGAGAGAGAAAGAAATGATAAGCAGTAACCTCCACAATATACAGTATAAGGCAGAGGCTTTCCATAACCCATAGGCTGACTTTCCATAAACAAAACGCTTTAAATGGCCAAATATGTTGAATGTTTTTATTTCCATCCCTTCAACAACAATTATATTAACCATGATTAGTCAGCACAAGATTTTCTTGCTTTTGTGTTTTGTTTAGAATGAGCTCCTGCAGAGCTTCACTTTACAGGTATTAAATTAAGTAACATTTACTTTGGGAGTTAATTTAATTGCTAACTAATCTATATGATAATGAAGGCCTGGGCCATTTTGAGACACAGATGTCAGTTAAATATGTAGGACAGAGGAAAAGCATGAACGAAACAGTTACATGGTGTGGTCTGAAAGGGCAGTCATATGACTAACACTGATAAGAATTTATCACAGAAGTGGAGCGCCAAAGCAGACGCGTAAACGATTAATATACTGTACTTGAAACAACAGTTAGTGTCCGTTCTTCTGCCTCAACTTTTTTTTCCTATTCTCAAGGGAAAGCTGTTTGTTAATGTCTCCAGTCTCTTCACCTTGTTTATGTGTCTCACCTTCCCTGCTCATGTGAGACGTCAAAGCTTATCTAACCTCTGTCCCCAGTTAGCTTTTTTAACAGCACTGAAAACTGACCTTACTCTCAAACCAACATATTTTCCCTAAGATAATGGTCTGTTATCAAAATTGTGGGGGAACTTTTTCACATGTTTCACTTCATATAGCAAGAGCATAGTCCACCGTAAACTTTGACTATTTGACTGGCATGTAAAATGACACATGGTACTCTGGATCTAGGTCAAGTCCTGGCAGAGGTTCAATGTTGAGTCATGTATTTGGAAAGGAAGGGCCTCAACCTTCTATTTTCCTCTAGGACATATACACAAAGCAAGTCGGTTAAAGTCAAGAAAGTTTCTTATTAAACTTAACTTGTTTAGAAGCAAAGAAACCTATCCAAATTTAAACTAGTCTTGCAATGAAAAAAAAAAAAAACTGGGACAAATATTGGACACAAAGTGACAAATATTGGACAAAAAAAATCTGTGATTAAACTTTATCTCTCAAGATAGAGTAGTTATGCAACTTGCCCCTTTGACAGATAAGTAGAGATAAATATAAGATGCCATCTTACTAACACCTGGGATCTGAAGCTGTTACAAAGAGAATGAAATCCCAAAACTTTGCACGTAAGCGCAATTCCAGTTGGCCAACCCCACCCTCCTCTGCCCAAACAGCAAAAAATGAAATGCTCACACTTGCTAATTTACTCACACATTCCACAGAGCATTTGGGTGTGATTTCTGATGGTGGTAATACTCACTTGCATGTGTGAGCACCCTAGGATCCTGTCTGAGAACCTGAGAATGCAAATAAGTCCCATTAATGTGCAAAAGGGATTCTTTTTCATGCATTTTACAACTGTGATGAGGTAAATCATGGCACTTCACAAGACACAAGATAAGTCAAAAGCTGATTTATTATATTGCTACTAAAATAGACACTATTATAAAAATCTATACAGCTTTCCACAATTTTGTGGTTACACATTTCCTGATACAATTTAACATTAACATGCAAATTTAACCAATTTCGCAAATATATTTAATATTTTGTGAAAGTGATTTTTCCAAATATTACAAGGGAAATATCTGTGCTTAAAAAGACAGTTTCCATAAATCAGTCTCATGTCACAAGGCAAAATTTACAACCGCCATGGTAGGTGTTTAAACGTCAGTATTAGTAGAATGAATAATTCTATTATTATGTTTCCAAAAGAGAAGATAAATCATGAAAAACAGATATACTACTCAGAATGTGGAACATAAACGGGATATACAAATACCTTTATCCTGAATCAATATTCTAATAAAAATTATAAAGTGTCTGTTTTAAAAAGATGTAATAGTTTAGCAGCCAATATGAATGAAAAACAGTGATGGACCTATGGAGTTATAGACTTGGGAAAGTACAACATGTAAGAGATAAACATGTATGTACAGGACTTAATGGCTCTGTGTTTACCCTGACACCCAAATGGTAAACATTCTGTCAGAGATCACTGTAAGTGGAAACCTTTTTAAGAAGCTAAAGGTTCTTATTAATTACAATATATGTTTCAAATTGAACAAAATAAAACCGCACACAATAAACACTCCAATGTTGTTCAGGGTGGGTGTAGATTACGATACTGGATGTTTTCTCTAACTTTAGTCAAACTATTAGGACATTTATTTTAGGACGGGAACTAGATATGAACTTAAAAAAGAAAGACAGAAAGGAAAATGAAATGAAAGAGACATATGGACAAAAAAGAGAGAAAATAATAAGGAAATAATAGGAAAAATCAAAAGAAAGAATAAGAGACAGAAAGAAGACAATAGGCAGCAAGAATGATATATAGGGAGTAGTAAAGGGGGAACTAGAGACAGTCAGAGAGAAATAAAAAGGAGGACAGACAGAACGACAAAGAAAGGGACAGAGAGGGAAAGGGAGCAGGAGGAAGAAATGTTAATCTGTGACGTTGCAGGGTATGACAGCAATTTTTTGTGACGCATTTTTCCTGCGACGAGCTTAAAGTCTAGCGATGGGGATTTCGGCTCTTTTCACTGAGTCAGACCATTTGACTCAGCAGACCAAGAAGAGTCGATTCCTTTGGCTGACTAAACAGATCCTTGGAATTTTCCTATTAAAATTCGGAAAGTCTGTGATAGATTAACCCAGTAATTGTTTTTCACTGAAAATATTATATTGAAAATAAAAGAAAATATATCTAAATGTTTGTAAATTAGCATTAACATTATATTGTACCTGCTGCATGTGTGATTCATTAAAATGATTCATTTCCATTGATTCTGAAAAGCGGGTACATGTTCAACAATGCTTCTCAGGCATGCTGCCTCATACACACCTCAGAGTCATACACACATCACTTTATTAAGTTACAATGTAATAAAAGCAACGTTGTTTTTTGTTACATCTACAAAAAAAAGTGTGTGAATAAGTAACGGAAGAAACGGAACATTTAAAAGTCGCACCTATGCTGGTCGGTTATTAGGAACCAGATCAAAGAGTCGACTCTTGCATAAACGACACATCAGTATTTCGGGTCGGTAGTAGAAACCGTAAGCCAAAATTAATATATTGTGATATATATATAATGGCCTGGAATTGGAAATATTCTGAAACGAAGGAGCTGCTGTCCATCCGATCACAGGAAGAAATCATTCGGCTCTTCTTTAGAGTTTTATTCCTCAGAGAATGATGCTGAAGTGATGCAGACATCCTGAAGTTTGTGCCCTAATCCAGCAGTGGATTTATTTTCCATTAAGACTAATTGTATAAGTCATTCTACAAAAATGGTGGAAAGTTCCGGCACTTAGATTTGCTGATGCCTAAATCATTTAAATGAACATAACAGATACATTATTTGTGGATCTTTAGAAAATATAGTATGTACTTTATATCATGAAATACATTTTATTACTTTAAACTTAAATATTTAATTGTAGCATTCTTTTTTAAAAGGCCAAGTTCAAAGAAATGTCTTGTTACTTTGATCATACTTCAAAGCAAGACTGTATACCTATAAAAAAAAAATAAAAAAATAAAAATAAATAAAAATTATATATATATATATATATATATATATATATATTTAAATTTCATGAAATAAATCTGATTCACACTAATATCAATATCTTACAAAAATAACTGATTACAAATAATAATATGAAATAAATATCAGTCACCAAAAATATGTAATTGTTGTTACAGTTTCATAAAAAGAGTTTTATTTTTAAAAAATACATTTGATAATTTGAAATTGTTTCTGCATCAGAGGTCACTAGATAAAGAGCACTGGACAAATGCAAAAGGGATGTCAGATGTCTTATTTCTTTTGTTTAGAAATGTCATTTGTCAAATGTTTTTTTTGTGCAATTTTATGCGAAGCTCTTTAGTCAATTTATAATTATAACTGTTAAAATTGGACATAACTGATAACATCTAATAATTAATTTTGAACTAATTGTAAACTTGTACACATGCAAACCATTTTGTAAATATTGTTTTCTCTAAATTGTCATTGGTGTTACCATCATTTGTGTTACCAGGAAGAGAAGTAACACCAGTTATTAAGTGTATAAAAAAAATGCATTAAGCTCTACTTTTTGTGGATTCATAAAGTTTAAACGTAAGGCATTGCTATTAAATAAGTTATAGGTGTGAAAGAAGAAATACATTCCAGGAGATTTTTTTTCATCCAAATTTCACCTTTTCTGTAGAATGACCCATAAGCTTTAAAGTCACTTTTTAAGCTCATACGTGACTCTAAATCAAATCTAACCCACACACACACACCTTCAAACACATTTCTTGAACAATGTATGATTATTACAAGAGCTCTTTTGTTGACTCGGAAATTATTAAGGGAGATTTCAGCTTAGAATTAGCAAAAACTCAAAATGTGGTTAACTGACATAAGGACATTAAGACCGTTCTAAGAATTTATTCAAAATTCCATTCGTGCATTTTCCATACTGCATGTATATCCTGTGTAGAGATGCAGGGAAGCCTCTCTCAGAGAACTCAGGGCACACGGGGGTATGGCAGGATGAGGCACCAACGCGTCATAGGGCACAAGCACACACCCACTTATACAACAAATCAAACTGTACACTACAGGAAATGTGGAAACGCCAATCAGCCTACAACTCATGTCTTTGGATTGTGAGGGAACCAGAGTACCTGGAGGAAATCTACAAAGCACAGAAAGAACACACACACACACACACACACACACAATGAGACCAGAGGGAGGATTTGATGCTCTAACCCTGGAGGTGTGAGGCAACAGTGCTAACCCCAGCACCACAATGGCCCATTTGTTATATACAGTATAATCAAACCCTGGAGGTGCAAGGCGACAGTACCAACCACTAAGCCACTGTCCTGGTTATTTTATATTAATTTACTGATAATTACATTTCAGTTATTTGGGCAACAGCATTCTACTTCAAAAGAGGTCTTAGCAGTTGATATTATAATATCATTGGAAATAATAGAGACAAAAGAATGAGATATTTTGCATTTCTACTTCTCATGATCTTCATTAAATTCAAATAAGGCTTCTTCTTGTACACATGACTTCAAAAGGTGAATTTGTTCAGGTAACAGGATTTAGTAAATATGTAATTCACGGATAATGATGTTTTAAGCATGAACTGCTAAATAGATTTACATTAATGACTATTTGCACGCTTAAAAATTATTTTTCATGACGGTTTTGTTAATTCTTAAGTGATGCATATGAAACATGAACAAACAGTACATTATTGTGAAAAACACAACCATGTTCATTAAACACTTAAATTGTTACTTTAAATTCATATTTTTCCCCAGAATCTCCTCTATCTCCTCAGTCACCACAGAATAAAAGTGCCAAGAAAGTATCACAGGGGGGAACAAATGGTGAAGGACATGAAAGAGTTTTTCACTGAAATGGACAGAGACTTTGAGGAAAGAGAGCGCACTTCATTTCCTGGAGCAGAGGCAATATGAAGAGTGTTTAAGGAAAGCGGCAAAAGAGGAGGAGAGAGACGAGCGGGCTAGGCAAATGGCCATGTTTAAAGAATAACTAGAATCTCAAAATAATCTTCTAAAAGAACTCTTGTGGCGAATCCAATCACCGTGGTTGACCCCTCTAAAAACCATGATGAACCTAAAACCACTTCCAGTGTTGCAAACAGTCCAGAGACCCAGGAATGCATGAAATATGTACATGATAGTCATGTAGGTGAGTTTGAACTTGCTAGCTCCGCTTACTCTTAATACTAGTGCCTACGAATTAAGATTGATAAAATAGAAACCATCTAGTTAATGGTTTTAAACAATGGTATTTTTCTGTCGTGCATGTTTACAGAATCTCTTCAATCACCACCGCACTAAAGGGTATCGCAGGAGGAACAAATAGCAAAGGACATGAAAGAGTGTTTTAAAGAAAGTGTTTTTAACAGTCAGCCATTAGTATTTCGACATGGGAAACTCTTCGGAAATTTGTGGTATCTTACCAACAGGCCAAAATGCATTTTTTTTTGTCTCAATAACTTCAAGAAAGAAGAAGCTGATCAGAGACCAAAATACTGATGTACAAGAAGAATAAAACATTTCGATATGTGCCGTGGATGATGCCTGAGCTCTGGTTACTGTCTATGTAAATGTACTGTGTATGTGCTCCCGGTGTCCATAAGGGTTTCTTTGGGATTTTGATTTCCTCCCACATTCCAAAATGCTAGTAGGTGGACTGTTAAGATAAATTGTCCCTAGGTGTTAATAAATGTGTAATAAGCTCTTTTATTCTAACGGAGTTATCGTTTCCATAGCAGCTTAAACTGGGACTTATTAGTACTTATTAGTAGTGTGTCATCCACACCAGAATACAAGCCTGGGAAAAAAGCATGCAATTCACAAACATTCCTTCAATGTTCGTTTAACATTTATTATTAGGTGAACAAGAATCCTTTCTTCAGTCACTTCCATAAGTATTTTAGCATTAAGTACTTTAATTTTCGTGCTCACCCATACATTAAAAAGGCTGCTTATTAAATGATTAGTCTGTGTAGACAGTAGTACTAAAAGCACTAACAGTACCAGTCTATTCAGTTATATTACTGAATAAATAAATTGTGCTATTTTTGCAGCTGCTGTGTGATATGCATAAATACTACTTCCCTTGACTGGTTCCCTTCTGGATCACATGTTTTTGGTCTGATCATGTGACAAGCTGTGCCATGGTACCAAGAGCTTAAAATTTGTTCTATTTTTTTTTTTATATATAAATAAAGGTTTTCATTAATCATGGTAATTTTAAAAAATATACCAGCATACATGGCAATCTGTTATGTTATTTCAAAACACTTAATGAGTCTTGGTGCATCCACAGAATAAACAAAAATACAATAATAAGTACTACTGGAGCAGGCTAATTAACTTGCCATGTGCCTTCACATACATTATACTGAATATATATATCAGACACTTTCCTACTGTTAAAAAAAAATCTTACTGTTTAAATCTTACATTTACCACAATGTGTGATGCACTGAATTAATTATATTTAAAAGGTTTAAAATATCCATTAAACACACAAAATTTCACAGTAATTAAAATCAATACAAAAAAATCTAATGTTTTCATACAGCACATTTATAAAATAAAAAAGTTAATTGCAAACTTTGAATTTTTTATGCTACAATTGTTGTATACAGTATCTTAAAATAATTGCATAATATAAATTTTGTAAACGTTTGTAAATGGCCTGTTCTATAAATACATACAAATTGTGGTTTAAAAATTACAGGTAAACATGATGCTGGCGTTAAGTAAGATTTTCTATAATTAAGAAATATCACATGAGAGAAAGTGCTGTTGTACTAAATATCGACATGACTGTGATGAGGGCGCGTTATTATCAACAGATTATGATCTGTTTGTTTATATGATTATTTTGCTCTGCAAACACATATCCTTCCGTGACTGGCAGAGCTCATGAACGACAGCTGGTGTAATTAACAGGGGTGAAAGTAGTTTCAATTTTGTATTGGTTATAGGTAGCCAAAAAGTATGGAAATTAAACTATGGAGGAGGTTGACGGTTCCAAAAAACTTATTCCACTTTGGAATATCAGCTAACTTCGAGGTTCTGGGTTTGAGTCTCAGGTTTGTGCGCTACATAGAGTGTAAGTTAAAATCTCTTGTTCCAAACACCAAGAAGTGCCTTTCATCAGAGATTAGAGAGGGATTTGGGATTCAGCCTTGTATTAGAAGCTAGTTAGCTTCGTAGCTTGGATTAACCATGAACAGATCAACCCGGATGGCTCAGAGGTGATTTGGAACGACTTGGAAGCAATTACTGTTACTGAGACAAAGTGTTTAAGATGACACAACGTCATCAGATGTGTTTTCTTTCTGAAAGTGCTTACGTGACTAGCTTTGAATGTGGGTTTTGGCAGGCAGCTGCTCTCCCCTCTTTCTAGTACTGCAGACCTACTTTCACCCATACTGGCATTTAGTGTAATTAACAATTGTTAGAACACTTGTGACATGAAGTGATACATACAGTTAAATAACCCAGTGCTGTTATGCTCTATATCACCACTCATGTAATGCCTCGGTCAGAGCTAACTGTAACTGTAATTAATATAATGTATAGACATTCCATAATTATAAGAGGTAACAGTTATTCTCATGGTCTGGTCCTTATTTTCAGATAAACCTTAACCATATTATTAAGTATTCTGGATTAGACAAACATCAAGTCTCAAAACAAATTATCACATTTTTCACATTACATTATTGTTTCCCCATATTCTCTTATTATATTGCATTTAAAAAATATATTAAAAACATAAACTAATTGAAGTCATTTAAAAAATAAAATCTTTAAGTGAATCACTTAATACTTTGTATTTTCAAACCATGTTCAGTCCCTCTCCTCTGTCTCTGTTTCTGTCAGCTTCTCCCTTAGTGCCCAAGATTGGATCTTTCCAGAACCAAACAGTGTGAAGTATAAGGCTCCAAATACACTCACTCCTGCTGACAAATAGAAGACGTTCATCCAGCCTGTCAGAGATTGCTTTGAGGAGAAAGAAATATCATAAATCAAAAGAGTTTGTAACATCATGTGGTTTGTTATAACTAAATCTAAGTTTAATTATGTATGTGTATGTAATCTCTTATTATCTTACATCTTTGACAAGTTGACCCACTGCAATTGGTGCTAGTATTCCTGGGATAGTACCAAAAGTGTTGGTGATTCCGAGCAGTATGCCAGCATACCTGAGAACATGGGATATTGAGAGGAAAAAAAGAAGGGGAAAAAGAAAGCAAGCTTGGTAAAATATTTCCTGCAGTCAGTGTATATATAGTATACATATATAGAGTACAGTGCCCACAGCAATATATACAAAAATATATTATTATTACTACTATTATTATTTTCATTATAATGTACTTATATGTATATCTGCTTCTTTTTTTTTTTTTACACCTTAGACTAGATGTCTGGAGTCTTTTATTTATTTATTATTACTCTTTCTATACTATTCTGTTTTTTTTTTTTTTTTTTTAATCTACTCCTGTCATTTTCTTGTGCCTTTTTTCTACGCTTTGGCAATATAACAAATATGTAAATATTTGTCATGCCAATAAAGCACCTATAAATCTTTAAATATATGCTAAACATATAGGCTAAAAAATATTATGAAATCTATAAATATTTCATAAATACATGGCTGCTTATCTTAAAATTTAATTCATATAGTGAATATTTTCCATCACCAAATAAATGAAAAATATTTTTAAATGGCCATTTAAGTGCAAAAAACAAAAAGGCACTGTTTCTTATACAGACAACATTTTTAGAAATAGAGATCAAGAAATGAAACAAGCTTGTGATCTCGGGAGATCATTGTGCTCTTACTGAGGAGCAATATCCATCTGGTTAATGAAGACTCCAGCTGCGCTGATGCCCCCGAATGTGTTGGATAACGTGAGAAAGGTAACAGCCAGGACGCCACTGCAGCCAGAGAATACGACAGCAATCAGGAAAATCGCTGGAACAACCAAACCTGTTGAAACACAAAAAGACTTAAATTGAGAAGATGACGCGTTTCCTTTAGAGCCTGGTTCCTTTCATTGTTTCTTTCTCATGTCATCTTCAACAATGTTTTTTCCCTGTCATTGCTGCTTATTATGGACTTAAAATCATATTCGGATTTCTGTGCAGCTGCTTTGTGATTATTCCCATACTATTAAACTGAATATTAGATTTTGCCGAAGTTAAGATGCATCTTGTGATACCTGAGAGCGACCTTAGTGCCAGTCACTAACCTAAAATAGTGAAGATTTTGCGGATAGCGGTTACACTTAGTATGCTTTTCTCCAAAAGATAGTCTGCGGCCACACCAGAGAGCACGGAAAACAACCAGCTGCCTAAGTAGGGTAGCGCTGACAGGAAGCCGTTCTATGCAGCAGAATAAGAGAAAGTCAGGTGAATAGTGCTGGTCAGTCCAATAGTGATCGAGACATTTATAGACAGTATTTGTTATTCATTTATGCATACTGCTCTAAAAGGCTGCGGTCAGTGGGTTAAAACTTATAAGAATTCTTACCTGGCGTAGGTCAAAGTGCAGCACTGTGTCCATGTAAGTAGGCAGGGAGGTAAGCAGCGTGTAGTAATACCAGTTAGAACACATCTGTGAGATGATGATGGCCCAGAGAGGGCCTGAGCATGCCATGGCCCACAGCGGCACGGACCAACCATGGGTGCCTCCCTGTAGGGTAGAGAAACAAACATCATTAACTACAGTATAGTCAGCATATAACCTCTCAAACATTACCCGTATGTTTCAGTATAATTTGAAACATGAACTGATGATCATTTGATACCTCAGAACCTATAGAGTTGACAATGTATTCTTTTTCTTGGTCACTTATTCTTGGATGTAAGCGAGGTTCATCTGACACCATGATGAACCACAGCACTGCCCAAAGACATCCTGCTCCCCCTGGTGGCGGAAAGAAAGAATAGATGCCAATTTCCATTTCAGTGATAACTAAAATTGTGTCAGAAGTTAGTGCAATCTTTTTTTCATTGCACTCCATTTTTTCTGGTAACTTAATATCAATATAAATTGAAGGTATTTCTAACTGTAAATGCAGGACACACCAAGCTTAAATTACTGCACACGTCATTAGGTATCATGCAATAATAGGAAAAATAACAATAGCAATAACTGTTCTTAATGTTATTAAATCAATTGTGTATATATTTATATAATAAAGATATTAGAGTGGGATAATTACCACACCAGTAGAAGACTGCAGGCCAGCCCAGGCTGTGACATATGAAGCCTGTGAGAGGGAAAGCAACGAAAGCACCAAAATTTCCTCCTGCCCCTGAGATAGTCATCAGACGAGCTCGTTCCAACGGAGGGGCCCAGCAAGCCCACATAGCCATCATGGCAGGGAATGTCACACCCTTATCACACAAAATACATCTTTGTTCATGCTTGAAAAGTGATATCAATTGTGAGAATATACATATATTTTAAAAGCATGTCTCCTTACCTCACCAAAACCCTCAAGAGCCCTTAGAGCGAACAGACAATTAACCCCATATTTAGCAGCCAGAGGGGTGAGGATGGTGAGAATTGCTGTACCTAAAACTCCTACTCCCAGGAACTTACTCCCACCAAAGCGACCTGACAGGTATCCCCCAGGGATCTGTGTGAAAAGATAACCAAAAAAGAATGCTCCCAGCAGCATTCCCTGTGTCTGAGGATTCCATGGGTATCTTGGTACCTGAGACACATGGAAATGAGTTAAGAAAATGAGAACAAGCAAAGCAAAAGATTAAATAATACTACAGGACTTTAGGAAAAATATTTAATTGCAGACGTTTCTCTTTACACAAATGCTTATGGCTGGGAGCGTGGACTAAAGCGCTCACCCCATCTGGCTGATCGGGAATTTGGTTGCTGCTGTTTGAGGTAGTAGAAGATGCTGGGCACTCATTTGATTCACTGCTATTGTGAGATGGCTGCGGACCAGTTATATTCACCATGGCAACCATGGCAACACTGAGGTTGACCCGTAATCCGTACACTACAGCGAAACCCAGGAACATCAGGAAGGCTAGGTTGTATCGCACAGAGCAGCACTGAGAAGACACTGTTATAAACACACACACACACAAAACTCCAATCACTTTTATAAAATATAAACTGTTTGCAAGCAGACCACAGGAGACATTTCTCATCTTCTAAAGTGTATAAGACCTGTTACAGACATCCTTTTCAAAAAAGATTATGCTAGATATCTATATAGACTTTATTTTAGATAACTGACGTGTGTATATATACAGTAGGTCTATACACAGCCATGTACATACATTTTGGAACAAATTTTATTTTTTTGACATTTTGTAACACAGATCATTTTCTTGGCATTTGCCACTGAATTTTAAAAGAAACACTGAAGACATGAACAATGTCAAGACTTAAGTTAAGCTTTAATTAAAGGGGTTTGACAAAAGTATGGCTTTAACCATTCTGGAATGATATTCATTTCCACACACATATACTCACACAAACCCATTTTAGGGGGCTCATAAATACTGGAACAAATGACTGACATGTAGGTGTGACCTGTTCCCTCATTACATCTTGCATAATTAAGAGGATAAAAGGCCTGGGGTTGGTTCTGTGTGGTACATTTGCATTTGGAAGCCGTTCACTCGAACTTTCAACCTGAGGGTCTAAGAGGTGTCTGTCTATACAGTAAAGTTTTCCATCATTAGGTTGAAAAAACTAAATAAACCAATTTAACAGATAATAAAAAAAAACCTGTGAGGCAGATATAACAGTTTGGAATAACTAAAAAGGGAATTAAAAAAAGGAAATTTACAAGATTTTCTTTCACCTTTTGAACAATGGACCTTTGGATATACAGTACAGTACAGTATATGCATATGAACATATATGAGCATTAACTGTCAACATTTACTCAAATGGCTGCCAATGGAGCCAGGAGGTCACTGGTGTTTATTGATGATCTGACTGCTGATAAAATTATCAGGGTGAATTCTTAAGTGTATAAGTCTATCCCCTCTGCTCAAATTCGGCCAAATGCCAAAAGTTTCTCAAGGCAAATAAATGGGACATTCCACACTCTGGCGAAGTCAGTCACCTGATCTTAACCCAACACAGCATGCTTTTCACTTACAAGCCTGAAGGCAGAAAGACCCTCAGACATCTGGCAAACCATCTCAAGTGAAGAATCTAAGCATTTGGTCACATCCATGAGTTCCACACTCATTGACTGCAAAGGCTTTTCATCCAGGTATTAAAAGTCATTCTTATGTTTGTAACTATATTGATTTGTTCCATTATTTATGATCCACCAAAATGGGTGTGTGCATGAAAATGGCTGCAATTCCTGAATAATGACTTTTGAGTGTTTTATTTCCTGATTTCCTCTATTTCATTCTCCGATGGATTGGCGCCCTGTCCAGGGTGTACCCCGACTCGTGCCCTAAGTCTCCTGGGATAGGCTCCAGGCCCCCCGTGACCCTGAATACAGGATTGAGCGGTAATGACGATGAGTGAGTAAGTGAGAAAGGATTTTCTGTAATTTAATGATAAAGTAAAACTCTTATATATTTTAGATCCATTACATGTCAAGTGAAATATTTCAAGCCTTTCTTTTATAATTTTGATGATATGTCTTGCTTCCAGTATCTCAAAATATTATAATATTACAGTAAACAAACTAGCATAATAATAATAATAATAATAATAATAATAATAAAGTTCACCAACAAAACTAACATTAAAATACATTTTGGAAAACCTATACAACACCTAAAACCCAGACGCAAGATCTTTTCCTATCATAATTTATTAACCAAGAATGAAATCTAGGCAAACTTAAAACATAACCCACAGAAATAATCTTAAAAATCTTTTTAATTTAATATATTCACATACATACCTTTATAATTTTTCGGTTGTGCTGCTTCATTATCCAGCAGTGGTACTTCTTCCTCCTCCTCATCCTCCACAGCAGTGTTAACAGACCATCCATTATGTCGAGCCATGGTAAATGCTCAAGTGCAACAATTTTCAAAAGCGCTCCTTAAACCATAGGTACAAGTCCTACATCAGAAAACAGTACAGATAAATAGCCTACTACTGAACCTTGAACTAATTAAACTTCAGGTGTGAGTAGAATCAGGTGTGAGTAGTAGTAGGGAGAAAAACTATACACAATTTAGTAGTAAATAGAGAAAACTCAGAGAAATCACCTAACATGTGCATGTAGCAATGATTTCCTATTTCGTAACTTACCAAGCAGAGAACCTTCAGGCTTGGGTGTATTGTGGTTAGTTAATGATCCAAACTTCTTTCAAGATATTTTTCTCAGGATAAGTTGCTTAGTCACACAGTCCGGTAAAACTGTAACTGATGTACTCTTTCTGATATTTATGATATAGGGAATCTCATGACTGAAAAAGTACAGGACGTACATGTGACCAACTGAAGTTCTCCACCAATAAGGACTTTTGTTAAGTTTGCTCATTTACCTAAATCCTAAATTATGTTACAACAACTCTTATTATATCTACTAAACATGAGTAAAGTTTCTGTTAAGAAAATCTGTAATAATTATTAATATAATGAATATTATAATATATAATTTAGAATTTCTATAATTGTCCTTTATAAAATTTGTTTGATATTATTTTCTTGTTATAGTGTTATCACCTTTCATTGAATAGTAATTCTAGAAAAATTAGATTAGATATAATTCTCAAAAAAAAAAAAATATAATTACTGGGGAGTGGAAAGTAAAATATTCTGGGCTATCGTCCAGTTTAACCTAAGCTTGATCCAACATATGCAGTATGCATTAAATCTTATGATACACAATGCAAATGATCTTTTCCATATACACTCACCGTACACTTTATTAGGAACACATCTACGCATTCACGCCTCTATCTAACCAGACAAGCATATGTCAGCAGTGTATATAGCAGTGCAAATACAGGCCAGTGGCTTCAAGTAATGTTCATATCAGCCATTAAAACTGAGGAAAAATATCATCTGTGTTTTCAAACTTGGCCTGATTTTTCTTTTCTTTTTCTAAACTCTCTGATCTCCTGGAATTTTTTATCAGTTATCAACAGGTTGGCACAGGTTTTACGCTTGATGCCCTTCCCGTTTCAATACAAAAACATTCAGTTATTTAAATGGAAACTCCTTGCTGATGAGAGTGACAGTGACAGTGAATGTCCAGACTGGTTTGAGCTGACCGAAAGACCACAGTTAAGCTCAATATGAAAAGCATCTCAGAATGCACAACACATAAAAGCCTGAGGCGAATGAGCAGCAGATCACATGAGGTTCGATTTCTGTCAAAAAAGCCAAAAACAGGAAGCTGAGGCTGTTTTGGACACGGGCTCACCAAAACCGGACAGCCGACGACTGGAAAACCATCGCCTGTTCTGATGAATCTTGATTTTTGCTGAGGTACACAGATGGTAGGATTCGAATTTGGCTTAAACAGCGTGAATTCACTGACCTAACTTGCTTTGTGTCAGCAGTCCAGGCTGGTGAATTGTTGTGGGGAATGTTTTTCTTTTTACACTTTTTGCTTGAAAATACCAATCAATCATCTCTTGAATGCCACAGATGTTTAAGTATATCGTTGCTGGTCATATGCTTCCTTTCATGGTCACAATTTATCCAACTTCCAATAGCTACTTTCAGCCTAAAAATGCACCCTGTCACAAAGCAGAAGTAAAAAAATGAATTAAAAAAAACTTAAAATGGTGTGTCATGAGTGTGACAATGTGTTCAGCGTTCTTCAGTGGACTTTCCATTAATTTCTCCAGATTGAAATACTACAAACACATTTGGGATGGAAGGGGAAAACTTTTGCAGTATGAAATGGCACCTAAAAAAAAAATCTATAACATTCCCAGGACCAGGATGTCAAAGAAACGTTTTCAACTTCTTGTGGGATTCATTGTGGGATTCAGCAAAAGTATTAGTACACCCTACCCAGTATTAGTAGTGTATAGTGTTCCTAATAAAGTGCTCAGGGAGAGTATAATACAGTGTTACACTCTCAACAATAACAACATCATAGACAAAGCTGCCACAACGGTTTCAAAGTAACAAACTGACACCTCATATGATCTTTCATATAAAAATAGTCCAAAATGTTGGTGTTGACAGAAGAATAAGTTAATAAGTTACTTTACATTTTTAGATTTTAGATCATATTAGATTTTTCTTACCAAAAAGTCTTACATTTCAGTCGATAAATACTGGTGTAGAAGAATCAACTCTGCATTTTTGTCGCATCCTAAAATAAAAAATGTAACTTCGTTTATTTACTTTTTTTTATAAAGTAAATGCTACATAGTGGCAGTTCCAGTCGGTCCAGTTGTTCTTGCTGTTAATGCTTCTCTGAAAACCGGCCAGTGTGTGTTCAACGTCGCAAATGTCCAGCTAGTCTTTGCCGGAAATCAACGCGCACACAACGCGGATGCGGCGCTCAATGTGCGCAGCTGTTGTACTGCGTGAACACACCATGGCTGCCAACTCTCGCGAGAAAGATAAGCAACCGCTGCTACATAAACAAGCCCAAAGCAAGCCTAATGTTATTATAGTATGTTACGGCCACAAAGCATGTACAGTATATTATATACAGAGGGGCCCAAAGATTTATACACATTTCAACAAGAAAATATATGCCTCTCTTCTGACGGGCACATGATAGCATCTCAATATATATATATATATTTATTATATATATATAATTTATTATATATATATAATTTATTGAGATGCACATGTTTGTACTGTATATATATATATATATATATATATATATATATATACACACATGTATATATGCAGTACAAACATGTGCATCTCAATAAATTAAAATAGCATCGAAAAGTTGATTTATTTCAGTAATTCAATTCTAAAAGTGAAACTTGTATATTATAGAAATTTATTACACACAGACTGATATATTTCAAGTATTTATTTCTTTTCATTTTTAAGATCATGGCTTACAACTAATGCAAACCCAAAATTCAATATCTTAGAAAAATTTGAATATGACTTAATTTTCAATTCAATTCAATTTTATTTGTATAGCGCTTTTAACAATTGTCATTGTCGCAAAGCAGCTTTACACAATCAA